>CM076965.1:14038277-14048277 GCA_039105355.1 Benthosema pterotum | reverse complement strand
GCTGACTACCAAGGTGTCACCTGAGAACCTCTGGAGGTGACAGGTCTCGGTGGTTGAAACAGAAGTCTGGTGTTTAGAGGAAGGGTGAAAGCACAGTGCCCTGGGGAGCATCCGTGTTGCTCATCAGCACCTCTGACCGACAACCCTGCAGTCTCACATACTGCAGAGTATAGCTATTGTCCATGCCACCAGTCCTTGGTCCACCCTCATCAGTGCAGAAACATGGACTGAATGTCAAGACAAATATATTTTACAACGTATTAAACAGGATTAATATAAGATTCACTAACAAGTTAGGATATGTGAGCTAGGATACGTGAGCACAAGGGCACTTGTGAGCAATGTCTAAAAGCATAATACGTTAGCATGTTGGTACATCACCTTACCTAACTATAGTAGGTTCACATTTGAAAGGAATCTTGTCATGGCCAGTGGCCTTGTGGGGTTGAAGACGTGCTCTCCTTTTGTTAAGTACCTCCTCAGTTGTTGCCATTTCAATTTTAAACTCATCTTTGCAAACACCAAGATTTTTGCCCTAAACTAGATAGCAAAATGTAGAAAAATAGTCAGAACTGAATGATTAATGGAGCTTGGTTGCCGGCTTGGTTGCCGGCTCGAACCCAGGCTCCCCCAGAGTTAGTGTTGTTGTGTCCCTGAGCAAGACACTTGCTCCTGATGTGCTTTGGTTGTGCCTTGCATGGTTTCCGCTGCCATAAGTGTATGAATGTGTGGGGGATGATGGGTGGAAGTGATGCGCACAATCTATGTAAAGCACCGTGGATAAAGGCGCTAAATGCACCATTTACCATTTACCATTTACACTACAGATTTCTCTATCAGGGTTTTTGTCTTTAAATCTCAACTTTGCAGCGTCTGCTCTACAGGGTGGCTTATTCATGTCTGGTCAAACGGTCTGGGTTCTCTTCCATTTTCTCAATTTTATATTGTTCAGCGGTAAAGAGGTCGAACTTATACTTTAGTACCCTGGTGTGGCTACGCAATGCTCTTGTTTTGCAATCAATTATGAGTAACTAGACATGACTAATTTCACCCAGCTCTCACATGCTACAAATACATAATTTACAACATGGTGTTTCTCAGCCCCCCATAACAGTGCTTGTTAGATTATATTCACTAAAAGCAAAGGAATAATAGATTTGATACCATGACCATGTATTTGTAATTTACTAATGGACACTGACTAATGGACACCAATTGCACAATTTAGCCATCTAGCAGCTCGTGTTTGTATGGCTGTGCACTTTTGCTCCATTTAGACCTGTCTGTGTGACAGCATGATGTTGATGGTAGTGGTAGTAGTGTACGTTGTGCTGCAAAAACAGGGGCGGATATAACATTTCCCAATTGGGAGGGCAGGAGAAAATGGTATGGAGGCGGCTTCATGTCGCCCGTGTTGCTTCGCGCCACGGGCGATGAAGCTTTTAGGACTTTTATTAGGCGATTAAGCATTAATAATATCAGTTGTTGTTGAAGTTGCAAGAGACACACAGCATGCATAAAGCTAAAGGTCTGACTCAGAGAGTTTTCTGTTTTCAATGATGAAATGCTGTTGGTTTAGTGGTGCCACAACTGTAGTTAGTTTGTAGCAGTAGTCCTAGTAGTGTTTCAAATCATTTTTAAATATAAGCTCTTTAGCTCTTTGAAATATCTTGGGTTGTTTTGCATGCCATCATGTTTGGTGGGGCAGTCTGGGCATTTAGGGGGGCATTGCCCCTCCATGCCCATGCCTAGATCCGCCCCTGCTCAGAAATGAGAAATCACCACAGTGCCATTACCTTCAGCTGTGTTCACGTGTCACAATTACTGCTAACAAAAGGGTCTAGGACAGATTAAATACACTTGGCAGTGACACTGTACACACACACACACACACACACACACACACACACACACACACGCACACACACACACACACACACACACACACACACACACACACACACGCACACACACACGCACACACACACCCACGCACGCACGCACGCACGGACACACACATATATGTACAGTACATGGAATCCTGTCTGTTAGGACAGGATAGCAGCTGCCATTGCCATTTTCACTGTGTATTCTAATTAAATCTGTTTTGGTCCGCTAACTCTAGGCATATCTAATATTATTGCCAAATTGACATTCAACAAGCATCTAAACACATCTCAGATTTAACTCTGGCACTCACAACACACTGCTCCAATTACCATTAATACGGTGCAGCATTAGTTATACTAGATGTCTGACTCGTGTCTGAACACTTGAATATAGAGCTGCTTGGTGGGTCTGTAATACAGAAAGAATAAGGTATTGGTCGGCATATACTGTACATGCATCCTGAAATGGCTGGCAGCTGCATTTAAGCATTTGATTGACGGTTCATTTGATAATGTAAGAGTACTTTACAAAGCACATTACACTTATGTTTGTGAATATAAACTCTTTCTTGACTGTTGACTGTTGACTGTTGTGTTCAGAGCAGACGGAACAGTTTAATTGGAACAGAGCATTTTAGAGGAAAAGTTGTGCAGAGTAGGATGGGGACTATCTGCAGTTGAACTACGTTGTTTTCAACGAGAGCAGTTTGGCATATGTAAGTTACAGTATGCCAAACTACAACTGTTTTAAAGTATTGTTCAGTCTCAAATAAAGTCTCTGTAATGTTAATGTTCTATTATTACTAAAAAGCAACCAGTGTTATAAGATCATTAAAAACATTGATCAAAGATTATTGCTGTAATGCCTTGAGGCCATAGAGTGCTTCAGGCTGTTATTGTGGGAATCTTAGCAGCTTTTCAATGAATTCTTGCGATACTGCCCGCTCTCGAACGAGTATCAACAGCACCAACACTCTTTCGAGACATCAATATAATTGCATTGTTTACAAATCACAAAATAAAGTATCCACAAGTGACCATGCACGACCTGTCCTCTTTAATTTGTCTGCATCTATAATTTGTTTACGAGGTCATTGCCTTAATACATGATGTTTTTTCATGACTTGTCTGCTGGTCCCTATTAAATCCATTCATTCACCAACTTCTGGTTAGAAAGTGTCTCCAAGGGGCTCAGGCGATGGAGGTGTCACAGGCGATGAAGACGCACCCACACCATTTTCGGTTACAGGACTTTTAAGTAAAGAATCAAATCAATAATAATAACATCAGTTGGTGTTGTTGAAGCTGCAACAGGCACGCAACATGCATAATGCTAAAGGTCTGACTCAATTGTAGCCACAATTGTAGTTGTAGCAGTAGTAGTGTAGCAGTAGTAGTGTTTCAAATCATTTTAATTATAAGCACTTTAATTTGAATTTAAATATCTTTGAAATTTGGGTTGTTTGCATGCTATCATGTTTGGTGTAGCCTAGCAGATTGGGCATGCCCATGCCGAGATCCGCCCTGTCTCTAGATGGCACTAACTTGGAGCTGGTGTACTTGGTCACAGCCTTGGTGCCTTCAGACACAGCGTGCTTAATTGGCCAGCTCACCAGGGAGCAGCAGGCGGACGGCGGTCTGAATCTCCCTGGATGAGATGGTGGAGCGCTTGTTGTAGTGAGCCAGACGAGAGGCTTCACCTGTGACAGGGGCGGATCTAGGCATGGGCATAAATATTTAAAATTAAAGTGTTTGTATTTAAAATGATTTGAAACACTACTACTGCTACTAACTAACTACAGTTCTGGCACCACTAAACCAACAGCATGTCATCATTGAAAACAGAAAACTCTTGGAGTCACACCTTTAGCTGTATGCAGGCTGCAGGTCTGTTGTACAGTAACTTCAACAACAGCTGATGTTATTATTGATGCTTAATTGCCTAATAAAAGTCCTGTAACCAAAAATGGTATACCATTTTCTCCTGTCCCCCCAGTTGGGAAATGTTACATCTGCCCCTGTCGTTGACAAACGAGTTCATGATGCCCATGGCCTTGGAAGAGATACTGGTAACAGGGTGGACCTGCTTTCTGCGCTTCTTGCCGAAAGATTTTTGGAGCCCTTCTGGGGACGTTGGCTTGGCAACTTCTGATACTCTGAAGGATGATGTGCTGCTATTGTGACCTTATAGGTCCCACTTTGAGAACCACTGATGTAGGATAGTTCCACTTTCCATTTTAAATCAAATTACAATGTATAACATTTAAAAGTCATCTGCCTTGAAAATACCTATTCTCTCCAGTGTAGGCCTACAGCAAACAGTTGCTTGTGTGGGGCTCATTGTTTGTGCAGTCTCAGCATGCACAATGTCATTTTCCTTGTCCGTCTATTCTAAAATAAAGTGATGTTATTCCACTCCTACTGATGTCCACTTCAGTTTTGAGTCGAGCCCTGATTACACGAGGGTCTATTTTGAATGAAGGTCAATCAGCAAAAACGACTCAACTGACAGCAGCCATGATTATAACGCAAGAATTTAGCAGATGCTCTACTCAGTCATGACTAGTGTGATGCTGTTCTCCTGAAACACTTTAGTTTGGCTTGATTATAATAGATATCCTGTGAAAAGACTAGCAGTTTGATTTACGTTGTATGACTAGGCCCAAATAATCATGTCCTGTCTAATGGCCCTAGTTCATGACTATATAGGCCCCGTCACGTCCTGTCTATTGGCCCAAGTAAGCAATGATAGATTTTTTTTTACCAAGACATACTGTACAACTCTGAAGAAAGTGTGGGCCTTTGGGTTGCTGTTAGATCACGTCAGCGTTATTAACCTCCGAAGCTGTACAGAGGGCATCCCTGTCTCCTCAGAGAATAGACGGCATGCATGGCGGTCATGGCCTTTCTCGTTGACTTAGTGTGCTCTTGTGTAGGTGATGGCGTCACAGACGGACAGTGTATTCCCTCAGTCCTACACTCATTCTACAGCTCCAAGATGAGGTCACACATACAGGTGACCCCCCGAGGGCAGTGATTCACCATGTAAACTATTTTATTTTTATTATTTTTTTATGCCATGATTTTTTTTAAAACCCATTTTTCACCTAGTGCCAATTCCTGATGTGATCCTGAGCACTACACACCCTCCACCAACCTGCCTCATGCTCCCTTCAATGCATGAGGAGTCCAAGCTACCTTATTTTCACCTGACGGGGTGGGGGGGGGGGGGGGGGGGGGGGGGGGGGTTCCCTGGTTGGGCAATGGGCATAGCACGTCGAACACATTATTCCAACCAGTTCCTAGCTGTCCCCTCCATCATGCACCCCGGCTGGCCAGGGGGAGGCAGTTTAGAGCCCAGGATTACTGCTTGTTTTTGTGAAGGTATAACATGCGGAGAACATGCCTTTTCGCCAACCCCTGCCTCGGGTAGCCTACTAGTGGGAACCGCCTCACTGCTGTCGTTGTGAAGCGACAGCACTAACCACTGTGCCACTGTGCCCCCACGTAAACTATTTTAATATTAGTAACACCCAAGAAAATCAAAGTTTAAATGGACAAACAAGCGTTTAAGCGTCAGCCACTTCCTCAAGGGGAGTTCTTGGAAAATGGAGGAGTTCTTGGGAAAAATGGAACTAAAACCTCCTTGAAAATCATGCCAAACCAACTTTAAAGGCTTTTAATGATTTAAATGCTCGCTTAAACTTGGCTTTTCTTGGCCCTTACTAATCTTAAATTAGTTTACATGGTGGATCGTCGTTCACATTTTGGATTCAATGTGCAGAAAAAGGTAAAGAAGCATGTATTGTGAAAAGCAAAGCATGCGCCCTTTCTGAAGCAACAAGGACATAGAGCTATTCCAGACTCAAAGGACACGTCAGTGTGTCATTATGAGTCAGTCAGGCCTATTAGCCACACTAGTTCACGCTACGCTACGCTTCACACCGCCGCATGGCGAGCCAGACGCAGGGGCGTTTTTGCCATTAGGCAGACTAGGCAGTTGCCTAGGGCGCCATGAGGGGAGGGGGCGACGACCACCAGATAAAGGATAGCAGGCTAATCAGCCTAATATGGATCAATACATTATACTTATCCTCTATAACTAGAATTGAACCTTTATTTTTTTTAAAAAAATATATTTTTTTATCCCACAATTTTGTAACTCATTTTTTCACCCAGTGCCAATTCCTAATGTGATCCTGGGCTCTACACACCCTCCACCAACCTGGGGAGGCAGCGGACTGGCCTCATGCTTTCTTCAATGCATGAGGAGTCCAAGCTGCCTTCTTTTCACCTGATAGGGGGGAGTTTTCCCTGGTTGGACGTAGCGCGTGGAAGAAACACGTTATTCCAACCAGTTCCAGGGGGAGGCAGTTTAGAGTCCAGGATTACAGCATGTTTTTGTGAGGGTATCTACCCTCGGGGACACGGGGAGAACATGCAAACTCCACACAGAAAGGCCCTTTTGCCAACCCCGCCTCGGGTATGGGCACTGATGACGTGGAGGAGCAGACACGCCACCAGCACCCACAGCAGTGCCCCTAGCGGGAATCGAACCCAGGACCTTCTAGCTGAATTGAACCTTTAAAACACATGTAATATGTTATTTAGTCTTAAAATAGTTAATAATTTTATACCTTGGGGGCGCCATTTTACAGGAGATTTTCCCTGGAGCCCCCCCTTACCAAATGGACCCGTAAGGGTCCATTTGGTAAGGGGGGCTCCAGGGAAAATCTTGCTTATAGGGCTCCAAATTGCTTAGAAACGCCACTGCGCTGCGACAGCGGCCGCCATGGCAGCCTTGACCATTCTCTGGATGTCATCACCAAGCACCATGCGATGGCGCTGATATGGAAAAAAAAAACTTTTCAATAAGTGTTCTGAGCTTCATATTGAGACTTCAATCTCTTTGCAACTGTCGTAGCGCTCTCTGAATGACTGAATCTGAACCCAAGATGAAAAGTATATGTCTCGGATCGTCTATTCCAATACTGTAATCATTGACGCATTCTTTCGGCTCTTTTAAAACTCTAGTTTCAAACCTTCATCCTTCAATCCTTTCATACTTGGCTGCAGTGCAGACTGAGCTGAGCAGAGTGAATTGAATGTACAGTACAGTAAATGGTGTATCTGTATATGTTCTGAATGGGTGGACAAGAGGACCGGCTCAGGCTGACCTTGCATGTAATGGGTGAGGTCAGTAATACCTGAACACGCCGAACGGAACCACCTTCTCGTCGGCCGGGTGGTCGCTTGGCCTTACAGTTAGGCCCATACTTTATTTCTCTGTCCTTGGGGAATAGTGTACGGTATTCATTTATGTTTATTTAACGCGTTAAAAAAAAACATTTTACCAATCTCATTCTCATTCTCAACTGGCCAAGAGAAGAGGCAAAATAACGAACTGCTGTAATTGTGCAAAATGTTCACAATACTGTGGCTCAATGTCTATCCATTGTATTCTACATTTTGTTCAGCAGCTAAACAGCCCATGCCACTTACATTCTTTACTTGTTGTCTACCATTGCTCTACCATATATATATATATTATTTTTTTCTTTATTATTATTTATTTATTTATTTATTCATAATTCCGCAGCACTACTAGGGTTTGGCACCTGGGTTTCTCTCTGGATCAATAAAGCTCCTGAATCCACCTTGGCGATGGGAGATATTATAGGCGTGCCGTGCAGGGATACGTCTTCATCCAGTTACCGGTATGTGTTTACACACAGATTTATTGCATGGTCCTAGAAGTATGAGCTATCCTCACCTCAACTCTATATTACCACAAACCACCTCAATCTTGGCGACAGCAGGGAAGGCGAGACCATGCCAGCAAATGGGATAACATGAGACTTAGCGCAGACAATATTGTTGGATATTCTATTTTATGTGTCTATGTTTTATTATTCTATGTTATATCTTTAGTAATCATATAACAATGTTTTTTTCTTAAGTCTGTATGTGTGGGATTTCCTTGTCATACATGGTATTGATTTCTATAATGTGCATATGTACAGGGCCGTCCTGTCATATACCATGTGTTGTTTTTCTGTAATGTATTGCATGTCACTGTTATCACCTGTCCACCCACTGCAGATTGCTGCTTATACCAGTGGAAAATGACAAACACCCAAATGGCACCTCAGAGAAGATGCCAGCAGTTGACAACATGATGTCACCTCCCTGTTGTGTTGTGACATTTTCAGCCTATGAAATGCGACAACCTTGGACTGATATGAAAAATGTTTTCTTTACATGAAATGTAACACTTCCTTGCTTCTTTCGAGTTCTTTTAAAGCTTTATTTTTCATAGTGTTCAACCCTTTCATACCTGGGTTACCTGGGGTTTTCATGGTTTTAACATCCTTAAAGATGAATTTGGCTATTATTTTAAAGCCACGTACGTCTTCATATTCCCATCAGATATTTTAACAAAAATGCAGGGAACACACCAACCCTAAATCTTTAGACTTTAATCAGAACAGGTGTGCTAATTTGTTTAACAATTAGTAATACCTTCCATACTAATATACAGATACCACAGTGCACTGATGGTAGTTTAGTAATACACACTACCACACAAAAACGAATAAGCAATTATAGTGCAGATCTATTTTGACATAATGACAGGGCAATGAGGTAGTAATGTTACACCACAGGGGTTACCCGTGTATGCTGTGGAATAATGGATCTCTCTCTCTCTCTCTCTCTCTCTCTCTCTCTCTCTCTCTCTCTCTCTCTCTCTCTCTCTCTCTCTCTCTCTCTCTCTCTCTCTCTCTCTCTCTCTCTCTCTCTCTCTCTCTCTCTCTCTCTCTCTCTCTCTCTCTCTCTCTCTCTCTCTCTCTCTCTCTTCTCTCTCTCTCTCTCTCTCTCTCTCTCTCTCTCTCTCTCTCTCCGTCACTATATAGTCCCCTCTCACTGATCCATCTCTGCTTTATGCTGCTCTGTATCTTTGATCCCACTATTCATTGGATACCGGCTGCCTCTCTCTCATACTCTCCTCCTGTATCTTTCTGGTTTTCCTCAGTGTTTCTTCCATCACTTAATTCAAGTCTCTCTCTCTCTCTCTCTCTCTCTCTCTCTCTCTCTCTCTCTCTCTCTCTCTCACACGCACGCACGCACGCACGCACGCACGCACGCACGCACACACACACACACACACACCACCTCCACTACTCCTCTCCACTGTAATCTCTCTCTTCATTCTGTCTCCTCTCCATCCTTCCATATCCCATCCTCTTCCTCAAATATCAGTCACTTTCTCTCTCTCTCTCTCTCTCTCTCTCTCTCTCTCTCTCTCTCTCTCTTCTCTCTCTCACTCTCTCTCTCTCTCTCTCTCTCTCTCTCTCTCTGTCCCTTCTCTCTCAGTCTTTCCTTCTTTCCTTCTGGCTCAGAGGTTTTCCATTTGGGAGCAGATATGGTCCGTCTGACCCTGAAGACTCTGTCGTTGTTGGCGGCAGGGTTTGGAGTGCTCAGTTTCACCTGCCTAGTGGTGGCGATCTCCACAGACTACTGGTACATCATCGACACCTCCGGCTTGGCCAACAACTCCACTCTGAAGGCTCCCAGCTCCCACTCAGGACTGTGGAGAGTCTGCTATGGTGAGTGTACAGCTTTATTAACCCCCTTCTGTCTGTCTGTTTCTGTCAGTGTTGTAGTGCAGGGGTTTTCAACAGGTGGTCCGGGGACCACCTGTGGTCCTTGAGAAGGTTCCAGGTGGTCCCCAGGCTAAATGATGGAAAGTTGGTTAACCAGATGTAACTCTTGAGAATGTAAAAATGAAACCAAATGGACCCTTGCGGGTCCATTTGGTTTCATTTTCACACTCTCAAGAGTTGAAATATTCATTATCTGAATTAGCACCACTTAATTAAGAAGTTTACACTGTTTTGTTGGCAAAATACAGCCTGGAATTGTGGACAAAACCAGAAGAATTCTTTAACTTTATGTCTTTGGTGTGAAAATGTAAGGTGGTCCGTGGCTCAAATGCTGAACAAATGGTGGTCCCTGGAGTCAAAAAGGTTGAAAACCCCTGTTGTAGTGGGACCTAGCGGGTCCATTTGGTTCCATTTGTACACTCTCAGGAAAAAAGGCAACTCATTAAA
>CM076965.1:13835777-14033277 GCA_039105355.1 Benthosema pterotum | reverse complement strand
TGGCAGGTGGCCAAAACGGTTGACAGTTTCATAACTGTCACAGCGGATAGAGAAAACTGCCGTGACAAGTCACCTGTCGTGACGGATTTATCCCTGTCGCGACGCCTGCCGCGGTCACACATGGATTCCACTGTCTCTCATCGGTAGATTGCGTATTACATCCGTACACACATTCTCACAACGATGCCGCAGGAAAACATGCGAGACATCACCCAGCACTACAATTAGGGGACCAATTAGATCTTCAGAGAAGCTTGCTCAAGGACACTTCGAAACCACATCTGGCCTATAGACCTGGGAATTTGGTACTTGCCATCTGGTCTCTGTAACCCTGAGCCACTGCTGCCCTGAAGATCCATTTATTAAACGTGGACATACTAGGTTTCTCCACCCTCAGTATCTGTCCAATGTTATTATGACACCCTTTGCTATGCATATCAATTTACGTTGTAGTTTCACATTCAAGATCACGGCCCACTCTGATTAGGTATGTGGGTTTGAGTTATGGCTTCAGTCCATGTACCTTATCTTCAGTCAGACCAAAATGTCTCTCTCTCTCTCTCTCTCTCTCTCTCTCTCTCTCTCTCTCTCCTCTCTCTCTCTCGTGCGCGTGTGCGCACACGTGTGCGTGCAAACTCATACTCATGTAAACTCAATATTTCAATCAATATTTCAATCATAATTACTCCATCCATCTCTTGGTAATTAGAGAGGCTGAAATGAAAGGAACACATTGATAGAGCGTGAGCTTAATTAAATCATGCTTCTTTGGTACCAACAACACATTATGCATGTCAATGGCAGCTGGACATGCAGTAAACTACAGTACATATGGCATAATAATAACCCCAGCTTTGCCCAAAGCAGAAAACGTCTCGTTCTCAATATATTCTTTTGACACGAGCGATGTGGATTGTTATGCTGATGTGTGTTGGAGGAGCTGGCCGATGTTTGTTTACCAGCTCTACGGACCTGAATGAAAGTGAGTTTTTGTCTCTTTCAGGAAGAAACATATGTCTGTTAACACACTGCATTTCAGGATTCAAATTCAAATTAAGGAAATCTACCCTAGCAGCGATTTACAAGCTCGAAACGAGTCAATTCGTGCCACGCTTTGAGATCTGCTATACGTTTTTTTTTGTGGGGGGCTTTCGCCCCAATAAAGGCCATCTGGATCGGGACTCGAGCCCACGGACACTGCCAGTGCTGGATTAACAGCCAGGGCGACTGGACCGCTCAGCCAGAGCCCAGGCCCTGGTCTGCTACGTCTGATAGTTATGTGTGAATGTGTATATCTATATGACCTAGCAGAGTGGAAAATATTGGAATGTGGAAGAAAAGGTCTCTGCCACACAACAAACAGCAGCGATTTACATTAAGGAATGAACAAAACAAAACGCATTCATGGCAAATACATTGTATACATACAGATTAGTTAATGTGAATCATACATTATCTAAGAACAGTAAATAATCTATATATCTAAATGGTATATGGATGCTATCGAGTGGTTATATGGATAATGGAATGAGTCCATAGACTGCTATCTAAGTCTATATAAAAATGCTATCTAAGGTACTGTAAGTTGAGACTTTTAGGTCTCAACTTACAGTACCTTACCTTATGGTACCTAACTTACCTTATGGTACCTATAGCTAGGGCTATAGGTACCATACTACTGCGTGTTATGGGTTACGATGGAGTCTGAAGAGGTGCATTTTCAGACTGCAGCAGAAGAGTGTGAGTGAAACTGTGCAGTTCTGATTGCGATGGGAAATGCATTCCATAGTTTTGGGGTCAGAAGGGAGAATAGTTTGGGGCGTGTGGAGCATTCTCCAGACATTTTTAACAAGGGTACTTTCAACTTGCCTGCGTCAGCTGATCTGAGAAGCTGGGTGGGTTTGTGGGTTGCAATTAAGCAGTGCTGTATGTTGGCATGGCTTCAGCCAAATCCCTAGCTGACGTGAGGAAGTGAATAATATTATCCAGTATTTACTGGCATAAACAGCGGCAGCATATATCATTACTCAGCATTGTTTTCTGGATGAGCAGTCTCCAGGGTCCAATTTAACACAGACCAGTCCACTTGTCTTTCTGTCTCTACATTTGTTATTACAGTAATTGCGACCGAATATAACAGTGAGCTATGAAATGCGCATTTCCCATCCCTGTGTGTGTGTGTGTGTACGTGCACATTTAAAAATATATAATAAATGTGACCATAGTTGCCTTTTTGCCCACTTTGCTAGAAATGTGTGTGCCTACATCTCCACTGTGCCCACTCGACCAGCATTTTAAATGGTCACATCTCGGAACTTCATCATACAGTATTTGGTAATGCCTGACCTCAAAACCTTCGAACTCCACATTGACTTTATTGCATTCCATATGTTCATCCTCCACCTCATGTCCCTCCTGTTTTTCATACGTTGATTTGTCCTCATCAAACCCTGCACACACAAGACACACTCCATGTATGGCCAGTACATAATTTGTGCGTGTGTGCGTGCGTGCGTGTGCGTGTGTGTGTGAGTGTGTGTGTGCATGTGTGCGTGCGTGCATGTGTGTGTATGTGCCATGCATGCGTTGCATGCATGCATTTGTGCAGTACATATACAGTACATACAGTATATGGAACCCAAATAAAAGTGTCCAAAGTACCCTCTATGGACATCAAAACAGAAACACATTTATCACGCTATCAACAGTTTTATTGTCATGTCTTTGATCTTTTGGGGGACAAGCGGAAAATCTTCACGCTGCACGATTTCTTAGATGAGTTTATTGATTGCGGATCGGCTTGGCGTCCACTGTAAACGTCTGTAATCTCAGCACTCGGGCAGATGGTAGCAACAACAACATCAACGGCAGACTGAGAGGCGCCATACAGTCGTCACCGTGTGAAAGGTCTGTGATGATCTTATCGACAGACATGTGTTTGAAAAATCAACAGGGATTAGGACTGGCTCACCGATTCACTAATGGATTATTCCTTTCCCAATTTCCTTTTTCCTTTATCTCCTTGAAAGCATCGCTCGATGCTGATCCATGAATCACCAAAACACCATAGCCTACAGCCAGTGCCTTATGGAACATATCGTCTCCGTTGGGTGGACACCTCGTATTATGTCCAAAACTATTACTCCTCAGGATTCAATTTTGAAAGCAACAAAAGCAGGTCCACAAGCTGGAAATGTGGTGCATTATGGGCTTGTGGATCTGCTTTTGTTGCTTTCAAAATTGTATCTGCTGCTTCTGATGTTTTTGTGTGGCACTGCATCGCGACATGACTAAAAGTAGGGCGTCAATTTCCCAAAATAAAGAAAAGAAAAACACAAAAGGTTCAGAATAATTGTGGAGATATTACCGGCCAGCGTTTTTCTTCTGACAGCAGACAGCAACAATACTACAAGATAAAAGAGCTAAAGTATTTATTGACAAAACGTTTCTGACCCACAGCAGTGCCTGCGGGGGTGGTTGAATGCAATGTTTTAACACAGATACTTTTTTTCCCCACTTTGTTATCATTTAATGAGTCATGACTCCACAGAAGGTTGGAGTCCAACATCATGTCTGTGTGTCTCTGTCACAGAGAGATAATTAGACTGGCAGTGATATAGTCTCTTGATCCTCTAGTTTTTCTAGCCTTTTGAGAGGAATAAGCTCTGTTAGTTTGTTTATTTGTGAGATGCTTTAGAGAGTTAAGGCTGATAGCATAATATGTGACCACGATTGCTACGACTGCTTATTATACAAAGTTAGACTAAGTGATATATTGTGTTGGTATACAGTTGGTGTTTATAAAAGCTTGACTGTGCGGGTCAATGCTTGGTTATGCAACCCGGTGGCTATTACTCGTACAAATGATGTACTGTATGCTGTCACTTTTTAAGGTGTAATAGGTAACTTTGACTGGTGGTCATCTGCGGTACTGTGTTTTTTTTTTTTTTTTAGATTGAGTCGAACATGTCCCAGCATCCTTTGTGCTTTAAGTCGCATTCTGATTGGTCCTTGTAATCATTTTCAACCATCGGAACCACAGTACCCCCATCCATTTTCTATAAAGCATAAAACAGGCTTCTAGGGCTGAAATTCAGGGAATTTAAGATTTGTTTCAAAGAGATTCTTGAGTTAGAGTTGACATTTTTTGAACATAAGTTGTATGAAATACTGTCCATTAATATAGTGGTGTCAACTCTGTTAAATGATGTACAGAGTCCTGTGGTGGGAGTTCAGGTCATTTTGTGGGCGTCACTGGGGACACGCAGTAAAAATAAAGTAATCCACAAAACTAATTTTGGGCGTAGTCAGGTTCCCTGTGATAGAGGGGTCAAAAATGAACAAATTGTGCTAATTGTACAATACAAATGAAGTTTGTTTTTTAGATTCATTTGCTTCAGCTTATGGCAAATAGAAAATGGTCATGAGATTGTTTTTATTTTCCTTCCTGTAGATCTTCATTTGCAGGTGTCTATGGCAGCCCTGAGGGAAGAGAAGAGGGATCAAATAAGAAGGAGAGCAGATGTGCAAACTGCCAATATTCTTTTTCTTATTATTGCCAGCCGAGGCAATATACCAACACCATATCCCCAGGCTATACTAGGGTAGATGCCAAACATTGCACATGTCAACCAGGGTCCACTGTAAAGATTAAAGCTAATATGTGAGTAATGGAAGTGATGCAGTTCTCATTAATGGCACAGCAGGGGCCAATGATTGGGGTCAGTGATATTATTCCCACGGTGTGTTTGTCCGACGCGCCCCATTACCAACAACCCTGTCTCTAGTTTTCTTTAGAGCAGATATAAAGTCAGCCAGGTACTGTACGGAGGCATATTTTGGTTAGACATGGCCTTAGTCCAGGGGTGGGCAATTATTTTTCCCGAGGGGCACATGAGATACATAAAATATTGTGGAGGGCCAAGACCTAAAGGACTGAACTAAAGTCTGCGTAATATTAATTTAATTTCAAGATGAAAGTAAGAGTAAGACCAAACTTTTTGATACCGCCCACTACCTGCCCACTATTTATTCAGTATTTGAGCCACAGAGGACGACCATTTGATGACATTTTAGTTGAGAAAGTAAAACAATGAGTTCCATTCATGGTGTGTGCAATATACCAGAGGGATAGTTCTAATAGTAATTAAATATCATCCGTGGGCTGAAGATAATTAATTTGTGGGCCTGATTTGACCCCCGGGCCTTGAGTTTGACATATGTGGACTAAGGCGATTAAGGTTTGTGAGGGGACATAACGGGCTGGGATAGGGTTAGGTTTGTGGTATAGGACTTCAGTGTTTTGTATCTTACAACATTATGTATGAGTACAATACAGAGAATTCGCCATCTTTGTTGAAGAAGAGTCTATCTATGTCTGAGATAACTAATCTAACTTATCTTTCATAGTGGTTTAAGCCATGTGGAAATGTTGTATTAAATTTTAAAATCCATTGTCTTTCTGCAAACTTCCTCTCCCCCTCTGTCCACGTTTGGTCGCATTCTAGTCCACATACTTCCATTGCCCCAATTCCATGTCCAATAAAATGCTGTACTATTAGCGACATCTCCTTGGCATTTTTTATGTTATACCTATGCTGGTTAAGTCTGTCTGCTATTGTGTTTCTGGTTTCCCCTACATATTGTAGATTACATTTGTTCATTTTGCATGTGATCAGATAGATACAGTTTTTTGTGGTCGCTGTTATGTTTTGCTTTATCCCTATCATGATGTTTGTTGATCTATTTTTCACTAGTAATTTGGGTTTAAAAGTAGTCCAGTCTTTTAGGGAGGTTTCTGTCTGTTCTTTTAAGTTTGCTCAAGGGTGCTTAGGGTGAGGGGTTGAGATATGCTATGTTTAAAAGCATGCGCCCGCTGCAATACAGTATACACCCCCTGATATAGTATTCATCCCTATATACCTCTGCTGCAGAGAGGGGTCAGGAGGCTTAGTACTTCACGCAACAAGTGTGGATTCACAATCTCTTACAGTAGCAATTAACATTCTCAACGAACACCCCAGGGTAAATCTGATCGGAATAATGCAGAACTGCAGCGCGGATAATGACACCGCATCAGGCACTCAAGAAAGGCCGGCATTACGGAGATATCACGATTCAATTATCAAGGGTGCAGGATACACTGTAATAGCCTCAGACACGTAATGCAGGGTGACTTTATACCAGTGCCTGCAGGGGAGTGAATTTCCCTAGGCACTATAGATAAATGTCATTCAGTACACATAAGCTGACATGGTGCCCTGGACCCCCTGCATAGAAACCCATTTCATACGATATACTACCATCCTCCTAAATATACAGGGAAATAAGATTCAGTCACGACAATTGAAGAAGGACTTAAACCCATTTTCAACATTTTAATATGTCATTAATATACCTTAGAGATGTTGTGTGGACATGATAAAAAAAAAGTTCCCCCAATTTTGTATTTCCTAAAAATGGAGGTCTGAGAAAATCATTAACATGGTGAAATACATCATCTGATGACATCATCAAGATGTATTTCACCATGCTAATGATTTTTCTTTCAGACCCCTTTTTCCTGAGAGGGTACAAATGGAACCAAATTGGTTCACATTTGTACCCTCTCAGGAAAATTTTGAAAATGGGCGGAGTTCCCATTTGAATAGCAATGACCAATGTATTTCACTTCGGTGGATGTACTGGATCTGTTGTTTGGGTACAGGGGATTTGGAGTCAATGTTAATGGTAATGTTAATTGCGTTTGATCTGGACACAGGTGGTAGCTGCGGTGGGTGAGCCGACGGTCCAGAACTTTGTTGTCGACTTATCACCGCAGTGCAGTTTTTAGTTTTTGAAGGGTTGGAAAAGTACAACATTGCATGAGTCACTTCACTTCACCCCGGAGTAAGTACTGTACTGTATGGTACAGTATACTGTACAGTACTTTAGCCAGGCACTATAGCCTAGTTCTGTATTCCTCCGATGTCTGAACCCGCAGCTCCTCTCTCTACTAGCTCCTACAATAACACATTCATCAATATACAGTAGAGTCCAATAACACACGCAGGGTGTTTTTGTCTATTTCCAAATAGGTTTACTGGGAATAATGAATAAAACATGAAGATGCAGCTGATGTGATATTCACACTAGTGCCCACAGCATAAATAAGGAGTACACAAAAGGAAGCAGCAATGGAAAATGAAGCTCCAGGCTGGGGCAGATCTAACATTTCCCAATTGGGGGGGCAGAAGGGGGGCGATGAAGCCGCACCCTTACCATTTTCAGTAGTGTTTCAAATATTTTTACATAATAAGCAGTGAAATATCTTGGGTTGTTTTGCATGCCATCGTGTTTGGTGGGGCAGACTGGCCATTTAGGGGGGGCATTGCCCCCCCATGCCCATGCCTAGATCCGCCCCTGCCTCCAGGTGTTAAAGTTCAATCAACATAACATGTTTCAGTCAATGTGATGCAGTTGCTGATGGGTGGCTGACACGCATAGCATTTGTATAGAGGACACTATAGGAGTCTTATAGGGGATACATCAATATGAAATTAAATTACGACTGATTTCTTTTAATCTCAGAGTTAAATTACAACTTTATTATTATTATTATTTTGCAACCAAGGTTCATGTGAGAAAGTAAAATTATTATTATTAATAATAATAATTTGCTGCTTTCTTTTGTTTTAGGGATTTTAGCTGTTTTTGGCAAGGGAGGGGCATTTGAACATAGGCCTATAAGTGGTTAGAAATCCAAGGCAAATGTACAGTAATATTTGGGGAACTTTGACTTTTTACTGGAGTCAGTTCTGAATTGCAGCCATCTGTACAGTAAATGCCATTTTTGAGAGGTCTGAATGAGTATTTTTCTTTTCTTCTTGTAATATACCAGTATTGTTTTTGCCTTTTCTGATTATTTAGTAAGTAATTAGTCAAGATATACAGGAAAGTGGGAAGGAGAGAAGGGGAGATAGATGCAGCAAAGGTCGTCATGATGAACAAGACTAGAACAGGCAACACAGCAGAGCCTGTTATGTGGCAAGCACCGGCAGGCGCCCCAAGAGCGGTTTTGAAGGAGAGTTTCACAAAGCAAAGAGACTATAGCTGGCACCACTCCTTGATATTTGCACACAGTATGAATGCATAACTCTTCTGCCTCTGGTGCCATAGACTCCCATGCCCACATTGGAGAGGAGATGAGCACGTAGTTAGCAGACTGCAATCTTCTTCCAGCCCCATGGCTGGGAATTGAATCTCCAGCTCTCTTAGTGCTGCAGAAAAGACTGACTCACATGGCCTGCTGGCCGCCATAATGTAAATGTGTACAGTGTGTGAGCTGCCAGAGGTCTGTCTGGTTGTCGTGCCGAAATGGACTGCACTCAACACCATGCAGTACTTGAGTCAAGGTATACCGGTAGATATTCTTGGGGAAATATGCAGCCTCTACATACAGTACATAGAATTTACAATGTAGGCATTTAGCAGATGCTCTTAAACTAAACCAGAGCGACTTACATTAAGTTAAAACATTTCAATGCATTGCAATACATACTGTACATACACAGAGGGTGAGGGTTGGTAAGGAATACATGTAATTGCATCAGATGTCTAATCTGGATTACAGTAACAGGGGTATTGTAATGGCGGTTACATGCTAGATTATATTCTCCCCATCCCCTCATCAACTACATATAAGTAAAATAATATATAACAACGTGTTAGCAGACAAGCCTTTTATAATGTTTGGTAAAACATTCAGTCGATAATCAGTCGAGCTAAAGCACACATGGTGACACAACCAGCCTGCCGCTCTCTGCTTGTCTGCCTTCCTAATGTATTTTTCCCAATTAAAGAGATTTTTGCTTGAAATTAAGTCAAAAGCCAAGTCAAGTCAAGTCTATTTATACTGAGGAGCCCTTTGTCAGATGACAAGAGGGCACATAGGGTCAAACATGTCAGAGACATACGAAGAATAGACTCTCTTTGAGTTAATTCACTGGAGCCAGTGAAGACAGGATGAAGCAGGAGCAATATGTTCAAAGTTTTTGGTTCTAGTTAAAACTTTCACAGCCGCATTCTGAACTAATGGTAATTTATGGAGCGCCTGCTTTGTTGAACCAGCATTTAAGATTGCATTGCAGTAATCCAATCTGCTAGTGATCAAAGTGTGAACCAATTTCTCATTCTGATTGAGACAGAAAGTGATAAACTGCACTCTTGGAAATAGAAATGATGTGCTTCTCGTCATCTAGGATCATGTAGTGTATTTTCACCGTAATACACAAGCCAAAAAATCGGAGCACGGAGATAAGGAGTTCAGACGCTGGACAGCAAGATGGTCAGATGGATTGCGTTTATTTCGAAGCTGCAATATGTTACAGCAGGCAAAGTTCGCCTGGGCCGGAGCCCAGGCCAACACCTGTGTGTACCGTCGTGGTGACACACAGGACTGACTCACTTGTAGTACAAAATGACTGGCTTTTTATACATTCAAATTACCTGCAGTTCGTGTCGGACGTGCAGAACATGACAGACAAAATGGCGGAAATTTACATTCACTCAAGACAAGTCGCCACAAAGGTTCTTTCAACTGATGCAAACCACATTCTAGAAAGTTTTTTGATCACCTGTCCTTTTGTTATGTCAACACCTTATTGTCTCGCCTCGTCTATGGCCTGGCTCCCGGATGGAGCGTCTTAAAACAATAGAGATTCTAATCAGAAATCACACCTTAGTTACCTTCACCTCCCAGACAGCTGAATAGAATAGCCCTAATTAATCTACAGTACAACATAAGGATATGCTTGTGAATATAGACTAATTATAAATATACGTGTAGTTTTATGAATATTGATTATTCCAAGACTTCAATCACACCTAAGTCCTTAACATCCTGACAGGGTTGAACTGATAGGGGAAGTAGCAGGGAATTGATTTTGCCCGATGAATTGGTACCAATGACTACAGAAAAGGATCTACCAGAGAAGAGGCCAACCAGGCTAGGGCATTGTCATTGTGGAAGACAATGTAGTAACTGAGAGTAATCTGTTACTTTATTTATTTATTTTTAATTTGGGTAACAGATTATGTTATTGACTACAATACATACAATCCAATTCAATTCGAAGGAGCTTTATTGGTATGAGAAAACAAAGGCTTACATTGCCAAAGCAAGTGTCATAAAACAATACAATAAAAAGCAGTTGAAAATCAGGACAAATACGTATAGTATATGCAGTTGGAGGGGGAGTACAGAGTTTTGTAAACAGAGTTTTGTTAGACTGTTATGGCTGGCTCAGGGCCATAACAAGAATTTATTTGAATTATTTATTGAATAATTAATGAAATATAATAATTATAAAAATGCATAATTAATGAAATATAAAAAAATGCATGTTGGTTCCAAGTAAGGCTGGTAGGGAACTGCTACCTAGAAAACAAAACAAAAACCCTGGGCTTGGTGCGCATGGCTGCCCCTGCAGCCCACCTGAGGAGGAGTGGAGAAGGAAGGAAGAGAACAATGTGTTAGCAGACAAGCCTTTTATAATGTTTGGGGCGGACACTGGCCAGGTTTCTGCCCTGCTGCCAATTGCCAGCTCCGCCCTCCAATCAGCACTGCAAAGGAGCTTGTTAAGCAGAGCCGCACACATAGGGAGTACTATGGAGAGAGAGCACTCCTAACCCTAAATGTTGTTATTATTTGCCTCTTAAGGACAAATGATACAGAATAAGAAAGAAAACAAACAGATTTACCAATGTAGCAGCTCTGTTTACATGGGCAGGTCTGGGTAGTACAGACCGTCCTTAGGGTGGTTGTATTCCATTGGCAAATCTGCTTATGTCACAACAGTTCACAAATCTTGCAGCTGTGTTTGCACATTGTTGTATTTCCCCTAATATATGAGAGTTTTCCCTCATTGGTCAAAGTTTCAAGCTCACGTTGAGTGTGTGTAATTTTTGGGAAGCACAATGTCTTGGTATAAGTGGTGGTTAGAAAGTGTAGCTCTGTTTCAACCACATTTAGTGAGCAGTGAGTGCATTGTCGGTCTTCTCTTGGGAGTGGGGTCTGTCTGTGGCGACCTTTCTCTATTGCAAGGCTGTGATCCCTGAGTTTGTATCTGGTCAATGCTTTTAACAGGCTAAGGTATTCGGCCACTGTATGTTATATTTTCAGTGATAGCGTTCCATTTTGCTTTGGTTTTGGGTAGTCTCTTCTCTTTCCAGTGTGCCAGTTAGCTTTCTTTTTGTTTTCTTATAATTTGGTTTAGTCCAATGGGCTTTCCATCTGGTGTTTGTCTATATACCTGTAGTCCCTGACCAGCTGGCTAAGGGGGTATGTTGGGTGCGGAGGATGGATTTGCATAGTTGTCCCATTTTTAATTGCTGCAGGGTGTCTCTGTACTGTACTCTGAACTCCCAAAATCCAGCAACACTGACACTGGTGTTTTGAAATGATTTCAAAATGTCCTTCAAGATGGTATACAAGTGGTGTACGAGTGGAAAGAGAAGAGTGGAAACACACTAATGGTGTGAATCTGGGGGGGTGTCCCTGTGGCCTGCCTGGCCGCGGTCTGACCTCAACTGGTGTGAAAAGATTCACTCTAATTCACATGTGAGCATATATATTCCATAGACAAGCCTCCAGATGGCTGTGGTTGAAGAGGGAGATCAGTGGGCTCAGTAATATGCCACTTGGACACAGGCCAGGGTCTGGTATCATCCTCAGCTGCTTGGAGGATTGTGTCTGTTGAAAGACCCGAAACCAACTATGATCCCCAGGAATCAACACTGATGATGTGTCCAAGTTGTATTGTTAAGTCCAAACACCATGCAGCTCAGTCAACAACAACACAGGGCCATCGTTTGATCGAGAAGCAAACTGACTGTAAGGCAGTTGGTCTTAACCCATTGAAATGGGAAAAGCCTTGTGTATTTGAGATTTTAGCTATAAATCTGTCATACTTATCATGATTCAAATTTAAAAGTAGCATATCCACAAGGTCAAAATGTGCCTGCTACTTTTTATGCTTTTACTGTATGTGACACCACACCACCGGGGTATAGTTTAGGGAAATTTAGCAGATATTTGACCAATGTGGGAACTAAATCATGACCAAGAAATGTTTTCACCAATGTGTTTCTAATGGTGTCTAATAACATGTACTAAAATGTTGAATTTCAACTCCTGTGTGAAAACCTCATAAAATAGGACAAATTAAGTCATGCACAATTTTACCATGCTTTATGTATGGGGCTTTCATAATTATGAATCCATTCCAAGCATTACTTAAAAAAAAAAAGCCTGAAAATGGTCATAGCACTTTCCCAAATTTGCACATTTATGATGATGGGTATGTCTGTTTTTACCCCAAGGACTTGTTTTCTGGAAACAAAAAATGGTTGGAAGAGATTTTGACCTGTTTTTTTATGAGGTTTCCATTTTAGTAGGCCTACATGTTATTAGACACCAGTAGAAACACATTGGTGAAGAGATTTCTTGGTAACAATAGTTCCCAGGTTTTCATAACTTTCCCTAATTAGTAGTATGGTCAAATATAGTATATAACTTATTGTTTCTTTTGTAACCCATTTTGGGCTATCCAGATTTTCACTGTCAGTGTGAAAATCATCCTGGGCTGGCCAGGAAACTCCACAGCATCCCCAGAATTGCACCCAGCCAGGACTGACTGAGTTGCTCTTAAATTAAGCTATTAGTGTCAATTTTCCTCTTACACCAACATTAAATTCCCATTGCCAATGAATGGAGAATTCACGTCACGTGTCTGAGCAAATTGACCTGATGATGCTGATGTGCGATGATAAGACTGTCCCACACTTCACACGGGTATAAATGCTGCATTTACTTCATACACATCACATCAGGAGCAATTAGGAATTCAGTATCCTTACCCAAGAACAAATAGAGTTGCAGGGGTGGATCTAGGCATGAGCATGGGGGGGCAATGCCCCCTAAATGCCCTGACTGCACCACCAAACATGATGGCATGGAAAACAACCCAGATTTCATTTGAAAGATATTTCAAATTAAAGTTCTTATATTTAGAATTATCTGAAACACTACTACTGTTACTAACTAACTACAGCTGTGGCACCACTAAACCAACAGTATGTCATTATTGAAAACAGAAAACTCTCAGAGTCAGACCTTTAGCTTTATGCATGCTGCGTGTCTGTTGCAACTTCAACAACAACTGATCTTATTATTGACTTGGCTAATAAGTCCTATAACCGAAAATGGTATGGGTGCGACTTCATCGCTGTGGCGGGAGGTGACACAGGAGATTAAGTACCCCCCCCCCCCCCCCCCCCCCCCCCCCCCTTCTAACTTAACGTTGGCCTTGGGTCATATGGATTATTATCCATATTATGTTTAGAGAGGTATACTTGTGTGGCTTTGTTAGGTGCAAACTGTAATGGATATTTTAGAATGAGAATACAGTAGATCGCCGGCCGTATGCATTATTGTGTATCCCTATGCCTTCCGAGTGCGTATTTGTGTACCTATTCATGCCGGCCCTTATCTTTAGTGCAGACCCTTATGAAAATTTAGTATAGCACTTACAGAACTAGACTATACGTCTAGTTCTGTAAGTACTGTCTGAGTATAGGGTTTGGCAGGCTAGTGCCTGGAGGGGCTGCCGGAACAGGTGAGGAGGCTTGTTCCTTATTCAGGGGTGGATGTAACATTTCCCAATTGGGAGGCAGGAGAAAATGGTATGGGCACGGTACGCCACGGGTGATGAAGCCACCGATACCATTTTCCCACCCATACCATTTTAGGTTACAGGACTTTTATTAGGCAAGTAAAACATCAATAATAATGTTGTTTAAGTTGCAACAGACACTCGGCATGCATAAAGCTAAAGGTCTGACTCAGAGAGTTTTCTCTTTTTAGTGATGAAATGCTGTTGGTTTAGTGGTGCCACAGTTGTAGTTAGTTAGTAGCAGTAGTAGTGTTTCAATTCATTTTAAATATAAGCACTTTAATTTCAAATATCTTGGGTTGTTTTGCATGCCATCGTGTTTGGTGGGGCCGTTAGGGCATTTAGGGGAGCATTGCCCCCCCCCCCCCATGCCCATGCCTAGATCCGTCCCTGTACTTATTGTCTGTATGTTGATACTCTGCTGAATTGCCAACACTTCACCCTGAGAACTAATCTATAATAATACTTTTGAATTGTATATCATTGCACATGAATTCTCAGTGCTCTATCAAAGCGCTCAGGGAATCCATGCAAAAGATCCAATAATTGGGATCCTGATATGAAAGAGGATGACCGTCTGAGCGGGAGAGCCGTGGAAAAGACATTGATTCAGACAAATTGGTCTTTATTGACCGTTCTCCTCTACAATTAAACACAACAATCAGTTTGTTCCTTAATCACTACCTTCATTTCTGTTCTGGGGGGGGGATGCTTTTGTCGAAAGCTTCCAAAGATTGTGGAATTGGTCAGTTTTGCACTAACTATCTGTTATAGTGTCCTGTAACAGATACTGTATCAGTGATGAAGATTACATTAAATTGGTTGTGTCATAATGGTTAAACTCAGGGGTCTACTATATTATTCAGGCCATATGAGAGAGAAAGAGATGAAAGTCAATTAGCTATCTCTCTGGGGTAAGAAGTTGGTGTGAACATGCACACGCTGTAAACATGCCCTCTGATTGGCTATACTACTTCACACATGTCACTGCGTTTGATTGATGGACATCAAAACGGGTCTGTCAGCACAAACCCATCAATACAGGATGTTGGCTCAAACCAAACCATTCAATACTTTAGGGCAGGGGTGGCCAACCAGTCATAGACTAAGAGCCACGTTTTTCACTGTGTTACTGCAAAGAGCCACATCAAACGGTCACAACTGTTATAAAACTATTGCGACGGCCGCCACGGTCGCAATAATAGATTTTCCCTCTCCTGCCATAAGACATGTGCATTTGTGTGCGCAATCCAAAGACACACTATTAAAACATATAGACATGTATTTAGAAAAAGGGTTTACAATCCAAAAAAGTATATGACAAGTCAAAAAACATACACCTACACCTCCACGGTCGACTAGGAATCATCCCGTGCTCGAGTGGTGCACCACTGTATGATGAATGAATGACTGCGCCAGGCCGAGCGTTTTTGACGGTTTCATGTGGAAGCCCCTTAAGAGCCACATGTAACCAGCTGAAGAGCCACATATGGCTTGCGAGCCACAGGTTGGCCACCCCTGCTTTAGGGGCTCCATTTTCGTTACCATCTAAACCCCTTATGCTAAACCCCTTATCATTGTTTTACTGTTTTGAAAAACTTTTTGGAATAGTTCACCGTGCCAATCTATTGACACATTGTGAGCTTGTAGACTGGCAATTTAAGGTATTGATTTCTTTTAATAGTTTAAAAAGGCAAAGAAGTTAAGGGATAAGGGGTTTAACAGTGACGAAAATGGAGCCCCAAGAGTTTTGCACACAAATGCCAGTAGCATCACAAAGTTATAGCCTACACAAGGAAACCTATCGATTTGCATTTCTCACTTCTTCTATTTCCCCTGCCCCAAGTGTGTCTTATTTAACTTTTGAGCAAAGGCGTAATTGTTTGTGTCATTAGATCTTGTTGGTTAAATGATATCTCTCAAGTCAGAAAAGTGCAGGCACCCTGGCTGTAGACAGGGGAGGATTATCCAACGGGCACCTTGGACCCAGGCCCAGGGGCCCCGTAGGCTCAAGCTCAGCACCCCGCACCCCCCAAAAGGAGTAACAGTGAATGTTAATCCTTTTGTGTACCAGTGGTACACACAGTCCTTTTCAATGTTATTTACAAGGGTCTCATTCATTTTGTGTCAATAAAATAACCCCAAAAGTCCAAAACCATCATGATACGGTACATAACTGCAAGTGTTTGCATTTATTTGACTTAGTTATTTGGGCTGTTTATTATTTTCAAGCAATCTCTTGCTGTAAATCCTGCTGAAATGCAGGTGAATATCGTACACCTATGTGTCATAATTCACATGTTTGTGTGCAGACACCATGTGCCATGTCGGTAAGAAAAATGCTCCGGTGTAGGGGGGCCTTTGGCTGGTGATGGCCCAGGGCCCAGGGGCCCATAATTTCTAGATCTGTCTATGGCTGTATATAGATATTCGATTCCACCACTGGATGTAGGAAACATAATATTCTGACTTGTATAATCCAACAATTCATGCTTTTCAGTGTGTTTCATTTCATTTGGAAAAGGATTAATTAGGTCACCTTGCGGTGCTTACAAAACAAATTCCCCAATGATGAATAAGTAAAAAAGAAAACACTCTCTTGAATAATGGCTGTGATGCTAAGCATAATGGAAAACCAAACAATTCAGGTGGTCCTTTTGGATGGATTGTGTTTGCTGCCGGCAGCGTGACAAAGATTGAGCTTTAAGCCTGAATCAAAAGGTTTTCTATTAGTTATGTTAAATTTGTTCTGCAGCCATGAAAACTGTTGACAACCCTTGATCAACAAACTGATTAACATAGTATAAAGGAGTTTTTTTGAAAATAGGTGGAATTTCCCTTCAAGTGTCTTACTCAAGGACACATCGACACTAACTCTGGAGGAACCCGGTGACTCTAGCTAACCCTGATCCACTGCCGCCTGTTGTACAGTACTTTCCCCCACTGTAGAGTGCGTGATGAATGTGCACAACTTGTTCCATCTTCCAAATCACCCAAATCGCTGAAAGCTCCTATAAAAGCACATTTGTCTTTGAAATGCCGTTAAATCCCCAAGCTGCTTCAGCCCAGGTGGTGTCATGTCTTCATTCCATACTTGGCTGAGCACTGAGGCTGTCCAACAGCTGAGCTCCTGCCAGCTAGAAAAGAAAGATCAATTGTGCCACATTCACATTGTACAGATACAATACTTCTACTGCACACAGCAGCACAGTAATACAAGGTGGCAGTCTGGCAGAACACTGTGTACTGCAGTGCACACGTACAGCACATTACAAAGGTCCCAGGGGAACTATAGAGTCCTAGTGGTTAAAACCCAGTGGTTGATTGCCGTTGTTTCTATGGACACAAAGAATGAAGGCCAGGAGGAAAATAGATGCCCAGACAGGTGAGGATATTTCATCGACACACTTCAGGTGAGATTGACCGCAGACCACAAAGCTTTTACGTGTTAGTATGGCAAGCCTGGAGACCGAGGCTAAATTGCTTGAAATGCATTTCATGTTGTGGTATGTGGCCCTTTGTCTATGGCAGTGGTTTTCAATCAGTGGTCCTTGAGAGGGTTCCAAGTGGTCCCCAGCTAAATAATGGATATAAGCAGATTGAACTCTTTGAGAGTGTAAAAATGAAACCCAATAAATGATAGTGTTTGTTGTCATGATTTGTCACAAACCAAGTTGTCTTTGTCCATCGCGTAATCATCTTTATATACTGTACATCATTTTCGAAAAGTCTATGAGGAAGATGAATGGGGAATGCATTTCTGGAGCAGGGGCGTCGTCACAAGAGGGACAGGACTGCTCAGCTCTATAGACCCATGGAATGACACTGATTCCATTCAAAGCGGGTGTCATTTTTGCATCGTTTACGGTCTTTAGATGAAAGCGGGGCATGCAGAGCGTTTTCAACCTTTCCACTTCCCCAGGAGTTTTCACTGTGTTGCGTTTCACCTCACGAAAATGCCGTCTTTGTCTGAATGGCCCCCCACAAACGGCTATGAATGATTACGTTTTTAATGAAGCCCGTTTCCGTGTAAAGGCAGCCTAAGTCACATACAATGCTAAGTCATGCTCTCATTTGCCACAGAGCACGAGGAGTAACAACAAAAAAGCCCTGTAAATCCTTGATTTCTCCTGCCGCAGACAGTGTCACCACTGTCAAAGATAGAAGAAGTGTTCCAGAGTTGCCATCAGTTGCACAGCTGTAATGTCAAGATTAGGAAGTCCTATGATGGACGTTTATGGACCTATAATCCTGCTCTGCAGACAGGACTGTCATTCCTCCATCTGTACAGGCCTGGTTACGGTTGCACTGTGTCATCGTGACAGAAGGTCTGGGACAGACAAATGGGGTTTTTGATACGTGTCAAGAATGAGATTAAAGCTCATCATAGTATCACAGGTCTGTGCGACAGTGCCTGAGAATGTGAATTGCTCTTTGCAGTACTTGTCAACTGCATAAGCAATTGCCTTGTCGCATGAGGGCTGTGGATGTTCGTAAACTTTTATTGTTTAAAAGTGGAAAAAAGGGTTGAGGCGGTAGTGTGTGTGTGTGTGTGTGTGTGTGTGTGTGTGTGTGTGTGTGTGTGTGTGTGTGTGTGTGTGTGTGTGTGTGTGTGCGCGTGGAGTGAGATGAAGAGAAAAACATAATAAAGGAAGTGAAGTGATGATCAAAAGTGGCAATGTATGAGTGTCCTTGAGTACTAAGACAGCAGCTATAAGCAGGGCCAGACCTAATCATGAGCACTTATTTGGGCACTATCCCACAATCGCTCCAAAGACATTTCTCCCACTAATGGAAGGATGTCAAACTCAAATACACAGCGCGCCAAAATACAGTAGAACAGTTTGTACAAGTCGAAGGCCAGAGCCGCCGGACTGTGGTTCAACACACGGGCAAACTGGTTTATATGAGGAGACGCCCCAGGAAAACAGTGAAAATGCATTATTAAAACTCAGTTCACTGATCTATTATCCCCACTGAGCACTGCTTTCATGGTAAAATAAAAATAGTAAACCACTTTGAGTTGAGAAAGTAAAACAGTGAGTTGAATTCGTTTCATATCACAGTGTGCACAACAAAATTAATTAAATTGTGTTGTTTTTAATTGTTGGTGAGAATACTGAACATCTGGAAATTGTGTGTAAAGCAGCAACAATGACTTGAGTAATTTTTGTCAAATAAAAATATATTTCATGCAAAGGAGAATTACACCCAAAAAGGCTTTCTTAACTTTATAAGCTTTGAATGGGGCTTATGGATGTTAAATAGTAAATGGTGCATTTATATAGCACCGTAGCTTGTGCATCACATTCACCCCTTCACACACATATACAATGATGGCAGTGGAAACCATGCAAGGTACCTACTAGCACATCAGGAGCAATTAGGGGTTCAGTGTCTTGCTCAAGGACACTTCAACACTAACTCTGCCGTAGCCTGGGATCGAACCGGCAACTTTGTGGTTACCATCCGGTGACTCTACCCCTGAGCCACCTGCCGCCACTGCCGATGTTGTTCAAAATGCATTTTTTTTGCCTGATGGGAGACGACAGGAACTGGTCAGAATAACATGTTCTTTCCACAAGCCATAACCAGGAAAACTTCTCCCTGTCAGGTGAAAAGAAGGCAGCTTGGACTCCTCATCAGGGGCGTAATTATGGTTTAACAAACAGCGGTGGGTTTTCTTATCAGAGGGGCCCTGCACGCTCATACATGCGCACATACAGTACGTCGCACATGTATTCATTTACAAACTCGATCAGCAGTGCAAAACGTGAAAGAAAATCTTCATTTCAGCAGTTAAGCAGCAGTGTTGCGCAGTAACTAATTTTAGATTACATATTACTGTAATATTATTACTTTTGCTCCAAAAAGTAAAGTAACGAGATTACTCTGCAAAAATGGGTAATAAGTAACGCATTACTTTGCAAGTAATGCGTTAATTAGCTTGTTGTTGCATGCAAAAATAGAACAGATTTACAAGCTATCGACAGGTACTGTAACAACAGAGATGTGCACTAGATTGTAGATCCAGTCCACACGCTGCATCCTGCGCACAGTTATGTACAATACAAATCGCTTGCTGCTATATTTTGTATTTATTTTTAAATACAAGACCTCAACTGTCTTTGAAAACAATTGTGAAAAAGTTGAGAACTTGGGAAAGTAATAACGTAATATGTAATATATTACTCTTTGATTCCAGTAATAAGTAAAGTAATGATATTACTTTGTCTAAGGGGTAATGAGTAAAGTAAAGAAGTTACTTTCCGAAGTAATATTGACCAACACTGCTCAGCAGTGGTGAAATGTTGGATGTAAGAACACACTTGTTGATTACAGAACAGGTTTTGCCCCATTTTTTACTCTTGTGTATATTCATTCTTTCCAGGCTGGTGGGGCGTTGTTATGTTTTACATGCATTGACCACGTTCTTCCTCCTCACGTCAGCCCTACTGAACCCATGAACCCTATGCAAATTACACTAGTGCTCCTCATGCATTGAAGGAAGCATGAGGCCCGTCCGCCGCTTCCCCAGGTTAGTGGGGGGTGTGTAAAGCCCACAATCACATTATGTAATTGGCAATGGGTGAAAATAAAGGGTTACAAAATCATGGAAATTAAACATAAAAAGAAAAAGGAAAAGGTTGTTGGTGCTTAGTAGTGACATCTTGAATCACAGAGAATCATACTTCTGGCACTTCAGCAGAGATTACACCAAATATAAATCATGGAGCACATAATTGATTGTCTTGCATTTATTATTTTTGCAGTGGAGATTTAGTAAACCCTGCAAAAAGCTAAATGAATTGATGTGGAAGAGGGATTAGGTTATACACTCCCATCAGATCTAAAGTGGTTGCAGTTAAAGGAAGAGGCTCACAGGATTACACAAAGCAATGAGCTGATTATGGAGCAATCAATACACATCCTCCACTTGAAGCAATTAGCAGCAGCAGTTAATAATATCCTACTGTCAGCCTCCCTCTGGTTCGATTCTTGCAAACACAGTGTGCCGTATACAATGAAAGCCAGGCAGAAATGCTCTGTGTATGTCCGCATACATAGCCGTTATATGATGTTTTTTTTTTTAAATATATAATTCTGCAAAAATCATAGCCACGTTGATAGCGTTCATAATAATGCAATCCGTTTGTAAATCCATCAAGTTTTGAGAGAGTTATAGCTGTTTTTGTTTGGGCTGCCATAGAGCATAGTGAATTGAGTCCTCTCACAAGATGGCCGCCATGAACGACATCAGAGGCCCCGCCTCAAGCCATCTAGCTTTCTTATCTATGAAGTGAACAGCGTTCGCGCCAGTAAGACGCACAGCGTCTATACTCAACTCATCTTGGGTCACACAACATCGATCAAAGATGGATCGTAATTCTTCTCGTGTTTGTAGCTCTTGTGTCATATTTCATGGTGGCAGCTTAGATGATAATCAAATCACTCGCAGGAATAAGTGATTTATCTTGCGTGGACTTAAGAAAAAAGGGTCTATAGCAGGGGTGCCCACACTTTTTGGACTTGAGAACTATTTTCAAAATTACCATCGCAACAAGGTTTTTGTGATTTATTGGTAGATTGAGATCTACCTTTTGGGCACCCATGGTCTATATAGGCTACTGTATGTGTATGCCGAGATCACTGTAACCTTTTGGATCCATCATTATAGTCACTGAATTAATTGAGTGGTCCACTCAAATCTCTCTAAGGCTCTCCAGGACATCTGGGCAATTGCAAATCCCTTTCATCATAGCATGCAGTAAAATAATGAATACTAAAGTGTTGGCAATGACAAATGCATTGACTGCCTGTCATGAAATAGGTAGGATATTTACAATTGATACAGGCCAACTTTTCATTATTTATCGCTCAAGGACACTTCGCCACCGATTCTGCGGGAGCATATATATATATATATATACACACGCACGCACGCGTTGTATGTAAACATTTTTAACTTAAATCGTTGCTTCTATAAGTCCCTGGAAATAAATATTTCATATTTTGTGATGGGGGGGACAGTGGCCAAATACAAATAATGTTGGGGGTCCTTCACATGAAAAGCGGCGAGAACCACTGATATAGAATTAGGATTTAGAACTGGCCTCATGCAGCCTCCAGGCATTAACAGGATAAAGTGATGCCAGTGACAGTATTCCCAGTGGTGTACAGACGGAGAGGAGAGAGGAGCGCATGCAGCCAGAGTCATGATGGGAGCATTATTATCAGACAACATGAATCCAACCAGGACAAACAAAGCTGTCAGACTGTCACACTATCTGGACCAACACAACCTTATCCATCCTGGCAGGGCAGAGAGCACACTAGGGGCTCTGTCTTCTCCATGCTAAAACCCTGCTAGCACAACAACACAATCTGAATCTGCATGAGCTGTGAGGACAACAACAGAGCTTTAATAAAAAAAAAGACCAAACCAGGACAAAACAGGTTCTGAAGGCAAACCTGCTGGGATAAGAGGTAAGACTGAGGCAGGATTCAGGTAGTTCTAAAAAAATGGAACAAATGGCTGAGTGATAACACAAGGGACCGATCTTTCTGAATCTTAATATTGCATGGTGCATTGGTGCCAGAAGTGAAGACCATGATAAAGTAATGTCTTGACAGGAACAAAGCAGATTACCTGCAGAAGATGGATTCAACGCCTAAATAGAAAGGAGAGCCACTAAAATGCTCCATGCTTCTTCACTGTGCCTCAAAAAAATAATATTAAATAAACAAGTGGCTCAAAATGGAAAACCCAACATAAATGAAGGACATCAAAGTGAACCAGGTTTAACGATTTCTTTTATTAACCAGTTTCCAACAAAAAGTACTAGATTATATCCTGTATTACAGGTGGTGCATTATAGGCTGGTTAAGTACAGAATAACAAAGTAATCAGATTCATTTCTTTACTGAACAAAGGAGAACAAAGGAGGACCTTGTGCTGCCGACAAAGGAAAAGAAGGAGGGACAGCGAAGCTATGCCCTCCCAACTTAAAAAGACAACTCTGACTGAAAACTCAAAGATATAACGAAAACGAGGAGAGTTGTTGCTGGGTCTGTCTCTGCCATGGCACTGAGAATAGCTGGCTTTTATAGCAGGGGAGGATCAGTGGATGATTAGGGGACCTGCTGCAGGTGGCAGCTGGGTGTGTCACTCTGAGTGAGGGAGAGACAGAGGGGGATAGACAGAGACAATGGATGGATTGTTTGGCACACTGTGTGTGTGTGTGTGTGTGTGTGTGTGTGTGTGTGTGTGTGTGTGTGTGTGTGTGTGTGTGTGTGTGCGTGTGTGTGTGCGTGTGCGTGTGTGAGTGTGTGTGTGTGTGTGTGTGTGTGTTTGTGTCATGGCCACAACAACGCATTCACATGCAGAGATGACGAGAAGGGTGAAATTGTACCTATTTAAAAGTTTAAGAACTACCTGCCTCCCAGCAGGGGGGCGGTCTTATCTGTTATCACAACAAACCACACTAATGCAAGCCTTCCGTCCATCCATCTTCAACAACTTATCCGTTGTCAGGCCACGGAGGCAACAGCTCCATCAGAGAACTATAGACTTCTCTGTGCCGAGCAACATTAGCGACTTCCTCCTGCTCCTGGGGGATCTCAAAGCGATCCAGGACCAGAGAGTCGATGTAATCCCTACATGTCGTTCTTGGTTTGCCCTGGGGTCTCCTACCTAGTGGGATGTGCATTGAGGACCTCCATAGGGGGACGCTCGAGAGGCATCCTAACTATATGCCCGACCCACCTAAGCTGGCTCCTCTCCGGGCAATGCAACCAATGCATCCCTTTGCAACTCAATACAGTACAATCAAACTTAGCTACGCCATTGACTTGGATCTTTGGCAAAGTTACCTTAATAGTCCAGTTGTTTGATGCTGTCCTAATGCTAATGGCCTTACTCAGGGTAAACAGCAGGTGAATGGGCCATATCCTGTGTGCTGATCTAAAATATCCCCCTCAGGACGGAAACTTGGCTCTTTGAAACATGAGTTCCACAATGAAAAATACTGGCGGCAGCTATACGACTAATAATAGCAATAATACTATACTGCAAAAGTGTTTTAAAGAGGAGTTAAATAGACAAAAGGAGACATGCCAGAGCTCACATTAAGAACATATAGCAATTACTACTTCGCCAGAAGTGGAGGTATACATCTTTTTATCAAAATAACGTCACTTAAAGGCAGCTGGCAGCTCTTATAAGTTCCCTGTATGTCATATACTGTACTTTGTACTCTGTTGCCAGTTGTGATCACTTTGAGTAGTGATGGCACGCTCTGCTGCCGTCATAATGTGTGCGTCCCTTCTGTTATTAAAACCAGATTACGGTTCCCCATGCTGCAAAAGTCAAAGATATGCTTTACACTATGATTTGGTGATACTCGAGGGTCAATAAAAAAGGGAGACAAATTCAATTACAGTGACAGAGCATGTAGCATAGATGTGGGGGAGGAAGCCAATCGATTAAAAGCCGGCAAAACTTTTTAAAGGCTTTTATCATTGTACTGTCCAAATTTTCAGTGGAAGTCTAGATGAAAGATGAAGGTCTAATTGTCAAGCAGTTGTGTGATAATAAAAATAATGACACATACGACCATGCCTGCTTCTTACAAGTGACTGAATATTGGTGAAGTCGCTTCATTTATAAATGTGAAGGTATCTTGTATGTTTTATGTATTTATTTTTTCAATTAGACCTTATCATTAGTCCTTGGAATATATGAAAACCACATTATTGTACAGTGCAGGTAATAGATCATTTTATTGATGTATGTATGTTTTGAAGTGTAATTACTCTGGTGTCAGAGGTACTTGCCCGTGGGGTGCATTGGCCGACTGAGGTAATTATGTATTAATTACCCCTCCAAGAGGCAGCGGGGTAGAGCAGGTCATCTAAAGTCAAAGTCTTATGATCAGTCACTCACATTGCCGTGTGTGAAATGAAATAACTTTAAGTGCAGGCAGGTGTGTGGCAGTCACAGGTGTGTGCCACTCAGTCACAGGTGTGTGCCACTCAGTCACAGGTGTGTGCCAGGCACCTGAGCATGGCCGTTCAGATCAGCATGGAATGAGTGACCTCCGTATATGGCAGGGGTGGCCAACCTGCGGCTTGCAAGCCACATGAGACTCTTTGGCTGGTTTCATGCGGCTCTTAGGGGGCTTCCACGTGAAACTGTCAAAAACGCTCGGCCTGGCGTGTTCCTTATACAGTGGTGGCCAACCAGTCAGTCGGCGTGCCAGCATTCCGCTGTCGATATGAGCTTTCATTCCTATATGGATTTTCCCCACCATGATCCCCCCCATGCAGCAAAGTCCAAACTTTCACTGATTAATATGCTTTACGCTATGATTTGGTAACTCGAGGGTCAAGGAAAGGACCAACCAAGCTGCCAATATAAGAGAGAGACAAATTCAATTACAAATGGATTGTGTTCCATTCGTCTCGGCTGATGAACTAGCTTGAAAAGCATGTACTGTAGCATAGGCGCAGAGGAAGGCGATCGATGCAAAGCCGGTAAAACATGAAGAATAATAGGCTTTTGTCGGTGTGCTGTCCGAGCTCGACCCTGGGAAGTGTATGGGCTGGAGCTTTAATGGAAGTATGAAAGATGAAGGTCTAATTGTGCTTAAAGGCCAGGAGGTGGGAGATAATTGACAGACAGACAGATGCAACCATGGCTGCTTCTTACAAGTGACTGTAAAGTCACAAGTGGCTTGTAGATATTGCTAAAGTTGCTTCACTTGTAAACGTGACTGTTTGCAACCAGGGTTTAGTCTGGCTGCTTTGAGATCACATTCCTGAAAATTGGAATAGTGGCTCTGTTATATATATAACAGAAGGGTGAAAATGGACTAGTGATATTGGTGTTACATTATAATAGCTTGGCTAATAAGCCAGACTAATATCCCGGCAGTTTTTTCCTTTTTCTTTTTTTTTGTCTTTTTTGTTCGCCAACAGCCGATTCGTGACAGCAGCCAGGCTAACAGAATGACAATGGAATATAGGCGCTGATGTCGCGTAATGAAGGTGTAAATTGCTTTCTTTGCATTGTGATTTTGAGCTGACAGGCCTTTTTATATCAATCAGTTATATATATATTTAGGGACATATAGATCACAGTCTGGTGATGTTATTGACACAAAATAGTAACTCCATTACAGTGACAAGGACTTTGTAGTCCACTGGAGGTGGACTACAAGGTCCACCTCCAATGCACTTCCCCTCCGTGTGGAGAGTGGAGAAGTTGCACGGAGGTGTGACCTCATGAACATCCTTTCACACAGGAACTATGTTGTAAAAAAAAAAATACACAGTACATGGAACACAAGTGTTCCATGTGTCCTAAATATCATTAAAATAAGCTCTGGTTGCAAAAGGGGTGAAATGGCCCTTTAAGTTTAGTTGGGAACAATGGGAAAAAAGTTGATGGTTTGGAAAAAGAGGTCAGTTTTTTCCAACCTCTTGGTGTCATTTCAAATAATGACCATCACTGAGGAGGACCAATTATATGAAGACGTGAAAATGGCTGAAGTACTCCTCACATCACAAGGATCACAAGGATGGCCTCCGTCAGGGGCAGATGTAACATTTCCCAATTGGGGGGGCAGGAAAAAAATGGTATGGGGGGCATTTTCGGTTACAGGACTTTTATTAGCCAAGTAAAGCATCAGTAATAACATCAGTTGTTGTTGAAGTTGCAACAGACACGCAGCATGCATAAAGCTAAAGGTCTGACTCAGAGAGTTTTCTGTTTTCAATGATGAAATGCTGTTGGTTTAGTGGTGACACAGCTGTAGTTTGTTAGTAGCAGTAGTAGTGTTTCAAATCATTAAATATAAACACTTAAGTGTTAAGTGTTTAAGTGTTTCAAATCATTTAAATATAAGCACTTAATTTGAAATATCTTGGGTTATTTTGCATGCCATCATGCATGATGGTTTGGTGGGGCAGTCAGGGTGCCCATGCGGATCTAGGCATGGTGCCCATGCCTAGATCCGCCCCTGGCCTCCATATGCCCTGCCACGAGTCGCCGTCGACTTATGGTGAAATTGTGATGTGTAGCCTAGTGAGAGGGAGGAAGAGGATGAATGTAGAGTCTGGAGTGGTGCATGGAGGTTATTATGCACTGGAGAGAAGAGCGATCAAAGTCAACATGTGTGTGGGCGAGCGAGAGGAAAGACAGCACAACAGAGTAGAGTGGCTAATATTACCATATGGAGATATACCCCGCATTTCCAAATAGCGGCCCTTCTGCAAATAGCCCCTCCCAAGTTATTATTACTATATATTTTTTTTACTTTTTTACAGATCAGCAGAAAAGCTAGGCTCGCTTCCATTAGGCCCAATAGTAACAAAAATACCGTATGAGATGACAACAACGCGCAAATTCGTTATAATCTGTTCAAGAGTTAACACCCAAGGTCTGCCACCATTTCAACGTATCACACTCACTGTCCAAATAAACACCAGGGTCTGTATATATTTGCATGTTCGTATAATATTTGTAGCTTCTTCTTGGAGAATTGCTACAAATGTCGGATGCGTCTTTGTATCTTGTTGTCACAGTGGTTTGAGTTTCCATTGAAATTTAATGATAGGCTTTAAGCTGGCATTGTGAATGGCAGTGGCTAACATTGGCAATGAGGTGGACAAAGACACAAAACTGTTTTTACACTGTTTGTTTATAGAGCTTTATTTAACCACTTTATTTAAAAAAACACACAAACACATTGAGATTATAGTCGTTTTGTCTGAACTGACCAAGAGAGGAGCCTAAAGCCGAATCATACCATCTGTAGAAAATGATACCCACTACTATATGATGATGATGAATTCTTTATTTTTGGTGCCCGCAGCCCACACAGACTTATAGGACACAGTATACAAATCATTGCATAATATTTCAAACACAATTAAATAAACAATTAATCAAACTCTGATTACATGAACAGAGCATTCAGTCTTTATTCTCCAAGCTCCAACTACAAAGTTCGCTGAGGCGAAATACCTAGTCATCCCACCAGAAGCTACCACAGGTATTTCCCATTCTACAAATCAAGAAATGTGATAATTAATCATATAATGGGCAATAAAACACTTTCTGTCCTCCTCAGGAGTACCAATGAAACTACCCGTTTCCAAAGTTAATTGTTAAGGGCCCAGAATGCAACTTTGCACAAAACAACCTTTGACTTTTGGATAGATTGTGTGTAACACAAAGTTCAGGACTATAATTATTCTTAATAATACAATATGTTTTTAGTTTTGGTTTGGACCATACATCAACAGCACAACTCTCTTTGCATTTAAGGAACATATAATTCTGTATTTTCTGAATATCACAGTATTGTTCATTACAATAAATAAATGATGAATTATTCATGAACAAAGGCTTTACTTCAATGGCCCCCAGGATAACTTATTACACACTATACATAGGAAGCTCAAGGGAAAACCGAGAATCTAACAACAAAGTCAGCATTAAAAATAAGAGCAACATTTGCTACTAAACTAATGTGGCATAACGCGACAGCAATCTAATACAGCCTAAGGACAAAGAGAGGATCTAACAACAAGGTGACCATTAGAAATAAGAGCAACATTTGCTACTAAACTAATGTGGTATAAACGACAGCAATCGAATACTTTGACATTTAGATGGCATGAGGAAGCCAAGCATCAGGCGGTGTTCATGCAGCCTGAAACAGTGGCGAAGCCAGAAATTCAGTTTTGGGTGTGCCTGGCCAGGAGAGGGTGGGCCTGGTGCAATGTGCGACACTTTACATTATTTATGTAGGCCTATAACATGACAGCTTACTTACTGACCATGACACTGATCACTGGCATGATGCATTTGTACATAATACATCAATAAAGGTAACAAATCTGGCAGTGTAAGAAGAAAATCTCTGGAATCGATGGGTGGTCCAGCTCTCTATATTGGTGGGCCACGGCCCACCTGGCCAAAACTGTAGCTGCACCATTGGCTTGAAGGGTGACAAACTGTTTTTCAATGAGGGTGGCGCAAATGAAAGAAATTTTAGACGTGTGCATTAGAGAGAGAGAGATTTGCTCTTACTCTAATACTACACTGAATTTCTCTGACATTTTGATCTGTTCGTCCAGCACGCCCTGCAGATCTTGAGCCAGCGAGCGAACTTTGTTCATGAACATCTTCTCAGCCTCGGGCCTCGGGTCTCGGGAATAGTACCGGTCCATTTCTTTAGTAAAGCCCTGAAGCAGCCGTTCGGACAACATGCCTCCAACGTGCACCGTGGCATCGTACAACGTCTGTGACAGCTCCGCCATTCTCAGTGCCTCAGGCTGAGCTCCGGCCCGTATCCTGGACAGGTCCTGCCTGATCAGTCCATCCATCCCAGACCGGATCAACGCCACACAGCACTCCACGTCAGCGATACAAGCCCTGTAGTCCTGCACTATCTTTTCCATCTTCTTCCTCTCGATACACTTCTCGGATCTTTGTGCGATGAACAGTCCGTCGCCGATGCTTCCCCCTGCTGCCACCACGGCTGTGGCAACCGCCGTCGCGATCAGAGAAGCCCCGTATTTCATAGCAGCCAGGCCTTTGGCCTTGGCGGCTTCACCCACTGCGCCAGGGCCCTTGGACTTCTTCTGCGTCTTAATGTCCAGGCTGTTGGGGATCTGGTTGAGCTCAGAGATGTGGTTCTGCAGGGTGCTGCTGCGTTGGCTCAGGAGGAGGGTGTAGAGGCGGAGAGCTTTCTGCACGTTCATGGCTCTCTGGTTGAATTCCCTGTTAGAATTAGAAGGAAAGAGACTGTTCAGTAAGCCCCTCCCAAAACTGCTTTACTAATTTACATTGGAATGAATGAGCCGGGCTGGAAAGTGTCCTACCCTCGGGTAGACACTGGGGAGAGGGCAGGCATTACTGCAAGGTGTAAATGCATTACTAAATTCGGTCAGGGTGGCACAGTGGTTAGTGCTGTCGCCTCGCAGCTAGAAGGTCTTGGGTGCGATTCCTGCTAGGCCACACTGCTGTGGGTGCTGGCGGCGTGTCTCCTCCTCCATGTCATCAGTGCCCATGCCTGGTTGGCGAAAGGGCCTTCCTGTGTGGAGTTTGCATCTTCTCCCCGTGTCCCCTAGGGTAGATACCCTCACAAAAACATGCAGTAATCCTGGGCTCTAAACTGCCCCCCCGGGGGGCCTGATGGAGGGGACAGGAACTGGTTGGAATATTGTGTACCTTCCATGCGCTACGTCCAAACAGGGAAACTCCCCCATGTCAGGTGAAAAGAAGGCAGCTTGGACTCCTCATGGATTGAAGGAAGCATGAGGCAAGTCCACTGCCTCCCCAATTTGGCAGAGGGTGTGTAGAGCCCAGGATCACACTAGGAATTGGCATTGAGTGAAAAAACGCGATGGGATAAAAAGGGGGGAAAAATGAATAAATAAATTTAAAAAATGCAATGACTTCAAAGTCATGTTCTGATATCTTGACCCTACTGACAAAAAAAAAAAAACATTTGGGGCCAGGCAACCCCCTGAAGGCTCACTCACTTCCAACAACTATGTTTATTGGCATTATATTTTTATTATAATGAAACAGATTCACCACTTTTTTACTTATTTTGATATAATTGGTCCCCGCTAATGCTGATGATAAAATACCACAATTATTTTGCACTCAGTCTGTGCCTCACAAACATTAAAACCTTTCAGGAATAGAAAGCCTGCAGTTTCTATTAGCTGTGATTCCCCATTGATGATGCACATGGGTGATGAGTCTCTGAACTTTAAACTGCCCACTGCCTTCCTGTGAGACACAGACCGAGTAGAAACAAATTGTGGTATTTTATCATGTACATTAGCGAGAGCCAATTATACGAAGGCAGATTGAAAAGTGGTGAAGTGGTCATTTAATGATTGTTTGAGGAGATGATGCATTATGCATGTTTCTGGTTCCAAATGAATGTCACCTACATCATTTGGTGCACTGGTGCCCTTGCTGATTGGACCCAAAGTGATTTCACTTAATTCAAATATATATATTTTTTCTTCATCCTATCAGGCTACATGGACCTTCCTCCAATCAGGATCGAACAGGGTGGGCCGCGGTGCATGTGCTGTTGGTCTACTCTGTAGTCACACTTTTGAGTGTGTGCATGTGCACATCTTGTTACGTGAACGGATGTGTTTTATATTTTTAATGACCCAAATCACTGAATGCTCCTTTAAGTGCATGCCACTTAATTAACACCCCCGAACTTGCAGCGGTTGGAAGAAACAAAGCAAAGCACTTGAAAATTACTCTCAGTACCCAATATGTGATTAGGTTAAAAACAAATGCTATCATTCTCAGTAAAACTTAGACATACAGTAGAACAGATAGATGCAGAGGACAATATATTAATTGTTGTCAGATGAGTCCAAATTAAAACGTGTTCAAATAAGTTTCCTTTACACGCACACGGACGCACGCGCAAGCACGCACGCACGCACACACGCACGCACGCACGCACGCACGCACGCACGCACGCACACACACACACACACACACACACACACACACACACACACACACACACACACACACACACACTATAACTTTAAGCTAAATACACATTCTTTCCTTTCCCTCTTCTACTTCCATCTAGTGACACAACAACAAAGTGTTTTATGTGCACTTAAGTACAAAAGACAAAATGTTGACAGGTTCCATTTGTTCACTGCTATCAGCTCTTACCTTGTTTCATCTTCTATGCTGAGGTCACCCTGTGCTGACGCCATGTTATTAGTATCTGCAAGAATACAGAAAGAGATGCAGTTACTGGAGATATGGAGTGCACTAATGCTTCTTCTTTTTCTGACAAAATAATAATAATAATAAAACACACGCACGCACACGCGTACACACGCACACACACACACACGCACACGCACGCACACGCACACGCACACACACACACACACACGCACACGCACACGCACACGCACACACACACACACACACACACACACACACACACACACACACACACACACACACACACCCCCCACACACACACACACACACGCACACACAGAAGCACCACAAGGCATCTGGCATCTTCTACTTACATAGCATTGTCTTCAGCCATCTCAACAGACTGTCTGTGTCCTGAGAAGACAAAGAGCTTCAGTCAATGCATTTACATTTACATACAACCTATTTTTTTTGCAGTTGGTTCAAGGTTTTAATTATTATAAGCTTTGGATTGTAGTTTCTCGCATATTACAGATGATACTAGAAATCGTGCCATTTATTAGGCCTCCATGGCTTGAATGAATGCTCCAATCAGAAGCCAGTGTTCTGGTCACGTGAGTGGTCACATCATCAACAACGGACCGCTACGCTCAACAACAGACCTCCTTGCGTGGATGAACGTATAGCCAACCCAACTGCAGATAAATAAAAGCAGCCTCGTTGTGTACTATTTTTGCCAATTGCCAATTGTTATTTATGAATGCATTAAGCCATGTAATAAGTGTGATAACGCCCTTCGAACCGGTGATCATCGTTGTCGGGTGTTATCCGTTACTTGTCCTCCTTTAATTTTCAGCATGGGGACGGTGTAGTTAGTAGTTAAGACACACAATTCCAAGGTCCATTAATAATTTCCAGACATAGTGTTGTTAATAAACAACATAAAAAACCCACAAAACGTTCAGCTCCACTGTGTGTGTGTGTGATTAATTAGTGTAATAGAATAACATAACAAACACATCCTAATGTAACAAAGTAATCTTATCTTCTTCTTATTTCTTATTTTTGTTGTTACTGTTGTAGTCAAAAACTGTTTGCTGCCGTCCTCATTCACACCTGTGTGTGTGTCCAAACATTTCCCCCTGTGCCTCTCTCTCTCTCTCTCTCTCTCTCTCTCTCTCTCTCTCTCTCTCTCTCTCTCTCTCTCTCTCTCTCTCTCTCTCTCTCTCTCTCTCTCTCTCTCTCTCTCTCTCTCTCTCTCTCTCTCTCTCTCTCTCTCTCTCTCTCTCTCTCTCTCTCTCTCTCTCTCTCTCTCTCTTCTCTAATCAAGAGGTTCCATCCCGCTGTGAGAGCTGGAGGCTTTCAAAGCCCAAACAGCGTCTGTGTCCAAACAATAATTAAGATAGAAATAATTCAATTGGATCTAACATTCCGGACCCTAATTGTTAGCCGTCAAGCAGGAAAAAAAGAGCCAATTAACCCAGTATACCGGTATGTCATATACCGCAAACTCTTGAAAGGGCCACCTTTCATACAAGCCACTTCACAAAAAATACTATGGATCGTATATCTGTTTTGTATGTCACATATAATTATTATAAATCTTGTCATTCACACACATTTGTCGTGAAACTCTTTGATTTTGGCTGTTTGCACTTGTACTTGTACAATTCTCCACCTTTCTCTTAGTTTAAATGGCACTTTAGACGTGATAGTTTGTGCTGGTGCGTAGGTCCAACTCTTTCATTATTTCCAACTCTTCCATCGGGTTTCAGAAAAACCCGAGAGACGTGTGCTTCAGCGTCATCATGGCCTTTAATTAAAGGCCAACTGTGTGTATGCTGAATTTGGCCTTTCTTTAATTGTTCTAAAGTCAGGCTTTCTGCTGCTCCTCCTCAGAGGGTAGTACTCTCTCACCGGGGACCACTTCAGTGGGTGCCACATTATTATCCATTTCCATTTCAGTCGCGTTTATTTACATTCATTTATTGAATCCATAAAAGCAGGAGCATTTGCATGCACCGTCAGTGTTAATGTGATCTATATATCAGCATAATATCTCCCAGGCATATGCACATTCAAACCCTGCATCATTAGCATCATCAGACATAGCAGTGCATGTTAATGTCTGGCACCTGTCTCCATCTAACATCCTCCTGGATGTATCATATAAATGTTGCCTTTTAATACCTTTTTATAGCCTTTAAGCAGCCACCCAATTATGTTTCACATTTTCTCAGGGTGCTATTTGGCTGCAGTATGCTGTATTTATAGTAAGAGTTGTCAGACGGAACTATATTCTCTACAATTTTGAATGGAGAATTTAATTGCACTGCCTTCCATGTTCCGCTTACCTCCAGAGTCGGTGGGGTTGTTGAGCTGTTAGTGTGGCTTCCACAGGGACCACATGAAGACGGTTCCTTGTTTAAAGGTGGTTTATAGGTGGTGGATTTCAGGCTGTCAGTCAGTGACTGTCTTCTTTGAACAGAATCGGTCTGAAGGTAACAACACGTAATCAGTATTATTTGCAATGACATTATTTAGACCAGGGTTTTTCAACTGGTGGTCCTTGAGAGGATTCAACTTTTACTTTCTCAACCACACAATAATCTGTCAGATTTTACATATTTACCTTCGGGGAGTCTATGTCCTCATACAGATTATCTGTTGTGGTGGAGATAGGAAGGTCACAGGAGCCAGCCTTCTCCACAGGTTTGGGTTTGGCCTTAGGCCTAGGGGGTCTGGGTGGCTGTAGGGATAATTGTTTGAGTTATTATTATTATTATTCCACACTAATAGACCTGTGAGACCTGTGTAATAGAAGCGTGATGATAGACCTGGTACATTCACTTTCGGTGTCCATTCACTTTCAATAAAACAAGATTCAGGGTACTAATTTAACTCAGAGAGATAGATTTCTATTCAAAGTCAAAGTCAAAACATTCAGTATCTGCACACAGGATAAGTCTCCCAAGAACATATTGTACATCACACAATGTTCATAGGAGCATTAGCTGTTTTACAATTTAGGCATTTAGCAAACACTCCTAATCCAGAGCAATTTACAATAAGCATAACAAGGTAATAGTATATACAGGGGTGCCCAAAAGGTAGATTGTGATCTACCGGTAGATCACAATCACAGGTTTTGGAGCTAGATCACATGATCACAAGACAGAGAACTCACGTGATAACCACAAAACAGATTTGACAAATTTGTGAAGGAATCACGGCGGGTGACATTCTCAACTCAATGCCATCATCACATTACTTTTTTTTAAAATAAATCTGTGCTTTATATGGATAAATTAGTTATATACTGTATATTGATTCAGTCATCCTCTTACCTTTATGTCTATTTCTTCATACACATTGTCTATGACAGGGGTTGAATGGAGGTCACAGGAGCCAGTAGGAGAGGACTTCTCCAGGACTGTTGTCTTAGCCTGTGGGGCCAGTTGTTCTGGTTAATACACACAGTAACAAATAACCTGCCATGTTTGACAGATTAGTGAAACAACCCAGGGTGAAATTTAAAACCTGTTGTCTCACTGACACGTTCTATACCTCCCAACTAGAGACAGAGAGACAGGTGTTTGTTTGGTTATGGATGGACTGGTGTTGAGAGCAATGGAAACGGCAGGCTATCGGGCGAAATCCATTTGCGGCCGCAACGGCCGCCGCGACCACTTTTTGTAACAGTTGCGAGTATTTTGCATAACAGTGGACCGTTTTGCATGACAATCACGGCCATTTTGCATGCAAAACGGTTGTGACTGTTTGCATATGGCCGAGGGCATAAGTTTTACTGAGGTTATGTATAGGGTTAGGGGTTAGGCTTATGCTTGGTTAAGGTTAGGTTCTGGTATAAGGACGTGTTTTGTAGAAAGAATGTTTGCATTCGCCATCTTTGTTGAAGAAGAGTCCCCTATAGAAGAGTTATGTTGAGGGTTAGGGGTTAGGGTTAGGTTTAGTAGGAAAAACGGTCGACTGTGATGCACAATGGTCACAACTGTTATGCAAAGTGGTCACGACTGTTGTGCAAAACGGTCAACTGATATGCAATAATGCAAATGGTCGCGACTGCGGCCGTCGCGGTTGCAAATGGATTTTGTTGTCTCTCGAAACGGGTGCCATTTGTCCCTCAACGTATTGGGACATAAACGTATTGGATGTGCAATGTTTCACAGCAACTCAATTTGAAGATTGGAGGCATTTTGCCACCCATGCAGGTCGATCAGGTTGGAATATGAATGACTATGAGTGTGCGTGTGTTTGTCTCTGTGTGTGTGTGTGTGTGTGTGTGTGTGTGTGTGTGTGTGTGTGTGTGTGTGTGTGTGTGTGTGTGTGTGTGTGTGTGTGTGTGTGTGTGTGTGCATGTGTGCCTCTCACCATGTCATCGTACTCATCTGGAGTTTCATAGACGCTGGATGTATCCAATACAACTGTGTCCTCATCAGGTGACTCATAGATGCTGGAAAAATGCGACACAGCTGGCTCCTTGATTTGGCAGGGTGCACACGGAGGGGCGAACTGCGGTGGGGCTGGCTGTGGTGCACTGATTTCTCCTACATCGACGTGCTGTTGCTAAGATGATAAGAGACAGATTACTTAATGATTCACATGATTACATCCTGCTATAATGCTCATTAGCCATTCACAAAACCAAAAAAAAAAGGTCAACAACATTGAATGCTAATTAAACACTTTCCACAGCCTAGACGTCAGGCAACAGGTCCCTTGAGATGTGTTTAATTGCAATAGTTTGAGGTAACCGTGTATAGGCCCTAATTTCTCTTAATTGCACTGGGTTTCATTTCCTACCTCCAAAGTCTGTAGAGTTGTTGAGCTGTCATCGAGGCTTTCATTAGCGGTTGTCGTGGAACCATGTGAAGACAGACATTTATTTATAGGAGGGCTGGGAGGGGGGTGAGGAGGGGGAGCCCATGATTTGGACCTGGAAAGACGTGTAGGCTTCGTGGTGCCAGTCGGTAACTGGCTTCTTTCAATGGCATGATCGGTCTGAAGCTATAAGAACAGAGAATTTACATGATTTGTTGTAATGCATGTAATGCGATAATTTTGACTCCAAATCCAAATCCACATGGCAAACAGAAAATACTAGGCCTAGTCTGTCGGATTCGTGTACTTATCCTGTATTTTTTTTTACTTGATATGAATATTAGAATCATATATTCACTTTTATCTGACTTACCTTCAGGGAGTCTATGTCTTCATACAGATTCTCTGTTGTGCTGGAGGAAGGAAGGTCACAGGAGCCAGCCTTCTCCACAGGTTTTGCCTTAGGTCTAGGGGGTAAGGGCGGCTGTGGGGGCAGTTGTTCGGGTTGTTAAGTGTGAAAACTGAACCTGTCCATTCACTTTCAGTGTCCATTCACTTTCAACAAAACTAGATTCAGGGTACTAATTTAACTCAGAGAGATAGTTCAGTTGTAGCTAATCAAAAGAAGAATGTCTCTTCAGTAAGACAGTCAAAAATACTGTGTGTAAATCAATGTGACACACCCTCGTGCTGCAGGTGTCGCAAAAAGATTTAGTCATTCAGAAAATGTATCTGCACACAGGATAATTCTCCCAAGTACATATATTGTATTATCATGTGATGTTCATCTATAGGGCCTTTTTACAATTTAGGCATTTCCCAGACACTCTTAATCCGGATCAATTTACAATAACTTATAACACAAGGTATAGTTATGCTATTCTATGCAACTACAATGACCTATATTACACACACACACAGAAATAGTAATCTAGGATCATAAGTAAACTAGAACATATAATCCGTAGGCATATAACAATGCAATCAATATCTGCATGCACAATATAGAATATCAATAATGAAATGCATGGCTTCCGTCTACATAACATGCACTATATGACCATGCAATGCAAACAAAGTCATGGTTCAAAATACGTATACGCAATGAAACGTGTGTAAAGCCTTACCACCATGTTAGCTTCCAGATGTCCTTCTCTGAATCACTGATCCTTCATGGGTTGTTTACTTGAACTCACATTTATTCCACTTCAATGCATTTATAGTGTTGTTTTCAAAAACAACCATCAGTGTTTGTGGCTGTCTGATTCTGTGGCACAGGAATGTGTCTGTCCTGCTTGTTGTTGAGGAACGGTGTGGATCACAGGTATGTGGATCAACTGGTTTGAAGGCGGGTGAGCTGCATGGCGGGAAGCCAATCACATTGCAAGTGGTGTTGATTTTAACACTGATTTTCAAGGAGGATTATCATTTGTCCATTCCTGACATTTAGACAAATGACCTGTTGTTAACTTGTGTACACTTGTCAATCAAGTCAGCTCGTTAATAAACATTACATCCGTAATGACACCTCTTCTTTATTGAGAAATAAACTGTCACCTGGGGCTCCATTTTCATCACACACGCTAAACCCCTTATCCCTTAACTTCTTTGACTTTTTTGCTATTTTGAAAACATTTTGAAATAGTTCAACGAGCCAATCAATTGACACATGGTGAGCTTGTAGACTGGCCATTTTAACTATTGAAAATGTTTTTTTTTAATGGTTTAAAAAGGCAAAGAAGTTAAGGAATACAGGGTTAGGGATGTCCCGATACTGTATCGGTAAAAAGTATCGGATCAGCCCTTTTTTTGTCATATCGGTTCCTATCGATATCGGCAATACTGTATCAGTACCAGAAAAGTATCAGTATTGGCCCTCATTTGTCATTATCAGACCATTCAGTATTGGTAAATATACCAGTATGACCAGTGATGCAACACAGAGGTAAGGGGTTGACATTATGGTGAATATACCAGTATAACCAGTGATCCGGCTCAGGGGTAAGGGGTTGACACTATGGAAGGTAAATAAAATGTTGTGGAATTTGTTTTGGAGTTGTCCAAGTGCACATCTGCTATTCTCGTCTGCTATATTATTCTGCTATATGTTGGGCTTCATACAAGATTTTTTTTTTTTTTATAGTTTGTTTTATTATATACAGTATATTATTTTCTGGTATCGGAATTTGGTATCGGTATTGGCTAAGACAGAATTGAAAAAAGTGGATCGGGACATCCTTAGGTTTAGTGGTGGCAAAACTCTAGACCTTGGTGTCCAGTGTGTGTTCACTGGTGTTGGTACAATAATATGAATGATAGAATTTAACACAGAGGAATATATAGACTATGCCCTCATAGTTACTGTGAAATAGATAGCATGGAATATAGAAATATATAGGAATACAGGAATATAGGGAAATATGGGAAATATTCATTTGTTTCCCGGATTTCAGTTAGATTTGGGTTTATATTACCCCCGAGTGACAAAACTGCCTGACAGCAATCAGCCATGCAGTAGCAACACACATGCGCATGCACACACGCACGCACGCGCGCGCGCACGCACACACACACACACACACACACACACACACACACACACACACACACACACACACACACACACACACACACACACACACACACACACACACACACCCACACCCACCCACACCCACACACACACACATTGTTTGAGAAAGTTGAATGTAACTAAATGTTAAAGTGGGGGTGTCGTGATTTTTGTATTTTTTCCAATTTTGTACATGTTTAAGAGGTGGCAGTATGTAAATAGACCCCTTGGTGTGTTTTTTATTTGCAATGATGTCTTCCCTTTGTATTTAGGGTTTCTTCCTGGGTGCTGAACCTTTCCAGTCAAACATGCCAATGAAAAAAACTTCACTATAGTGACATCACGTGTTCAGCCCCTCCCCTAACTCCTCCCCCTTTATCCTGCAACTAAAGCTGTGGGTGTGGCTTCAGTTCAGGTGGATCTCCACCCATCACCACCCACCAGGCAAACCAGGCATACTTAATGAACTGGTAGGGTGGAATCATAAAAATGACAGTTTAACAAACACTGTACACTTTTGGGGAAAAAATCTTACTTTTCATATAACATTAATACCTGATGATCATGTTTTAGGGTAGAAAAAAATCACGGCACTCCATCTTTAACATTTCCACATGGTGTCCTTCTCATCAGCTCTCACACACTATATACTCACACATGTAGTACCGGTACTAGGGGAGATCAGTTGACCTGCATGGCTGAGCAGGAAGTGGGTCTTGCTGGGGAGGACCCACTTATAGCAAGTGGGTCTTGCTATATCCGCCCCTGCTCTGGGCATGCCCCCCTAAATGTCCAGTCTGCCCCACCATGATGGCATACAAAACAACTCAAGATATTTCAAATTAAAGTGCTTATATTTAAAATGGTTTGAAACACTACTACTGCTACCAACTAATCACGCTGTGGCGACAGCCACCACTAAACCAACAGCATTTCATCATTGAAAACAGAAAACTCAGCCAGACCTTTAGCTTTATGCATGCTGCGTGTCTGTTGCAACTTCAACAACAACTGCTATTATCATTGATGCTTTACTTGCCTAATAATAATAATAATAAAAGTCCCGTAATCGAAAACGGTATGGGTACCATACCATTTTCTCCTGCCCCCCCCCCCCCCCCACTTGGGAAATGTTACATCCGCCCCTGGCTGGGAGCCATGGGAAAGTTTTCTGCTGCAGTATTCTCCACCATATAGGGACACAGGGCACAAATTATACACTCCCAAATGAGATGAGTGCCCAGAGGTATCATAAAGCACCCTAATTTGAAAGGTTAATGAACCAATGAAAACAGGTATTGATTTGTCCTTTTCAAAGTCACATACTTTCCATCTCAATAACAGCTCATAGTGCACTATAATATACCTCATCAGAGATTCACAAGTGCCAGCACTAAACAGTACATTTCAAGTTAATGTGCTCACACAGTATTTACCTCACAGTTACATCCCTTTAGGTTGTCAATACCATGTAGATATACAGTATTAATGTTGTGTTTAGTATGTTGTGTATTTGTGTATAATCATCCAAACAGCATCTTGCAAGACTAATTGGTACTCAACTGCAGAATTCACTATGGCAGGTGAAAATGTCAGGATATGCGACACATAGCTGTTTTTTCCCCCCAACTATTCAGCTAAATTAATTATAAACCTGACAACAGAACACTCTGTTGGGGCTTCGATATAGGTAAAACGTATTAATAAACTGTGATATGTTCAAAATATAGACATCAAAACATACAGACTGTTGGGATTGGGTTCCACTCTTCAAGGTTAGTACTCATAGTCTCCTAAAGGCAGTGATGTCACTTAAAAGCGAGTCGACAGGTTCTCTGTCTGCCGTCTCCTCTCTGCTCTGTTAACATTATGGGTAACTCATGTCCTCTATTGAGTAAACACCAGCCTCCATGTAGCCAACTACACCACCACACGACATAACTTGATTTTGACATTCTCCCAAGTGCCTCCGTTTACACTGAAAGCTCCATTTCTGGCTGGGCTTTGGTGGCATGGCCAACCAGAATTTCTTTGGCAACGTAACTCTCTGTCAGACAGCACATCGTGTGTCGGGAGCTGTCAATATTATTTTGGTGTATCGCCATAATATGCAATGCTTCAGCCAGGGAGCCGAGCCACTAGGGTTGTGTTCTAGAGCCGCAAGCGGCTCCAGAGCCGCAGGTTGCCAACCCCCGGTCTTGGCCTGGTGTCTTAAAAAGAAGTCTGGGCACATTAGTGAAAAGGAACTGAGCCTGTTTATTCGTATTATTATAAGCTAGATGATCATGTAAAAAAACACAACAAAAACATATTTCACTGAGAGAAATAAATATATGGGTGGGCGAACCACCCTGGCCTATACCTGTAGCCACAACCGTAGTATATACAGTATGTCAACCGAGTGAGTTGGTTAATAAACATTACTGTAATGACTCCTCCTCTTTACTGAGGAATAGACCAGTATAGACAGTGTTTGTTCAATGGTGTGTCGTGCAATCTGATATAGTGTGATAGGCAGAATATACAGTAAATGCTTCATAATATGCAATCCATTGTGTCCTTGTCATTGTCCCCATAGGGCCATCCTATCATACCCAACAACACAGAGGAATATATAGAACTATACCTAAGCCCAACAGAATCTAGCAAAGAAGTGACCCATAAAAAATAATATAAACGCTAAGAGCAACCATATTTGCTTACTAATATGGTATAACTATAACAGCAAACATTCACTATCTTTCCTCCCACCTATGCTTTTAATCTATGCTTGTCGCTTCGTGTTTATGCTGTTTTGTACTTTCACTATGCTTAATGTTATGTTCTGATGTTTTTCTATTTTCTACTATTTTATATCTTTGTATTTTGTATATTTATTTTTAAGTGACCAAGCAGTGACTTGGTCACTTAATTGATATTGCTGCTTTTCTCCTTCTTCTTCTTCCGCCAAAAATAGCTGTTCTGGCTGAACCGTGCAGTCGGTTTTCGCGAAAATTGGTAATCTGGTAGAGGGTGATGCCAAACGGTGATGATGCGAAGCCTGTGACCACTGGTCAAATGGTGGCGCTACAGCACTCAACTGAAATTGCAAACTTTAAACACTTATAACTCATGAACTGCTTGACTCTCAGAAATGTAACTTATATTCCCTTATGCGTCTGCTTATGCCGAACAACTTTTGTATTCTGACTTTTGACCTCTTGACCTTTAGATGAACCGCCATCTTGAATTATATGTAAAACAGTTAAAATGTCTCTTCTCCTACAATCTTTGATCAAAATGCATAACAATGACCTACACATGAACTTTGAAGCCATACAAATATGAAAATAGGTGTGAATTTTGTTTTAAGTGAAAAAAATATGTTTTTACGAGCCAATGAAAATTGCTTGTTTGTGAAAATGATTCTAATGCCCCTAATCTACACATGCAGCGTAATCTGCTTCTGATATTTTACAGTTTTGTAGAGGGGGATGCCAAATAGCAGCAAAACCAGTCTTACTCCAATTGCTCAAATGGGGGCGCTATAACAATTCTTTGAAACTGAAACATTTGAACAACCATAACTCGGGCCTCGTTTGGCCAAAAATCATGGGACTTGTTTCTACATGTTCCTTGATTCATGTGGAACACATCTGTAAATTTGACCGGTAAGCTCCACCCCCAGAGTGTCTGCCATTTTAAGCAGTTTGAAAAATGCTCATGCCTGATTCTCTGCCTGGATTTTTGATCAATTTGCATGACACCTGCTACATGAGAACTTTGGCCCCATCCGGACAAAAGTTCCGAAGCAAATTTGTTTTAATCAAAAAATGACGTTTTTATAAGCCAATGAAAATTGCTGCTTTGTGAGGAGTCTTCTTATGAATCACATTAATTGTTAACATTGATGTGGAGGCTCTTGTTTTGAAGCATTTTTATCATAGATAATCATTGATTAAGGGTAGTTGTTTGTTTAAAGGATACACTTCATAAAAACATACTGCCGTAAACCAGTATACTTTTATATTGTATGTAGAGTTTCACATCAGAATGTGGCAGATTGTCACACCCACATGTCCTATTGCTTCAGTTTTCTTTATAAACTGATTTGTCTTGTGTTTTGTTTATCCACTGCTGCATGCTGTTGCATGATCTAAAATCCAATTTTAATGCAACGCACCAGAGCCATTTAGAGACGGAGTTGCGCCAATGATGGGGTACACAGTTACATTGGGTTAGTCACGTGATCAGTGGTCACAGTGAGCCTAACGGTGACAAATCATAGTCTAGTGTCTGAAACACATTGTTTGAAGTGAGTAAGATGAGATGTAAAATGACAGCCGGTTTGAATTATTTTACAGTAACAATTAAAGTCTCTGCAATGTGTATGATTTGCTATTACTTAAAAAGACCTAACATAAAAGGATTCAAGCTGGGCTTTTACTTTGAGTCCAATGCATTTCTGCCTACTTCTCAATAGCACTGAGTTACACTCGCATATCATGAAAGTGACATTCACGGAAATGTCACTTTGTGATTGAGATGATAAAACTCAATGTTATGGTAATGGCACCAACTCAGTGGCCTTGTGGTTAGTGTCTGCCCTGAGACTGGGAGACTGGGGTTCGATTCCCGGCCAGGTCATACCTCGACATTCTAGATTTCCAGTAGTAACCTACCCAACGAAAGCGTTGCATTGTACAAGCCTTGATCATTTCATGTAACAGTGTAGTGGTTAAAACATTGTGCCAGATTATGTTAGATTAACTTCTTGAACAAAGTGGCCATTAAACAACTGTTGTTAACTAGTGTCCAATCACATTTATTTCACAATTTCTTCTAGTTGTACTTGAATTGTACTGTAATTCTCCAAGCTTTTATCAGTTTTGTTGTAGGAGGCCATGTTGACATGTAGGCTACTGTAGGAATTTTACATTTCATTTATTCATTCACTATTGTATGGACCCGGGGCAAAAGCACCCCCCTCAGATAATTTCTCAAAAATATGTTCCTTCTTCTGCATATTGTTCTGACTCCTTATTGCTGCTTGCTTGGTCACGTTTTATTGCTGCTTGCAGCTATATTTATTTTTATATTTTTACCGTATATTGTATTTTTCTCTCTCCAGTAAAGCACTTTGCGCTGCACTTGTGCATGAAAGGTGCTCTATAAATAAAGTCCATTATTATTATTATTACTCATCAAATCTTCACTTGAACTCACTTGAGGCACTACAAAAGCCAAGATATATACTGAATCTCTCTGACATTTTGTTCTGCTCATCCAGCACGTCCTGCAGACCTTGCGCCAGAGAGTGGACTTTGCTCATGAGCGCGTTTTTGGCCGCCTGCTTCATGTTGGGCTTCAGGCTGTGTTTTCCCTCATAGTACAGGTCCATTTCTTTAGCAAAGCTCTGAAGCAGTCGCTCAGACGACATGCCTCCTAAGCGCGCTGTAGCATCGTACATAGTCTGTGACAGTTCTGCCATCGTCAGGGCCTCATGCTGAGCTCCTGCCTTTCGCAGCCTGGACAGGTCATGCCCCCTCAGTCCATCCATCCCGGACTGGATCAACGCCACACAACACTCCACGTCAGCGATGCGAGCTCTGTAGTCCTGCACTATCTGTTCCATCTTCTTCCTGTCCAAACACTTCTTGCGGGCCATAAACGCCCTGGCGCCCACTCCCCCGCCGACGCCGGCGGACACCAGGCCGGCGCCCACAGCTGTGGCCGTCAGAGCCAGAGTCGCCCCCATGGTCAGGGGAGCCAGGATGACGCCCACCACGGCCGCGGCACCGCTCAGCGCGCCCACCGCGCCGGCGCTGCCGGCGATAGCCATGGTCTTGGTCTGGTTCTTCATCTTCTCCACGCTGCCGGAGATCTCGTTGAGCTCAGAGATGTGGTTCTGCAGGATGCTGCTGCGTTGGCTCAGGAGGAGAGTGTAGAGGCGGAGAGCTTTCTGCACGTTCATGGCTCTCTGGTTGAATTCCCTGTATAGGGTGAAATGATGGAACACATTCAAAGGAAAGGTCAATGCAGGTCTATGCACTGATGGCGATATTATTATGCAGTAGCTGCAGACAGTAGATCTACAAGCTCAGAACGTGACCCAGCAAGTAACTCGAGAGACAGCGACTGCAAAAACCTGTGGTGGCAGCCGCCAGGGTGTTTTATCCAGCAACCCATAACCTTCCCCTAACCTAACCATCACCAAACCTTTACCCTAACCATAACCGCAAGCACAGCACAATGCAGAAACCGCCGCAGCAGGCGCCGGTCCTGCCACACTTTGCTTCAAGTCCCGGCCAGGACATTTTGGCTCAGAATAATAAGAGCATACAAATGAAAAGACCGTGCCACATTCACTGAACAGTGAGTAAACATACCAAGAGTGCCTGTTTATCTTAATGGAATGTGAACCCACAACTATTGAAGCCATTGACAAACATAGCAAAAACTAGTTTAGCTGGTATAGAACTTTCCTCTTGTCCTCAAGTAACCCTGTGACCTCTAAAAAGTAATTATGTCTATATGCTGTAATAACTGTAATAAGCAGCTCAGTGGCCTCTTTTTTTACTGTAATCAAAAGATGGGATGGAAGCACTGTTTGTACCAGTGGGACCCCATTGTTGAAATCCCAAGCATATAATATGCTTTTAATATGGATTTAATGCCTGTCTCAGCACTGCCTCCTCACCACTATAGAGTGGACTATTCAACCTGTCGACTGGTATTACAGATGATTACTCGAACATCCCGAAGTTACAAACTTTTTTTTTGTTTCGTTCTCTTTGTTTATGAGGAAGGAACAAAGCAAAATGACTAATTAGGTTCCAAAAGCTGCTTTCATTATTAGTGAAAAAACAAGCAAACGGTAGAACACATGACTTTCTCCTCCCTTGAAGCTTGAGTGTAAATGTATGTGTCTATTGTCTCATGAAACACATAATAGTTCTGCTGCATCATGATTGCATCATGATGGCAGCATCAGACCAACAGACTAATGTGTGTGGCTGACAGTAGCTGCATGAGGAAAGGTTATGATCGCAATATAAAAACTGTCTAGACAACAAAATGATCAACATAGTAGGGAGTAGGGAGTGTGTGGCCTGCATGCTGAATATTGTGACAAACTAAACTGTGAAACTAACTTTAAAGGTAGGGGAAGTGGTTTCACTTTTGTCAGATATCACCCAAAAAATATTTTTTTTCTGTTAAAATGCTCTATTATAAGGTGTGGAAACCACATATGGAGTTTCCCCCTCCCCCACGTTAGCAGAGGAGCTAATAAAAGTTCCCCAGGTCACCACAATTCTCCTCCAATCAGGAGAGAGCAGCAGGTTCACATAGTGTAGCTACTTTTGGGGGGCCCTAGTGCACCAGGCTGGTACTACACCATGAATTTCAAATCACTTCCCCTACCTTTAAGCTAAGCACATATACTGTTCTTTCGTGGAGGCCACTGTGCATCATCTATTTTGTGTTCCATTTGTCCTCACCTCAAGTGACATGACAAAGTGATGTGCACTTAAACACAAAATGTCAGCTCTTACCTTGTTTCGTCCTCTATGTTGAGGCCACGCAGTGATGGAGCCACGCTATTTGAGTCTACAAGGAAGGATACCAAAAGAAATGCAGTTAGATAATGCAGTGCACACTATGGTTCTTTTCTGGGATATGAGACATCTTATACTTACGCATTGTCTTCAGCAATCTCAACAGACTGTCTGTCTCCTGGAAAGAAGATGTTTTTACAAGAAATGGACCGTAAATGAGTGTTCAGTCAATACGTTTACCTTTATATATAACTTTTTGCAGTATGTTTCTTGCAGATTACATAGGAAACTAGAAATAATCCCAAATAGGGAAAAAGAGAAAAGTATCTCAGCATTTCAGAAATACTTGATTGCATGAAAAGATATAGATATTGCAAATATATAACAAAAACATAAGCACAAGCACACCATTCCTGGCCAGGCTGCACATTTTGATGTATATATTGTGGGCTTTGGGTAAACACCTCTGAGCTCTACCACATTGTTGAACATTTAATAAAGTAAAACCAGTCAGTCGCACACTACAGAATGATGCCAAATAAAGCACCATCAGTGTTGTAGTTTAAAGGGAAGAAGGTGAGAAATGTTTTATGTAGTTGTCGATGTATTATGAAAGGAGTACCATCCATCCATCCATCCATGCACCGGATAGTTAAAACATGTTTTAACTGCTATGTAGTTCTTTCCCTCTAACCTCAGTTTTAGGTCATAGGTCACTAAACCTGACCTCAGTTGTTCCTCCTCAATGTTCCTCCCTATTGAATTTGAATGGGGAGACTCACCGGACCGTGGGTGGGCTGATGGGGTTAGAGGTTAGAGCCATGTTTGTACTAGCACCCTTTTTAAAGAGGGTGTGGTCATTTTCAGGTATTTCAACATGGATAGATAATTTGTCACAGTTACCACGTTGTTCGCAGCGGTCATATTAGCCAAGAACATTTGCGATATTCTGTCCTATATGAAGGCAGTCCTCTACTACTACAGTAACAGTTACCTGGCTGAAATCTATGCTCTACAAATAATGAACTTGATTGGAGCAGTCAAACTGCATCACATTTCTCCTACCTCCAAAGTCGGTGGAGACAGTTCCTTGTTTGAAGGTGGTTTATAGGTGGACTTCATGGCATCAGTCAGAGACAGGCAAGAAACAACACATAATTGGCATTATTCTATTTGCAATGCAATCATTTAGATCAGGGGTGCCCAAAAGGTAGATCGTACAGTAGATCACACAGACCATGCAGGTAGATCACTTGACGCTCCCCTGAAGTGTATAGATCTGTAACTCTTGAGAGCGTTAAAATGAAACCAAATGGACCCTTACGGGTCCATTTGGTTTCATTTTACACTCTCAAGAGTTAAATTATTTTTAAACATCTGTAATTAATAAATTATGTAATTTCAAGAGTCCATACAATTAGAAAATGGAATAGGAATTGTTATTTTGATCAACATTTTGACAGTTCTCCTTCCCAATTGGGGACAAAAACGTGAAAGTCATTAGCTTTGGGTGCAAGAGACTAAACTCCTCATCACGAACTGTCAACTCAAACCTCAAATACTGTTTTCAAACGTCAGTAGTAGCATATACAAGAAAACCTTCCAATTCTCCCCTCTATTTTTAGTTATAAGTGCATTATTCTTAACCACTATAACAGTAAGTAAGACCATCACCAACTATTTCAAAGCTCAAACTTTCTAGAGAGCCTTGAAATGGATTTTCAGTAATGGAACAATCACATTTTTGATGTGTAGATCTTGTTGAGCCGGTCATTTTGAAAGTAGCTCTCAAGTCAAAAAAGTGTGGGCAGCACTGATTTAGACTGAGAATTTACATCTATCTTACCTTTAGGGTGTCTATGTCTTCATACACATTGTCTATGGCGGTGGGGGAATGGAAGGACTTCCCCAAGAATTTTGTTTTAGCCTTTTGGGGGAAATTATTCTGGTTAAAAAACACAGCCTGTAACAACCTGATTTGTCAGATTTGATGGATTACTGAAAGAATCAAAAGTGAAATTTAAACCTGGAACACATGATTGCACAACCTTTCATTTCACTAGCACTTCCTACCCAAGTTTGTTGAGTCTGTGGCTTATTTCCACAGTTGTGGAACCAGCTAGAGCCACTTGTTTGTTTATAGATGGACTGGTGGCGATATAATAAATAGGCCACTGATAAGGGTGGCATATTTGTTCCTAAACATAGCATGGAAGTGAAAGTTTAACAAGTTTTTTTTTATTTGTTCAAAGCAGGCCACTTGTGCAATGCCGATGATGGCTGGAATGTGAATGAGTCAGTGTGCGGGCGTGCATGCATGCCCCTCACCATATCAACCTGCATATCAGGTGCCTCACAGACGCTGGAGGCTTGCGATACGACTGCCTTCTCATCTGCGGCCTCATAGATGCTGTTAAAACGCAACAGAGCTGGCCTCTTGTTTTGACGTGGTTTAGGAGTAGGTGGAGGGGCGAACTGTGGCGGAGGTGGCTGTGGTGCGCTGATTTCTCCTATATTGACATACTGCCGCGGGTAAGAGACAAATTAATTCATGAGTGGCACCATTACATCCTGCAGTAATGCTCATTAGTCACCCACAAAACAAAACAAAAAGTCAATCGCAACAAAAGCACTTAACTTAAGGCACCAGGCATCTTTTATTGCAGTGTAAGTGCACCGTGTAGGCGCTAAATTCTCTACTTCTAATGAACCTGGTATTTTTTAATGGAGCATTTAATTGTGCTGTCTTACATTTCATCAACATGTCCTACCTGCAAAGTCTGTAGAGCTGAAGACAGCTGCTGGTCCATCGGTGGAGTGGGAGAAGGGGGAAGAGGTTCAGGACATGATTGTGACCTGGGAAGAACTGGAGGCTTCACGGTCCCATTGATACGGCAAAAATAGTCAGATTTGACAGATTATTCTCAACTCAACCTTATCCGTCACATCAGTTTGAAATTTTTAATGTTTCTTTTCTTTATATGCATATTTGGGTCAAATATCCACTTTTCCCCACCTTACCTTCAGGAAGTCTATCACGTCTTCATACAGGTTATCCATTGTGGTGGAGGAAGGGAGGTCAGAGGAGCCAGTAGAACAGGACTTCTCCAGATGTTTTGTCTTGGGCAGCCTAGGGGGAACGGGCGGCTGTGTGGGGTACCAGTCGTTGTGGTTATCACACAGTAATAATTGTGAAAATAGACCCAGTCCATTCACTCTCAGTGTCCAATAACTTTTAACCCTAGAACACTAAACAATTGTGATTTTTACCATTTACATTTTTTTTTTTGCATTTTTTTTGTTGCATTTTTCATAATGTTGCCGATGTCTCAGGTGGGTGGGTCTTTCATGCTCAGTGACATCATAGGATGTGGGTTTGTTTCCCTGCACACACCCGTATTATTGTTTCTCCAGGAAGGCTTTGGGTAAATTTCACCCATGTTCAGTAATAGGGTGAGCGGGTGAAAAAAAATCCCTTCACTCACAAGGGCCTTTTTTTTCTTCATTGGACCAATCTCACAGGTCACAGGAATGTTTGGACTAAAGCAGAACTTCCCAACTTAATTCCTCTTTCTTTTAGGAATATTTAAAAAATAATTTGTATGTTTTTCTCCGATTTTGACCCCCTCTAGATAGGTCAGAATAATTTTCCGCATTAGCCGTCTTACAATTTACAGTTATATTGTATTTACCCAATATAACATTACAAATAAACGGTGTGTGTGTGTGTGTGTGTGTGTGTGTGTGTGTGTGTGTGTGTGTGTGTGTGTGTGTGTGTGTGTGTGTGTGTGTGTGTGTAAAGCCTTACCGCCATGTTGTGTTTCCAGATGCTCTCGATCGTCAGAATTACTGTTCCTTTATTTGCTGTTTACTTGAACCGAATGCACTTATAAAAACATACAAATACCAGTGTAGCTCTCTCTCTCTCTCTCTCTCTCTGGCACATGCAGGTATGTGTGTCCTACTTTACTTTCTTTATGTAGAGAGACAGTGTGGATGTGGATCAACTGGTTTGAAGACAGGTGAGCTGAACGGCAGCTAAGCCAATCATAGTGCAGGTAGTTTTGATTTCAACCCTAATTTGTAAGAAGTATTGGCAATCATCCATACCTGCCATGTAGATACGGTTGTAAGATGTCAAATGAGTCGAGTGGTTTACATCTGTAATGGAGTGGAGCAGGGTCGGATTGACCATTGGGCGTACAGGGAGGTCTCCCGGTGGGCCACGACCTGTAGGGGGCCGGTGGTATCATGGTATGATTAAGAGCACTGGTTTTCAACTACTATTCATTCAGAATTTTAAGCCATGGACCACCATTTGATGACATTTTAGTCCCAACAGACCCCAAAACTAAAAATTTATTTTTGCTTTTTGGTCCACAATTCCAGGCTGGATTTGGGAAACAAAACAGTTAAACATACAGATCAAAATGAGCATTAATCTTCTACATTTTCTAACTTGGGCCAATTGAGATGAATATTATAACTCTTGAGAGTGTTAACATGAAACCAAATGGACCTGCAAGGGTCCATTTGGTTTCATGTTTACGCTCTCAAAGAGTAACATCTGGTTAACCAACTATACCAGGTAGAACAGGTCCATCACATGCTGGTTGTTGTGGGCCAGTCTAGGCCAAATCACGCTAAAAATGTCTGGGCCGATTTTTTTGCCCAGTCCACCACTGGGCAAAAAAAGTGGTATATCATTCGTGTCCAGTGTGTGCCCACTGGTGTTGGTACAATCTGTGTACAATGAAAAATTTGTGAGCAAGCTACCTGTGCACCTGTGCATTGTATGTATCTATTGGTACCTAAGTATTGTCTGTTTTGTGTTGGGACACCTGTCTCTTTGTATGCCTCTGTGCATGTTCTCATCTTGTTTTTGTTCTGTCTTTCTTTGTTCGTCCTAGGAAACTGTTTTGTGTTTTTCTGCCTTGTTTGTCTAATCTAAAAAAAAAGTCTAATCTAAATCTAAACTGAAAAAAACAAAAAACAAAAACAATAATAGCACTGTGAACAATAGTAGCTTCATAATATGCAATTTCTTGCGTCCCTGACTTCAGGTCGCTGTATAGGGGGATCCATTCAACATGTCAAAGACAACAACATAATAACAGACTTACAGTGAATGTGTGAATTTGTGTGACATGCAAAGTGAACTGTCACACGGAGCTGCAGATTAAAATGCTGCATCGAGCCGTGTGTGTGTGTGTGTGTGGGGGGGGGGGGGCTGAAAATTGTTTCATTTGTCTCTGCTGGTGTCGGAGTGACTCAGTTGCTTGCTGGAAATATATGTGATCGCTTCGCCCTCTCATGCCCTCTGCGATGGGGAAAGGAACACTTCACATGAAGCCGATCACATCATAACCCCTGTTCAGTCACACACTCATCCTCGCAGAGACCAGGGACAAGTTCAGTCAGACACTGATCTGCTGAGATACAACAGAACAAATCAATATGACCCTGGACAGCATATTTTTTTTGTTGCCAGAGGCACCAAAACCATTCTTACCTGTCAACAGTCAGGCAAGTACAAGCACTAGCCTGGTCTAGCCCTCAATGATTTTGGCCTTGGGGGGCGGGTGTCGTGGATCCACACGGCGGAAGTGCTGCGCTCTGATTTGATCTCACTAACGTGTCGTCATCTCCGGCCCCTCCCACGCCCGTCCACTGCTGTTCTACGTCACATCATTTAGAGCGACGCCCACCCCGGAAGGTTGACACGCCCCTCAAGGCCACTTTCCAACGCGCGTTAGTCCAGGCTTTACGTTTTCGCGCAAGGCGGACGAAAATGAAAGCCTGGGTGTCGAGGCTAGGCAAGTACAAGCACTACCATGCTTGGGCACAATTTAAAAAATGTTGGTATCACTGCCATTGCTTCTGTACATCTGTACGGACAAATGATGATCTGAATCTGCTAGGAAGTTTAACTCTTGTTTATACTGTACACAGAAACACAGTCTTATGTTGTAATGAGCAGTATGGGTTAGCGCCCCAACCTGTGTCCTCCGTGAGGAGGAAGCCCAACAACTCTTGGTGAGACCTTGGGAGGGCCATTATGATTCACTGATCCTGAATGAAATGTCTGGTGCTGGGAGTCTGGTGCAACGCACAGGTCCTGTGCCAACCTGGTGAGAGCAGGAGCAGACCTGGGACGTAGGAGGGGCCTGGACCGGAGTCAACACACAGAGCCTAGTCCTTCCATGTGCAAGATTTAGGTTCTCCCAGTACCCACAGAGTAGTTCTGGGCAGTGGATTGTGTGGCGGCTGTGGCCTTGGGTCTTTCCCTACTGGACTGACCGAGGGTAGCTACTGGGACATAAGTCGGGACTTGATCAATCCCGGCTGGGTCGCCTGAGTGAGGGGTATGATGTTGCGAGACCCGAAACCCCGATGACCTTGGGATACATCACTGAGTATACGTCCCAGTTGCATCTATCTATGCAATGTATGTTTTAACTAATGCTACTGCATCTTCCTCAGACTGAAGTAGACTACAATCAGCCCAGTCTCATGCCAACCTGTTGACATAGCACAGATTGACACAGTTTCAGTAGAGACGGCGCCGCTCCCTCATTGTCAATGGGGAGATATTTCAGTATGATATGAACAGACTTTCGTTTCTATTCATGGATTGTCTGTGGAATGTGGCTCTGTCTGTGCTATTTCAAAGACTTGTAGGTGCAGCTACAAGTGTAGCTCTTCATGCATGTCTTTCGACCAAATTATTCATTACAAATAAACTGTGTGTGTGTGTGTGTGTGTGTGTGTGTGTGTGTGTGTGTGTGTGTGTGTGTGTGTGTGTGTGTCACACAGACATGCAGGGGGCCTTCAGCGTGCTGCTGCCCCTCAGTGTGATCATCATGGTGGTAGGAGGTATGCTGGGCTTCATGGCCCTGCTGGCACGGAGCTACCTGCTGCTGATGATGACTGGAGTCCTGCTGTTGTCTGGAGGTGAGTCGCCTCGCCTGCTGTGCTAGGATATAGGACTTATCTTGCTGCATACTAGTAGCAGTAAGCAGCAGCACGCAGGGTTGTGCACATTCTCTCCAGGAGGAGCGAAACCAATATGCGACCGTGACTCACAGTAATTGAGTTGCGGCTGAAAGTACGAGTCGCAATCAGGGGTGTAGTGGAGGGGGGACGCAGGGGGGCGGCGTCCCCCCACTTCTCACATCTAAAATATTTTGGGGGCAAAAGTAGGCCTAGCTATGTTTTTTGTCTTGACAAGTTGTCATTTACTTTTATGGATATAATTAGTCATTGTAAACAATCTTTCTCAATAGTGTCTGCGTGTCTGTGTGTGTTGCTCAGGTGCACGCAAATGCGCATGCAAATGCAAGAGTGCATGCACGTGTCTTAAAGTGGAATTCCACTCATTTTCAATATTTTACTATGTCATTAATATACCTTAGAGATGTTGTGTGGACATGATAAAAAAGTTCCCCATTCTGTGTTTCCTAGAAATGGGGGTCTGAAAAAAATCATTAGCATGGTGAAATACATCTTGATGACATCATCAAGATGTTTTTCACCATGGAACCAAATGGACCCTAGTGGGTCCATTTGGTTCCATTTGTACACTCTCAGAAAAAATGAAAATGGGTGGAATTCCCCTTTAAGAGGCGTCCCCCCACTTCTAAAAGTCCCACTACAACACTGGTCGCGATCGATAGTAAATCCACCAAATAGTAACGGTGGCGACAGTTGGTTATTGGTCGGCAAACCAAGGTATTCTATCCGTCACGGCAGGTATTACATCTGTCACAGCAGGAATCCTTTCGGTTGGGGGTTAAGGTTAGTTTTAAGCATAGGTTTTACTGAGTTTATGTTTAGGGTTATGGCTAGGTTAATATTTAGTAGTATCGGTGAAGAATGGGCATGGCTAATAGTGAAACAGCCGACCATTGGTAAAACAGTGGCCAGGGTTTCGGTCGGGACTCCAATGCAACGGCTGCAGCCATCGGCTGCCGCCATCGGTCGCTGTGTCAAAATGATTTTGCTGTCTCTCCATTCTCCTGCAGCTTGCAGACACCAAGGTATAGCAGTATATCTTGACTGATGATGAAATGCAGCAGCATTCCAGGCCGTTATGATATTATTAATGTAGCCTCTGCAGCAACTAAGATTGATTTTTTTTGCTGATTTTGATACTGCCACACTATCAATCTCAGTTTCAGTAGCGCTGCGTTGTGCATGGGGGGTGGAGTGGTACTACATACACTGCAGGGAGCTCTCATCACATGAAATATATCATTGACATTATCAACTTATGGGCAGTGCACGGTTTATGGCAGGGCTGGGCAATTATTTTTCCCAAGGGGCCAAATGAGATCCATAAAATATTGTGGAGGGCCAAGACTAAAGGCTGAACTAAAGTCTGCGTAATATTAATTTAATTTCAAGATAAAAGTAAGAGTAAGTTATACTGTATTATCAATGCTTAGTTACCTATATCCTGTAGCCTACAAGATATTTTAAATGAAAGCGTTGCTCCGCGCCACAGCCGATGAAGCCTCCTTCGTGTCATTTTCGCCTGCTTCCCAATAGACCTTGCAGTAAGGCCTACCCTCTCCCCAGTGTCCCCCCCAAGGGTAGGACACTCCAGCCAGGGTCATTACCCCTCATTCTCCCAACCATAGCAGTTTGGGGAGGGGCTTAGTGAAAGGTCTATTGAGGCCTGTTGTGTGTACAGTGATCATGCATGTGTGTCTGTCTGTCCTTCACATATCATTGAAAAGCGCTCACACTTGCCTTAGCCCCAGTGCTTACAGCAAGGCAGAGAGAGCCTCACTGACGCCTTGCTGGGCTTCAGCCTCTCCACAGCTCTAGCAATTTTCACTACTGTTCAAGTGTTTACAATTCCCCCGAAAAATAAACAAGTCACCGTAACTTTGCAGAAACAAAGCTTGCAAGACCTCGGTGGGTTCACCGGTTAAAGTCTAAATTAATAAAGCTGGAACAGGTGCTGTAAGTGTTTGCCTGGTCTCCAGCTGCTCTCTAAAATGCATTATTTTGTCACAAAATAAAATTAATTGTACCGTTGCAGACACAACCCGGAATTGCCGTAGCAGAAAAGGTTACTCTGTCTGGTACATTGCTTTATTAAAATGGGAACAATGTGCATTTTAAAGAGCCCATGTTCTGACACCACTTTGTGTAATAACTGCCTCATCCAAATAACCGCTCTCGTCCAAACAAGCGCCCCTTTGGCCATTATTTGTAAACATAGTCAGCCTCATTTACAGAAGGCTATATTATTACATACAGCGTTTTGAGTTTCTGCATGCCACTCACTGTGGCATCACCTTGCTATATTTACGTGAAAAAGTTATGTCTGCATACACTGCTATCTAAGTCTACATAAAAATGTAGAGAGGTCAAGCTAGGGCAGGGGTCGGCAACCCAAGATGTTAAAAGAGCCATTTTTGACCCAAAATTAAATTCAGAATCTGTCTGGAGCCGCATTTTATTATTTTTTTTATTATTTTTTTGAGAGTGTGCAAATGTGAACCAAATGGACCCTAGCGGGTCCATTTGGTTCCATTTGCACACTCTCAAAGAAAAATCATTAACATGGTGAAACACAACTAGTCCACACAACACCTCTAAGGTATATTAATGACATAGTAAACTGAGTAACCTTTGAAAATGGGTGGTTCAGATTGAAAACTCCACCTCCAGTGTGTATGTAATAATGCTACAGCCACTGAGCCACTAGGGCTGTGTTTTGGAGCCGCATATGTGGCTCCTGAGCCGCAGGTTGCTGACCCCTGAGCTAGGAGTCTGAAGAGGTGCGTTTTCAGACTGGGGCCGAGAGTTTGAGGCGTGTGTTGGCCAGGCATTTTTAGCGTTTTTTAGCGGTACTCTCCTGCCTCGGCTGATCTGAGTGCGATCAGGTTTGCAGGTAACAGAGGGCTTAAAGGTCAAAGCTCCAACAATTTTAAAATGTGATCGATGCCTTTTTTTTAATGGCTTTACTCTGCTTTCTACCCTGAGCTACCCTATAGAGTAGACTGTCAAAATGGGTTGCATGATGAGTCGAGATGAGTCATGGACCCCAGACTGGAGAGTATAGTCAAATTGATTTGTTTTGAAGGTTTGGAGCTTGGTCTATTGAGCGCATGTGGAGTGCAAAGAACATTGTGTCCAATTCCCCCTCCCCAAAACATATTGCATGTTCAAGCCAGAGAGCTATATTTTACGTGATTTCAATATAGTGCTTGAGCATTGCAGTCGACACTTTGTTTCAAGCTTTGCTCAGCGCTGGCACTCTAAAACAAACAATCAATTCCCCACTCCACTAGATAGGAGGAGGCAAAAGAAGGCAAAAGCACACGCTTAACATTAGACATCTTTATAGCTAAACAATGTTTTGTGTTGTTGTGGCTCAGTGTTGAAGATATCAGTTTGTTAATGATAGTGGTGGTGACAGTGATCTAGCTCTTGATGATGATGATCTTTCTCTCATCATCCAAAACTGCTACGTTATTGGTCCAGAATCCCCACTGTTGTCCTGCTAATGTTTCTGTTAATCGAGGCAGACAACAGAATATGCTCTACTGAGCTATGCATCTTTTTCAGTAACCACAGAACATGGTAGTTTTCCTCCCCATGAATTTTACATTTCAAAGGACCACTTCACCACTTTTCAACGTATCTTCATATACTGTATACTGTATAATAGGTCCTCACTAATGTACATGATAAAATACCACTATTTTTTCTACTCAGTCTGTGTCTCACAGGAGGGCTGTGGACAGTGATATGATGATGTCATTGGAAGATGTTTCTGAACTGTCCACAGCCCTCCTGTGAGACACAGACTGAGTAGAAATAAAATAGTGGTATTTTATCATGTACATTAGTGAGGACCTATTATATGAATATACGTTGAAAAGTGGTGAAGTGGTCCTTTAAGATTTTTTGGGGTTTTTTTTTTTACCATCCCCTGTGCATTGCTACAAGCTCCTCTCTCTGACCAGACAGTGGCCTTGTAGTTAAGAGTGTCCTGAGACTGGGAGGTCGGGGTTCGATTCCCGGCCGGGTCATAGCAATGACTTTTGGAATCCAATATGCCTCCCTGCTTGGCACTCTGCATCAAAGGGATGGATTGGAGCACAAACCTCCACAAAGCACAAAGCGGCTCACCACTCCAAGAGAAATTACGACTTTGACTTTTGGTCATTCATTTATTCTTTGTGTGTTTGTGTCCTCCAGGCTGTTTTGTTTCTACTCCCCCCTGTTTTCACTAGACTATTTTTCACTAGTCACACGTCACCGTCGCATTCCATATTTGGGGCATGAGTGTGAATCCCATGCAGGCACGCACACACGCACGCACGCACACACACACAATCTCAAGATTCTTTTCCTGAGTTGGCAGTGATTGCAGACTAGGACTAATCATCAAGGAAGATGAGGATGAAATTGAAACGACTTACAGTATATCAGGTTCAGATATGAGTCAAGTTGTTGTGCAAATGATGTGTGCAGCAACTACACAATCAGTGAAATCAGTTTCTTTTCACATCTTTGGAATGATGCATTGGCTTGAGAAAAACAAGAACTCAATTGATTTTGAATGCAACCTTCTTCATAGAGAGAATGTGATTTGTTATTTCATGAGCACTATATACAAAGCATTGGCCATGAGCATTTTGTGTCAAACATTGAAATCTTCTATGGGCTGTCCTTGGCCAAAATCATAACAGATGAGGTTTTATGGACAAATCCCAGAACACCTGGTAGCTTGAAGATAAAATTGTTCTCCATGCAAATCAGAGTGCTTTTGTGTTACATTGAAAACAGACATAATCAAAAATCGCGCATCCTGGTCAATAACAACCTGCTACTACTCACTCATGCCAGCCAATCACAATTTGCGTCTTCAATGTGTGTTTTCACACTTTTGTGTGAACACAAAACACAAATACTCAAAGCTGGACTTGGGAGGGGCTAGTGTCCCTCAAAAAATATAAACTGTAGCACAGGGGCAGATATAACATTTGCCAATTGGGGGGGGGGGCAGGAGAAAATGGTATGGGTGCACCCACACCATTTTCAGTTACAGGACTTTTATTAGGCAATTAACCATCAATAATAACATTGATTGCTGTGAAAGCTAAAGGTCTCACTCAGAGAGTTTTCTGTTTTCAAAGATGAAACGCTGTAGTGGTGCTACAATTCTAGTTAGTTCGTAGCAGTAGTAGTGTTTCAACTCATTTAAAATATAAGCACTTTAATTTGATATAGGCCCATCTTGTTTTGCATGCATCATGTTTGGTGGGGCAGTCTGGGCATTTAGGGGGCCATTGCCCCCCCCCCCCCCCCTAGCCCATGCCTAGATCCGCCCCTGCTGTAGCATGTCTTTGTTATCGGTCCCTAACAGCCTCAGGAAGAAAACAAAAGCCCTCCTGCCGAGTCTTGACAGGCTTTAGTACGTGTTTCCTCCAACAGAACCCTCTAACTCCGTCATAAAATTGTAAAATACGATGTGATAGACTCTCGTCTACGCCAAACGAGTCTGCATTTAGACAATCCGAGAACAATTGACTTCCATCATGCAAGATAAACATTTTAAAGAAACTATAAAACATGCCAAAGAAAAGCCTAACATAATTATAGTCCAGCAGCATGCAGACTTTGCAATTACCACTCTACGCACACACGCATTCACACACGCACACACCCACACCCACCTGACACTGTAAATAACAGTAATAATGTGGAAATTGTAGGAGGCAGGCCCTATTTCTGCTAAAATAAGCTCCTCATTACACCTGCCAAAAATATGCCTATACAGGCCCGGATGTAACATTTCCGAAATGATGAAGCTGCCCCCATACCATTTTCATTTAAACTATTTAGTTCTGTGAACCACAAGGTTTATATCTTGCACAGGAGTTACATTAGGCAAGTAAGCACCAATAATAACATCAGCTCTTGTTGAAGTTGCAACGCGCAACACAGCATGCATAAAACTAAAGTTCTGACTCAGCGAGTTTTCTGTTTTGAATGATGAAATAGTGTTGGTTTAGTGGTACAACAATTGTAGTTAGTTAGTGGCATTACAGGAGTGTTTCAAATCATCTTAAATATAAGCACTTTAATGTGAAATATCTTTGAAATTTGGGTTGTTTGCATGCCATTATGTTTGGTGGGGCAGTGTGGGCATTTAGGGAGGTATTGCCCCGCCCATGCCCATGCCTAGATCCAGCCCTGTGCCTACATCTTGAACAGCGGTGAATGAAAAGAAAATGAAAAGCTTCCTGCCCTAGTAACTAGTATAATAAAATGTGACCTAAGATCAGGCCAAGGCCATTTTATGTTGGCGGTCAAAGAAAGTGTTCTCTAGAGGGCAGGTCACTCTGGTTCTCAACCTGAATAACCTAATCAACTATTTTCAGTAGACTTAATATGCTATGTGCATATAGACGTGCCGGTTCAAAAGGGTTTCATTCATTACTTGTACACAACCGTCTGGCTGCTGGACTCCTGAGATGTCTGCACACATTTCACTTTCACTTCTCTGATCACCCCACTCCAGTTATGTTGAAAATCCTGATAGTATTTATTTTTTTTCTCCTTTTGAACGGCATCAATTTGTGCTGGGACAGTGGGACCACAACACCACCAGACAGTTCCAATTCACTGGTGCAATAGTGCTGAAGGCTGGTCTGACACAGAAACTGTCATCCACTTCAGCTGCTACTGGGCAAAGTATTCTCCATGACTTCCACACTATTGCCGTTTGATTGCCACGATTGCACCATTTTAGGCATGTTTAGCTTAATTGCCACCATTTAGCTTGTTGTGATCCTTAGTTGTGCATTGTCAGTGAGTGCTCACAGCTGCACGGCATTCACTGACAACACAAAGCTACACTACTCCCCCAATCCCCTCACCTTTTTGATTTTCTGTAGGATTTCAAGTACCACCAGAGAGGTTTATTTAAGTACTGGGACTAGTGCACAATGCACATGCCATAGGTTGAGAATCACAGACCAAGGCCATTTGTTTTGGCCTATAAGTCACAGGATGTGACTTTGAAAGTCATCACATTATGCATAATTCCGGCCAATCACAATTGGCATCCTCATTTTTTATCCTCAAGTCCAATTGGGCCCAAATCACAGCAGACCGAACCTGCTGTTAGCAAAAATAATTGCCTGTCGGCATATAGGTCTGGAATAGCTCAATTCTACGCCCACTTCCTCCTCCAGTGACAAACATATATTTGAATATGTTTGCATACACATGGCTGAGAATAGGCCTACATGGTGAGCTGGTACCCCATTAGTCATAATGCCATTATTAATAATTGGCATTTGACCTCAAACTAATTGAAAGGATAGAGAGAAAAAAAAACCCCTCTGCTGATTATGCCAATTTTCAATACATTGAATAACAGGGGAAAAAAGTTGCCTGCATGCGATTGTCTGTGAGAGAAGGTTATGAAAATGGCCCAGCAACCTTTTTTCTGTTATTCAAAATACACTATATTGTAGATACAAAAATAGTTGAGGTTGTTTTCTTTGCAATTAGTTTGACGTTACTCCGAGTCCTAGCCTGGCTCAGCCCTGAAAATACCATTTTTCCCCCTGCGATTTTTGAATAATGAAGTGAAAAGAAATGATAATTCAGGCTGAGGTCAGGGTAGGTTACTCCGGTATTTTCCCCAGATCTCTTGTACTAGATGCGACCCAGCAGCTTTACCCCTGCATTTAGATGTCATGTAATGGATTTGTGAAGATACTCACTCCATTATCCCTTTATATTCATTGCCCCCCTCTAACCCACCCTTGTGCCACGTTAACCCGTGTCTCCCATGTTTGGTCTTTTGTTTTCCTCCTCCTCCTCGCCCCCACAGCGCTGATAACGGCGGGGGGAGCCAGCGTCTACATCGCCTACTCCGCCCTGGCCATGTGGGAGCTGATGTGCATACTGGACCCCCAGGTCCTGGAGGGTCTCCGCATCCATTTCGGCTGGTCCCTGGCGCTGGCCTGGACCTCCAGCGGCGCCGAGCTGCTGGCCTCCGTCGCCTTCTTCACGGCGTGTCGGGTCATCACGCAGCAGAGGGAGCAGCTGGCGCTGTGATGAGGCTGGCGTTGTGGTGGGGGAGCGAGGGAGGGAGGGAGACGCAGCGTCCACTCGCACACAGCCAGAAGACGGAGAGAATGGAGAGGGGAGAACTGAGAAGGGGCCGAGCAGAAGACTAACGGAGTCTGTTGTTATAGCTGCAGTGAAACGGAAACGATGGTTAATTTATCGTGAATCCCACTCTGAATTGCTGGCTGTGGCATTTCTGCACCTTCAGGAGGTCGCATCCCTTCAGGCGATGGGACGGTATCTACAGGACGGTAGCTGTGCTACGCTCAGGAGGCATAATGTGTTTTGTTTACAAGACAAACAGTCAGCGCAAGCTCTAGTAGTTTACTTTTATGTGGCTCATTTCTAAACTCATTTCAGATTACTACACTTACAATTTAGGCATTTAGCAGATGCTCAATAATTAATCTCAATTAAGTTAAATAAGGTCCCAGCCCTATTGTATAATATAGGTATTATCTCCTTGAGGTGTCGGGTGTACTTGCGCTCTGGTCCGCTCGCTCTGCTCACGCATAGTAGGCCATGGCCTACTTGTGTGCAACAAAGGCAATTGATGCTACAAGAAAATGACCATGGGCAGAGGGAGGTAACCACTGGTTACGACCAGAATGGATGTTATAGTTGTCCCGTCCACTCTGACGTACAGCCAAACTGGCTTTTGGTTCTGTCTATCTTTGTGAGACTGGGGAAAAAAAAGAAGAGTCCTTTCATTTCAAAGGCAGAAGTTAAGGTGGACATTAAAAAATATCCTTGAAACAGGGACAGGCACTGTCACACACTGAACACATCCTCTGAGCCTTTTCTTTAGTTTAGCCCCATGGTCACCGAACCAAAAAATTGGACAACCTTTCAAATATTCAGTAGTATTATAAGAGACACTTAAGACAAGTGTGCAGCACCTCATTCTTATCGTCATTTGGTTGCTGGCTCTGACGCACCTGATCCCTGTAGAAGCATGCAAGGACTTTTCTCTACAAAAATCTGATTCTAAAATGGTTTTGTCCTGACAAATCAGGACAAAACAAGAAATGACACATCATTTAAATGTCAGTTGCTGTGTTATTTCTGCAGAATTGTTCTATGAAAGGTTGGCTAGCGCCATAGATTATAGACAGAGTGATATCTCTGTTCACTTCCATGGAAAGGTGTAATGGCGGATGCTTGAAAACAGTGCATTTCCGATTCCAGTTTGTCACCCCTCAATGTCGCAAGACAGTGGGATATTTTAATCTCTAAAGTTTGCCGGGCCTGTTTACTAGGCAGCCTGCGGCTACCAAAATAATCTACTTTGTAATTGATGGTCATCAAACTTTCTTTGTCCCATTTACAAATTCTTGCGTATGAAGGATCTAGCAGCACTACACAGAGGAACACATGATTGGACAGGATGGCAAATGTACGCGAGACACCTGGGTTAACAAGAGACATCATGGGAACGAGATATATGAGAAACATGAGCATAACTACTACACAGTTAAACGTAAAGATCCAAACAAAGACTACAAGACATCCAGCCAAGAAAACAACCAGACTATAACTAACAGGGAAACACAGAGAGAGAGATAGAGACACACGTCTGCCTGACCTGGCGCGACCTGAGTGGGCAACGGCTGATGGCAAAAGGTGACAGAGGGACAGAGCGTGACACTGTCAAGGGATTTCAAAGAGACACGTGAAAAGCAGGGGGTGAGAATTATCGAGCGATGCGTGACTGACACACGGCGCATCTCAACGGGGAGAGGAGAAAGATGAAAGAGCTCTGAGCTCCGAGGCGGAGAAGGATAACAACAATAAAACATTGTTATTAGACAGAACTAAACTGGAATGAGGACACGCGAGGGCCTGAGCCCTCTCGTTTGTCAGCAGGTGTTAATGCCTGAGGCAGTCACTCAGAAAGGGAAAGGCAGCCGAACGCAATGATAGAAAAAGGACAGCGAGACAAACAAGACAAGATGAATGTCTCACTCTCCCTGGGCTGTCATGATAACTGCTGAGCATACAGTACATACTGTGTTACACACAGCTACACCATATCATTGCTGTCACACGGAAACCTCTTGTCCATGTATTCTGGCTTTGTTGTGGTTTCACGTCAATTAATTTTCCTACTTGTTCATGCTTCATTTTCACACACGAAAGTATAACAAATAGCAGACAAGCTATAGCTCAAAAAGCAGAGCGAAACACAGTAGTGACAGTGTGAATAGCTGTAGATCTATTACTTATCACATTTTTAAACATACTTTTATGCTCTTGCTCTTTAACTGAGTTTTCACTGTATTGTTGTTAGCGTTGCTTTATACCATATTTTGGCATAAAACAAACAAAAAAAACATTGCTTCTTTAAACATACTTTTCATTTTATTTTCATTTATCTTTATTATTTTTGTTCTGTTTTCTTCTTTTCTTTCTCTATTGCTATGTAAAGCACTTTGACCCTTTATAGGGCCATGAAAGGTGCTATACAAATTATTATTAATATTATTATTATAAAAGTGAAACCATTGTGGACATAATGAGGTTTCCTGCAGTCATATGTGGAGGATTGACAGGTGTAAGCGTGAAGATTGGAGACAGTGCAGTGAGAAAATTGTGGGAGCAGCTAGTGCTCTGCAGTTCAGAGGTCATTCAGTAACAGGGACACAGAACAAATATTATTCTATGTTAGCTTCTCAGTTTCAAGTGTGATTGGCTATACAACATAGAGTATAGACCTGCGCAGTGACGTCACCACCCCTGTTCCAGAAGTGGATTCCCCATTCATTTTTCTCATAGACTTTTCGAAAATGATTCATATAAAGACGATTACGCCGCGGACAAAGCCAACATGGTTTGTAACAAATCATGATGACACACACAAACTTTTGGGACAATCAAATAATTTCTAAGATGAAAAACGAAACAAAAAGTGTTGTATCCTGCTGTTTTCTACTTCTTGCTAATTATTATTATGATAATATTGTATTTCTTGTCATGATTTGTCACGACCCGAGTTGGTTTTGTCTGCGGCGCAATCGTGTTTTTATCAACCATTTTCGAAAAGTCGATATGGAAAATGAATGGGAAATCCACTTCAGGGGCAGTGACGTCACTGCGCAGGTCTATTCAATATGTACAGTATATGATCACATCACTGGTGTCATTATATACAGTAGAGTGAGTGTACATCTTGCCAATTGGTCCAAAATGTATCTTTTATGGCTACAATCCAGTGGAAATCCTATCTTTTTGTTGAGTGATGTGGTAAAGTAAAGTCTAATTCAGCCACTGCATTTCCCATCCGGCAGTGACCATGGAGTGTTGCCGGAGTCGGCAAAAGAAAAAGAAGCCGTCCGTGGACAATGGATGGAGGAGTTAGTTGTGTTTGTAGATCTTCTATTTTCACTAATGGGTCCCAGGAAATGCTCTTTTGGGTCAATCCCCAGCAAAAACTCTGGGACATTAACACGGCTGTTATAAAGGACACTGAACATGAATAGGACATTAGTGTGTGATAGCCATCATTTCAAAGCAGGGGCGGATCTAACATTTCCCAATTGGGGGGGCAGGAGAAAATGGTATGGGGGCGACTTCATCGCCTGTGTCACTTCGCGCCACAAGCGATGAAGCCGCACCCATACCATTTTCAGTTAAAGGACTTTTATTAGTCAAGTAAAGCATCAATAATAACATCAGTTGTTGTTGAAGTTGCAACAGACACGCAGCATGCATAAAGCTAAAGGTCTGACTCAGAGAGTTTTCTGTTTTCAATGATGAAATGCTGTTGGTTTAGTGGTGACACAGCTGTAGTTAGGTAGTAGCAGTAGTAGTGTTTCACATCACTTTAAATATAAGCAAAGCACTTTAATTTGAAATATCTTGGGTTGTTTTGCATGCCATCATGTTTGGTGGGGCATTCTGGGCATTTAGGGGGGCATTGCCCCCCATGCCCATGCCTAGATCCGTCCCCGTTTCAAAGGACACAGCACATGATTAGGATATTAGTGTGTGATTGTTATGTTGTTAAAGGTCATACGGCTTGTTAATATACTAGTAATTGTTCTCATGTTGAAGTGAAGGCCACAGTGAAAAGGTAATTAGTGTGATTGTTATCATGCTGTGAGTGATGTCACGCACGCACGCACGCACGCACGCACGCACGCACGCACGCACGCACGCACGCACGCACGCACACACACACGCACACACACACACACACACACACACACACACACGCACACACACACACACACACACACACACACACACACTTCATCACAGAGTGATGAACAGTAGACATAAATTTGCATTTATATCGACTCACACATAGCGGTAAATCAAATGCAACCATGTGGATGCATTACGTTGTTGCTGTCCGGCAGGAAAAAAAAACATTAATCTCCATTTTTATATTATATCTGCTTCTCTTGAATATGTATACTGAAATGTATATAGTTTGAGACATAGGAGGTTTTGATCCACCCGACAGAGACGATATTTTGATAGATGGATACACATTTGTGATATCCTACTTTAATGAGAACGGACTGAATTTTATATAGCGCTTTACATGGGTCCATTCATTCATACGTTGGTATGTGAACTTGAAGTGGCGAACAGTCAACTCCAGGGTGCTTGATCACTTCCCGAATTCACACACCAATATTGGCAAACCACTGGAGGCAATGTGGGGTTCAGCGCCTTGCCCAAGGACTCTGACACATGTGGACAGCTAGGAGCCGGGATTTGAACCGCCCTACTATATGTGGTTTATTGAGCACACTGTAGGCTAGCACAGGAGGTGCGGAACTTATCTCCTGTATGAATTGGGTCTAATTTTCGAATGTATGTTGTTGTGTATATCTCTGAAATAATAAAATGATCACTCATGCCTGTCAGTGTTGTAGTGGTACTTTTAAGTGGGGGGGGAGGGAAATTCCACCCATTTTCTTTTCTGAGAGCGTACAAATGTGACGTACATTTGTACACACTCAGAAAAAAGTTAACTCATTAACAAGGTGAAACACATCTTTTTCAGACTTTTTTTTTCAGAGCTCCATTTCTAGGAAACACAGAATGGGGCAACTTTTTTACCATGTCCACACAAAATCTCTAAGGTGTATTAATGACATAGTAAAATATTAAAAATGAGTGGAATTCCACTTTAAGACAAGTGCATGTACACTTGCATTTGCATGCGCATTTGCGTGCACCTGCGCAACACACACAGACACAGGTATTAAAACAAGTATAGCATATTGAGAAAGATTGTTTACAATGAATGCATTGTTTACAATTGTATCCATAAAAGTAAACGTGAGAAGTGGGGGGACGCCGTCCCCCCGCGTCCCCCCTACACAACACTCCTGTCTGTGCACACATATACTGTTAGATTGTATCTAAATTATATTTTCACCAGCATGTATACTGCATGTGTACATAAATACAGTAAACACACACGCACCATCTCTCTCTCTCTCTCTCTCTCTCTCTCTCTCTCTCTCTCTCTCTCTCTCTCTCTCTCTCTCTCTCTCTCTCTCTCTCTCTCTCTCTCTCTCTATCACAATCAGATATACCAGTAGGACTTTTTTGTTTGTATGTATGGGCTGTCAAGGCCAGAAGAACGGAAAACTGGTGCCACTCAGGCGGCATTCCCAGCATTTCTGGTGTGACAAGGCTGTCCGTCAGGTAAATACGTCAAGTGAATAGGACATTTATTGGGTGCTGGGTTGGCCAATAATTTATTTATATTGTGTGTTTGCCAATACTATAGAAGCTGTGGCATGCCTTCACCTTCATTCATATTTGATGTAGGCCTATATCTTTGGTTATTACTACTTGTTTGCAGCATGTTTTGTCATGGCAGATTCCAATCAACCTTGTGCGTGCCTCTGATAGTAGAATGACTGGAATAACAGGAATGAATCCCTTATGATTTCACACGGCATACTGACAACGAAGCTTACAGACTCAGGCTCATTTAACTCCCACCTTTACACGTCGTAGACAGGTAAGCAGTAAGCACACTGAGAAAGTTTTTTTTTCATATTATTCTTTTCTTTGAAATCTACCGGTAATGAGATCAACTTGCGTTTATATATGTATATGTTGTATATGCATTTTTCCTGTGGCTTCTAATTGCTGCAGCTGTTTCCACTTGCTTTGCCCTTCAGACGCTCCAGAACTTTGTTGTCAAAAAATCATGAAAACAAAACTATCGTTAACCCTTTGTGTACTGAACGCTTTTTGGTGTTTTAGCTAATGAAAAATAGCAGATCTACAAGCTCATGTCGCGCCACCGAGTGGCGCGACATGAGCTTGTTGTTCTGCTATTTTTGAAAAATTGTGAAAATGTGCTGCAAATCTCTGAATACCTTATTTTGGAAGCAAACATTTTATCTCAATTTTTCGCTTCTGGGGGATCCCTAGAACAACAAGTTTTCAGATGGTGGTCTGCAGCCAAATATGAATAATTCTGGTGGTCCTTGGCTTGAAATATGTTAGCATCACTCACACAGGAACACAGATTTTTCAGAATAACTAGAATCTAATGTCAGAGACTATAGAATATAGTGTCAAAAACTCGATTCTAGCGTCAGAAACTAGATTCTAGTGTCAAAAAGTAGATCCTATCATCAGAAACAACAATTTAGTGTCAATAACTAGAATCTAGTGTTGTAAACTACTGTAGAATCTAGAGTCAAAATCTAGAATGTTGCTGCAGCTATAATCTGGTATCAGGAAATACTGCATAATCTGGTGTCAGAAAGTCGAATCGAGGGTCAGGACACAATGGGTTAAGTCGCTTGATTCAGTATTTAGATACTTGATAATAATTTTAGTCACCCCGCCCCTTACTATACAAGCCTATTTTAATGTCAAACTTTATTTTAACTATGATGGAGTCATCTTAAAGGGCAATTCTATTCATTTTCAACATTTTACTAGTACAGTTTGTCATTAATATACTGTATAGGGAAAAAATGATTTTATTTGAATCCCAAAGGAGCTGAGTTTGGTTATCATGCGTTGTCTGGCAGCTGGGCTAGAATGAATGTGCATGTGCTAATACTAGTGCTAATACTAATGTGTGGAATTATCCATAAAGGCCTGTTCAAATGAAATGTTCATCAACATACTCACAACGCATCACACACTTTGAGATTAGTTGTTTTTTTTTTTAATTCTGGAGATTGCATTTCTTTTCTTGATGACATATCTAAATAGAAGTGGAACGGCATGGTAACAGTCGTTAAGGAATGTGAACCCCTGCTCTCTTCAAAACCACTCTCAAAAAAGACGATCCCATTGCTATACATTGTTTCCCCCCTTTTTTCCCCATTGCACAGTATTATATATTTGTATACCATTATGCTCTGATGAATTGAACATGGTGGACATCCCCAATATAAACAAATCTTTGTGCTTTTCTGGGTTATTCCAAACCTCATTCAAACTTTTTCAAACTGTGCTTCCTTTACAAACCGACTGTTACAACAACTACAAATTGCAATCAATCAGCCATCCAAATATAATGATGCCAGAGGATTCAACTAAAAGGTTGTGTTGGGTGTCTTCCTAGAAGGTTTTTGGGTGCTACTATAGTACAGTATGAGTCTGTCTGGTGGAAAGGAGGAGGGAGACCCCGCCAACAAAACCACCCTGCATGCAGAATGTCATGATGACCAAGCCAAAGCTGAGAGGTAAGAGGATCTGTTGTGAGAAGCTAGACTAGAGAACTACTGTGAGTCATGCCAGTGAGTCAGAATAAAGTGATGTCTCTGTCTTGTGTTGAAGCCCAGTCCATCAGAAGAGACAAGACTCCCCTGGACTCAGCGTTGGCTATGTGTCCATGAGGTGTAAGTCACTCTCCATGGATAGTGACTGGTCAATAGACGATTTATCCACGAAGACTGACCGATCTATGGATGATTTGTCCATGAAGACTGGCTGCTCTATGGGCGATTTGTCCACTAAGTCTACAGATGAACCGTGCAACATCACACATGGACCCTTCACTGCTGAACCAAGGTATTAATTGATATGCAACAGATGTAATACTACTAACACTAATACTACACATTCTAGACAGAGCTTTAACACAGTGTAATGGTTCTCTGGTGTCCACTATCAGGGGGCAGAGAACAACCTCCCCTACACCTAGCTGTGGGTCCAACATGTCTGTGAAGAGTTACGCGTCTATGGATGTACCTTGCAGATTCAAAGATGGACAACTCATCCCTGAACAAAGGTTTGAATTGATTGGTCAATTATTAAAAGAAAGAAAGCAAAGCACAGGTGAAAAAGCGTTTCAGGTTGTGAATACATCCAGAAGCGTTCAAATTTACTGTACAATGTGTTACATAGCTACTGGGAGCAGTTAGGGGTTCAGTACACTAACTTACAATGCATCATAACAGATCGCAATTGATGACAAATGCATGCCATTCACATCTAAATATGACTGAGGCTTAAGGGACAGCTTTGGTTTTCTTTCAACCAGGGGTCATGTTTTAGTTTATAAAAAAATAAATAAATAAAATATGACTTATTTTCCTTTTCATTTGCTGCTTTCTTTAGTTTTGGGGATTTTAGGTGTTTTGTCGTATGGGGACATTCAAACATGGGGCAAAATTTGTATTTTTTATTATATTATTATTATTTTAGAGATATTCATTGCTTTATTACCGTATTTACTACCGAAATGTTGCTCCTCCGTTAGCTGAAACAAAGTGCTATTATGTCAGGGTCCAGGGGCAGAGATCGACCTCCCCAACGACCTCCAACGTGTCCATGAAGAGTGACCAGTCTATGGAGGTACCTTGCAGATCCAAAGATGGACAACTAACAACTGTCCAAAGGTTTGAATAAGGGGGCATTAGGCCTACACAGTATACACATATCACGGTGGTAGGCCTACCAGAGTTCTCAAACTCTGCCCGAACCCGACCAGGACCGAACCCGAACAGGCCCGACCCGACATTTAGGGCTGGGTAGGGCTGAAAATCTATCCTAATCAATAGGGCCGGGTAGGGCCTCGGGCCCCATGAAAAAATAATATATATTGAATTATTTTAATATAGTAAGAATAATAGTTATTTTCTGTATTTACCTATTATAAAGATGGTGCTGATTTCAATTTTAATCTGTGGCGAATTCTCAAATTTTGCCCAAACCCGACAGTTTAGGGCGGGTAGGGCCTAAAATCTATTTTATTTAGTAGGGTCGGGTAGGGCCTAGGGCCTGAACTGTTAGGGCCGGTTAGGGCCGGGCCTTAATTTTCAGGACCGTTGAGATCTTTAAGGCCTACACAGTTTGTGCTTAGCCAATCAAATCATCACTATGTAGGCTACTGTAGCACACACAACTAGGGTAGTCAGTTTGCATTCCTTTGCTTCTGTTTAAGAATGCATCAGCATTCCCATGACCGAGTTGTACTGAATATCATATCATATATCATTGCCAGGAGAAGCATTGATGCCTGAAGGTAAAAGGGCAGGGCTGAAGCCCCCTTTGCTCTGTATGTGTGCACGTCCCTCGGCCTGGAACTATACTGCCACCAACTAGAGCAGGGGTTTTCAACCTTTTTGACTCCAGGGACCACCATTCATTCAGCATTTGAGCCACAGAGCACCATTTGATGACATTTTAGCCCCAAAGACCTAAAACTAAAGAATTATTTTGGTTTTGTTGATCAATTCCAGGCTGGATTTTGCTGGTGCAAAATCCAGCCTGGTGCTAATTCTAATCCTGGTGCTAATTCAGATGATGAATATTTTAACTGTTGAGAGTGTGAAAATGTAACCAAATGGATCCGCAAGGGTCCATTTGGTTTCATTTTTACATTCTCAAGAGTTACATCAGGTTAACCATCTTTCCATCATTTAGCCTGGGGACCACCTGGAACCCTCTCAGGGACCACTGGTGGTCCCCGGACAACCTGTTGAAAACCCCTGAACTAGAGTGTAGAGCCAATATGCCTATTTCACCAGGTATAGGCATTGCCATATCATAGGCCTACAGAGCAACCAAGCATACACTGAGTGAATTCATTGGACTGTCTTGTTTTACTCACTGTTTGTTGATGCAGACGGTGGAGGACAGGATGACGATAAGATGATGATGATGACACTAATTAGTTGTGTTGTAGCGGCAGGGCGATGGGGGCGCCATTTAACCAAAATATATTAAATCAAATGATATGGCTATGGTTAAATGTCATAATAATAAGAATAATAATATTAATAATAATAATACAAACACAAAAGGGGAACTACACACTACTTTGCCCCCCTAATAAAATTAATAATAATTTTATTTTATCACTACTTTTACAGTTCTACAGCTCTTACAACTGTAGATAAGACGTCTCATGGAAAATCAGCTTCTATCCAAGGTGAGTTCCATTAAAACAGACGAAACAACATGATTTAGTCATAATTGTGTTAGGTATATAACTTTGTGGATAATTCATTTATTTTCTAACTAGGGAAGGACAATGACCCGGCAGAACTGAGAATTGTTCTGATCGGGGGAAGACGTGGAGGTGAACCCTGCGGACAGAGTTCAGTAGGAAACCTCATCCTGGGCAGAGATGATGCATTTGAAACAAACAGAAGGACAACTAAGAGCATCATGAAACAAGAGCTAGTGTCAGGGAGACTGCTCACGGTGGTTGACACTCCAGGATGGATGTCTCATTCCCCCCTAGATCTGACCCCAAAACTCACTCAGATAGAAATCCAAAGGAGTGTACATATGTGTCCTCCAGCACCCCATGCCTTTGTCCTGGTCATGCCATTGGACATGCCACATGTAGGAACAGAGGCGTCAGCAGAGGAGCACGTGAACGTTCTCCTCGGTGACCAAGTGTGGGAACGCACTATTCTGGTGTTCACTACAGCTGATGAAAACGAAAAGAAACTTGATGATCCCCTTAGATCTAATTATGATGTTGTGTACCTCACTGAGAAATGTGAAGGCCGTGTCCATTTTCTTAACATTAGTGACAGAGGAGATGGGAGTCAGGTCACAGAGCTGATGGAAAAGATAGATCAGATAGTGGCTAAAAGGCCTCATGGCTTTCACTGTAAGAAAGAACGACATGTCTCGGTGGAGACATGTCTTCGGTGGTGGAAGATGGGGACCAGTCAGAGTGCTACAAGAAGAGATGAAAGGAGAACAGAAACACGTAGGCTATGTCTTGTTTTACTTTTAAGAAATGACATATCTTGTACTGTAATTTGATTACTTCATCGTAAAAAAAGTAATAAACTAATGCTTTCTCTGACAGGACTCACTGAACTCGGGATTCTACTGTTAGGGCAGTACTGGTCAGGGAAGAGTTCGGCAGGAAACACCATTCTGGGAGGAGGTGTTTTTAAAGCTGAACATTCATCACAGTGTGAGGTAAACTGTGGTGAGGTAGCAGGGAGACGTCTGACGGTGGTGGTTTCCCCAGGCTGGATCTACAACAGTCGGCTACAGGACACTTCAGAGTTGGACAAACTGGAGATCCAGAGCAGTGTTTTTCTCTGTCCTCCTGGGCCAGTTGCTGTTCTTCTGACGGTTCCTCTTTATTCAGCGTTCACCAAAGCACAGAGAACAGCAGTAGAGGAACACATGGAACTTCTGCCACAGAGACTCTGGAATCGCACCATTGTGCTGTTCAACTATGGAGACCTGCTGGGAGACAGAAGCATTGAGGAGCACATTGAGGCTGAAGGGGAAGACCTCCGCTGGCTTGTTGAGAAATGTGGGAAGAGGTTTCATGTATTTGACAATACGAAGGCAGATGACCCTACACAGGTCACTGAGCTGCTGGAAAAGATGGAGGAGATGGTGGCAGAAGAAGGATACCATTTTGAGGTTAATCAAGATGACTCTGTGAAGTTGTCAGAGAAGAAGAGGAACATAAAAGAACGTGCGCAGACATTCATGAGCAAGACACAAAAACAGCAAGCTGTTTTGAAAGGTATTTTTGACAGTGATGCTTTAAATGAAAAACAAGTTACTGTATCTGTATGTCCATCTGTCTGTCTGTAATTTATGCTTTTTGGCTCCATACAAGTTCTCCGGATCTAGATAAGAATATGCAACTCAATGTCAAATAGCATGACATTAAAATAAATGACCATGATCTTTACGCTTAAAACATGGTGATGGTTAATGTTTAATAACTATAATATATAAATAATAAATACTAAATACTATCACGAATAGACTATTCTTCAGGGACAATTGCATTGTTAGCAGACATTAACATAAACATGTAAAGAACCAGCCTGCACACGGTCTTCACTTTCTCATTAGAGAGTACAGTATATCCATTGTGAGTACAAAATATGCAAGGACAGACATATGGATATCTTCATAGAGGCAGTGAACTAATGCATGAATGCAAACATAATGTCAGTATATCGTATCAATACACAGTAATGGAAATTGACATAGTGGTAGTGGAACAAATGTTTTAAAAGAGCGTATGGTTGTTTATTCGGTCAGCTTTCAGTTTATAGTAGGCAAAAATAGCCCAATCTCTGAAATGGAACTGTAATTTGTTAAATTAGTCTTTAATTGACTCAAATGTGTGTCTGTCAGGACAACAGAGTCTTCCACAGGTGAGGGTGATGCTGGTTGGTGGAGAGCACACTGGGAGAAACATGGCAGGAAACCACATACTGCAGAAGGACGTGTTTAGAGTTACTCGTTTAAAGGTGAGTGATAAATCCATGTCTGTTCTTTAGAGATTACTGACTCTGGATTTGCCTCTGTTGAATTCATTTCACTGTGACAGTCACGGCTGGTTATAGCCTAATTGCACGCTTGCTCTTGAATATAAACAATCTTCACATACAATTGGTTTATATTTATTTTTATATTGTCTATTTTTTGTGGCATGTGGTGCTGACAATGTTGTGGAAAATAATAAGACATTTGAAGAGTTCATCTCTGCCAAGTTTGCAAGGGCACTCTTCAATGAAGAGAAAATAGGTTCATGTTTTGCATACAAACTCCCAAATGTTGATTATTATGACTAACACACAGCACTCCTCATATTCCAGGAGTTCAAAACCCAGCCTAAACTGACTAAATGTGTCATGGAACAGAACAGCGAGAGGAGTGTAGTGAACTGTCCAGACTGGCTGGACAGTCCACGGGGTCTGGCATTGTGTTCTCCTGGACCGCACGCGGTCCTGTTGACGGTCTCTGTCAGGTCAGGGTTCTCTGAAGCTGACAGGAGATCAGTAGAGAAACACATGGAGCTGATGGGGCAAAGAGCCTGGGAATATACTCTGGTTCTGTTCACATGGGGATGGTGGCTGGGAGAGAGGTCCGTGGGAGAGTACATTGAGTCTGAAGGAGAACCTCTGAGGTGGGTTCTAGAGAAATGTGGCTACAGGTACCATGTTCTAGACTTCAGACAGTATGACATGTCAGAAGTAACAAAGCTGATGAAGAAAATAGAAGACATGGTGACAAGGAACAGAGGACACTACGAACCTAAGAGGCAGAAGGCCCAGCCCTCCCAGCTGTGAGGAGGACAACGACCAGGGAGTTCAATACTCCAATTAGTGAGTATCATTGGCAATTCATCTGCTAACAAACTTCTGTGACTTCATTCTTATTTTTCATTTTATAAGTATAGAATCAAATGACTAATCCCCCTGTCTTTTTCTTTTCTGTCTATGTCTACAATGTTTGACAGGCTGAACCAGGAGGTTCATTGTACGGTCACCAGGCCAGGGTTTCTGATTGGCTGCTGTTACGGATGTGTATAGGAGAGTAAGCTACTGTGGTTCTGCTATTTGTCTAGTGTTGTGTGTGTGTGTGCGAGCGCTCTTGTTCTGTCTTGTGTTTCATTTAGCAGGTACCGTTATTCAGGTTGGTCATTGGCGGGGCGAGTAGCTAACGCCCCCCATTGGCCCGCAGCTCTCCTCCGTTCGTCCAATCAGCTGATCCAGCGCCTCCTGCTAGATCTACAAATGCTTCATGGGAAGTCGCCGACCTCGCCGCTGTCAGCCCCTTTGTTCTGCTAGCTTGTAGCGTAGTGACAGCGTGCCACCGAGCAGACTAGCATTGTGATGCTTTGTTGAATTAGCCCTTTACTATATTTGTCTAATTACTACTTTTTCATCTATTGTCTATTTACTATCTTATTCCATTTATACTTACTTCTCTAACATCCTTGTATATCGTAGGCCTACATATATTTACCAGTGCTCCATTGTGTAAGCTTTTAAGCACTGTTTGTACACAGAACAAAAAAGAGAAGCTGTAAACTGTTTGCCACTCAAATACTTAAAAAGAAAGAGAAAATAAATAACATCTTTCAGCATCAACAACTTGTTTTATTTAAACATCTTTATAAACCCCTGGACACGCAGTCGTAATAGCTGCTGAGGAGACAATGCAGGAGGAGTACAATACGTTTACTCTAAAGCAGGGGTGGGCAATTATTTTTCCCAAGGGGCCAAATGAGATACATGAAATATTGTGGAGGGCCAAGACTAAAGGCTGAACTAAAGTCTGTGGAATATTAATTTAATTTCAAGAAAAAAGTAAGAGTAAGACCAACCATTTTGACACCAGGGCCCACTTATTTATTCAGTATTTGAGCCACGGACCACCATTTGATGACATTTTAGCCCCACAGATCGCAAAACTTTCTTCTTGTTTTTGAACAAAAGATTTCTTTTGTTTTTGTCCACAATTCCAGGCTGGATTTGGGAAACAAAACAGGATAACAAAAATGACCATTCTCTTACATTCTCTGATTGAATGGGTCACTTGGGGCTAACTCAGATGATGAATATTTTAACTCTTGAGAGTGTAAAAATGAAACCAAATGGACCCGCAAGGGTCCATTTGGTTTCATTTATACGCTCTCAAAGAGTTACATCTGGTTAACCAACTTTTCCATATTTAACTTGGAACTCTCTCAAGGACCACTGGTGGTCCCCGGGCCGGTTAGAGTCAGCCAAAGGGCCGCATTTGGCCCCCGGGCCGCATAATGCCCAGGTATGCTCTAAAGAATACTCCATTTAGTGGTTATTACTTGTTGGGGTTAGACACATTTTGGCCAAAAAGAGACACTATGAGCCATATTTGCTATTTACCTTACAAACATGATCATGGCAAGAACACCTTTTTTTTGTTCACCATGTGGTCAATATAATCTAGTCATATGTGTTTATGTTACCTCCCTATTTCTTACAGAGATCATTTTCAAGTTCAAGTTCAAGTTCAGTTTTATTTGTCTCCCGAGGGAGAAATTTGTCTTGGAGACAGGACCACAGCTGCAAACATATACATACAATAGACAAAAAAAACAAACAAACCAGCAGATAACTCAAGAACACATAACATATACACCCTAAGTGCTTACCCCTATGTAAGGGAAATGACTACCTATTTAACAGTTTTATAGAAAGAGGTACAAATGAATGTTTAAAACGGTTGTGTCTGCACTGTGGTGTCCTATACCTTCTACCTGATCTCATTAGTTCATATTCTGAGTAAAGAACATGTGTGGGGTCAGAGGTTACATTCTTAGCTTGCCTTATTACCGTCTGCTCAAAAATGGCTTTTGATTGATGGATTGATGGATTTTGTTATAATTTTATAATCACTCTGGAACTTTGAACCGCTGGTTAATTCCGGTTAGCATCATGCAATGAATCCCAAAGCATGTCTAAATCAATGAATATGTCGAGCAGTCAAAAAAAAAATGCTTTCATGTATTGACAAATGTATGATGATGACTTACCAACCATTGATTATGGTCAAACCTGCATGGAAAAAAAGTCAATGACTTTCCTCAACACAATTGTGAATATAATTTAAATATACTGTACATCCAATTATTTTATCTGGCTTTATGGATTTATGGTTATTGTATATATCCATCTTGCGCATGGGATCCTGTATGGTGTGGTGTACAGTGCGCTGTATCAATACATACAAAGCAGTGCTTATAAACAGCAGCCATTGTTACTAGTACTAGTATGTTACAAGTATGTGTATATGATTACAACTGAGGTTCCAATATACTACATCACACTTTTTCCAATATACTGCATCATACTTCTACTAACATGTACTAATGTTCTGTTTCAAAATGTCCGGTGGTGTGGATTCAATCCTACCCACCAGTATGATGTGTTAGACCATTGGTGGTGGATAAAGTGAGTCAAGACCACACGGCAGGAACCAGCTGTGTTTGATGGCTAATGGCCTACTGGTCTCTCCTGTAGGGAGACATCTTTGTTCTCAGAACCCTCGTGTGAAACACATGTCTAGGATAGGGTGACCAGACGTCCCTCTTTATGTGGGACAGTCTGTCATTCCAAGAGTTTTAAAGGTGTCCCTCAAATTGAGACTCTGTCCCACATTGTGACTGACAGGCAAATTTCCTGGTAAGTATTTCCACAATTACACCAGAGCGGTCACACTACATGTATTTATCAGAAATAGCTGATCTACAAGCTCAAAACATGTCACACTGCAATGGGTTTTGAGCTTGTAGGATAGGGTATTTTTTGCTATATTTGAATTGAAATCCTGAATTCTTTTAGGAATATGAGATAGCCATAGCCATCTTAATAATTTACTAACTCCGTTTCTTCCCATAACGTGTCCTTGTCCCACACATGCAGTACTTTCTGTCCCTCAAATGAACATTTTGGATCTGTTCAGCCTAGTCTAGGAGCGCGCCATTTCTGATGTTTGCCACAAAATCTCTGGATTCCTGTGGGATTAAGGGATAATACATGTGGGATAATCCTGTGCGATAATACGAATATAAAACAACACATTTTCAATCAGATTAACACATCTGCACGTGCACAACTCATCACACACTGCACTGTGGATGTCCATTATAAAATAAAATAAGTGGTTATAATTCTGATGGTGATTCCATCGCCTTGCCACTAGTGTTGGTTAGCAAAATAGTGTATCATTGATAGCCATGTCTAATTCAGCACCTCAGCCTCACCATTACTGGTGCCCACCTGTCGTGTACACCACACTTTAATTATTTACAGTGATAGAATGAATGCTCTCCCAGGCCTTCCCATCCCAGCCATCGTTCAACCCTGCTTGGGGTCCTGTTTAGGAAATGAAGTGATTAACTTCAGCCTGCAGTGCTGGTTCACATCTCAAAGTGATTTAAGGCTGCACAATGGGCTACATCGAGAAATGCTTCCACCTTGTGGGCACATGTAGAACTGCAGCATATCATTGGCCATTGGTCTTATGGCCCAAGAGTCAATTGTCAAGGTTTTCAGGAGAAACATTTCACCAAAAAACTACACTGCTGTGAAAACTCTTCACCTAAACTCACTTCACCCTGGAGTATGGCCGCGCCTTTACTCATGGACTTATTCCTGACTATATTACAGAACCATTGACTTAGTACAAAGAATTGCCTATTTTAGCCCAAGTCACACTCATTTTACTAAAATGATGGCAGGATCACCATGATCCTTCTCATTTGGGCTGTTGTCACGAGGACTTACCGCATTAGTTTAAGAAGGTGACAATATGTAAAAAGAGGTAATTTTATGAAGAACATTAATGACTTATTGATAAAGAAAATAAACTTACATTTTAATCTTTGCATAAGACTACATGGTCATCAAGGCTTTTGCTAAGGTGGAGAGTGTGAAGATGATGGCAGAAGGTTGGGAGGGAGGGAGTTAACTGCAATGGGGAGTTTGTTTGTTCTTTAGATGGAATTCAGTAAACTCAATCAATAAATCAATCAATCAATCATCAATCAATCAATCAATTCCTGATAGCAAGAAAAACACACAGGCAAGTGTTTGCTTTGCATAATGCTCCTACTCCAGACTACTTTATTTCTTTGTTTTTCTTCTTGTCATTATTATTTTTTTGTTTGTTTTTGGTCTTGTGTGCAACTTGCAAAATACTTTTGCACTTACAAATGATAATAGGCACATACATAAATACAAAACTACCCACTGAATTGTATCCAGGGGGTATTATTACATGTAAACATTTAATATCTTTCAATACAGCAAACATACTAAAAAAAGAAATAAAAATAAAGAAAAGCTTAATTATTTATCTTTAGGGTTAACTACAATTAAATGTATGAATATAACAATAAAATAAAATAAAAATAAAGTTATAATCTTGCTACGATAATGCAAGTCAATGCAAAATATGTGTCAAGTAATGTAGCTATGAAAAACCGTGGTTATATTTCTGCTCAGACATGCACCTCATAAGCCACTCTCTACAGTTCATTGGGAAACAAGCACCCAATCATGGTCTCTTTAATTAGCAAATGGCATTTGAAATTGTCAACTCAATGTTTTTTTTGTCTTTTCTCTCACAGCTCATCAGTTTTATCTTTTTAAACGATAATATCAGCACCCTAAAATATTAATTTAATATATATATATTTTTTGTTTTCGTCCTGGCTCACGTAACGCAGGTGTGTTGAGTTCAGCGTCGCTCACCAGACCTTCCTCGTCTGTTTGTCTGACTGTCTGTCTGTCTGTCCGCATGTCTGTCTGTCCGTCTGTCCTGCCTGCTCATCACTGGTCTGTCCTTCTACACACGCCTGGCTCACTGGCGCCTCCCCTGACCGTCTCGACTTCCGTTGCGGCACCAATTAATCTAACGAAAGAAAACAAAAACAAACAAACAGACGGAACAGATCGATTAGTGTCGCACCGTCTATGGAGGATAATTTGATCTCTCTCTCTCTCTCTCCACCTCTGGCTACATAACGAGGCATAGCAGAGTTTGGGTGATTTAGGTTTGGGTGATTTGCAATCTTGTTTGTTATTAATTGATTTAATGAGCTCTGGGAGGCGCTGCAGTGGCAGAAACAATAAAGTTAACGTGTTATAATGATTGCCTTCTTAACGCCGATTAAGCACTAAACGCTAATACATTGTCATTGTTGAATGCCGTGGACCTATACATTACCCAACCTGTCATCTATTACCAGACGTGTCATTGTAGGGCAAGATGTTTACATTTTCCACGCCAAAAATTGCAGATCTACAAGATCACCTGTGAGTCTATTTTAGCATACTGATGAATATAAGTTGGTTTGAGAGGTTAACTTACAACTTGAATACATTCATCAGCAGTGTGTAGGGCTTTACAGACAGAGAGTAATAAATCGCACTTTCTAGTTAATTTTCAACTGGACCATCAGGGGTTGACACTAAGGTTTCCGAGGCACTTGCCCGTCGGGCAAGTGCAAGTCAGGTTCTACTTGCCCTCAGGTCATGGTCACTTGCCCCCCAGGTTCCAGGAGGTCCCCAGTTAAGTTGGTTAACCAGATGTAACGCTTGAGAACGTAAAAATGAAACCAAATGGACCCTTGCGGGTCCATTTGGTTTCATTTTTACACTCTCAAGAGTTAAAATTCATCATCTTAATTAGCCCAGGTCTACACAACTAGAGAATGTAGAAGATTAATGGTCATTTTGATGTGTATGTTAATTTGCCTGTTTTGTTTCCCAAATCCAGCCTGGAATTGTGGATAGCTAGAAAGCAGGGAAAGACACAGAGGCAGAGTCCAATGACTGCCTTCAAGACAAATTTATCTTGTGTTGTGTTATAGTGCACTAAGTTGCACACTTGCCCGATCGGGCAACCAGGTAGCAGTCTTCACTTGCCCCACCATTTTTTTTTACTTGCCTCGGGCAAGCGGGCAAGTGTTAGTGTCAAGCCCTGACCATTGTTTTGTGCTTAGACACTTATGGCATCGAAGCATGCTTAGGCGCTTACGGCGTCCAGTGTTGTTTGCTGCGTGCGTGCTTGTTTCGTGCACATACCCGCGTCTCATTTTAGACCTCGATTACAGTGAGATTTTCCCCACCGTCTGTGGCACGGTGGAATCACTGCGTCTGTCACTCCCCATCTGTAATGGCCTCTAATGAGTTGATGAGATGCACTTCATAATTAGGCAATGAATAGGCAATGAATAAATGTCTATCCCCAAAGAAAATATTTAAATGAAATAGAGACCTATTGTCCAACGGCTCTAACCTATTGATGTACACAGGGTCTGCACACTCAGATTATATTTAATATTTGTTCATTGCATTGCGTGCCTGTAATAGTAATAATAATAACAATATAAAACAATATGATCCTACTTCATTGTCAGCTTTCACATACATTTGTCTTGAGACAATAGGTTTGTTTACATGGGTAGTAAGTGTAAATATTGGAGTAAAAACAGACCTCATTATATACATTGATAAAAGAGTAACAAAAGTTATAAATAGCACATTTTACATTTACAAAGGGGTTAAGACATCACTTTAAGAATGAATGTAACTATTATTTACTAAAGGCCCATTGTTGATTTATTTTAAATTAAAGAAACTAGTTGATTAATGTATAATTTTGTGCTTGCTTAATATGGATCATACAGATCTAAATCGATTTAAAGCCATTTAGAAACTTGTTCTTAACCAGGAAGAATAGAGATTGAGTTTAGCGCAGTGACGTCACCGCCCCGGTTCCGGAAGTCTTTTCCCCATTCATTTTTCTCATAGACTTTTCGAAAATAATTTATATCAAGACGATTACGCCGCGGCCAAAGCCAACTCAGGTCGTGACAAATCATGACAACAAACACGATATCGTCATATAATATATAATTGGGAAGAAGTAGAAAACGGCATGATACAAGACTTTTTGTTTCGTTTTTCATCTTAGAAATTATTTTATTGTCCCAAAAGTTTGTGTGTGTCATCATGATTCGTCACGACTCGAGTTGGCTTTGGCCGCGGCGTAATCGTCTTGATATAAATTATTTTCGAAAAGTCTATGAGAAAAATGAATTGGGAAAAGACTTCCGGAACCGGGGCAGTGACGTCACTGCGCAGCTCTATAGTGATTGAGTTTAGCTTAGCTTCTATCTGGGATGCCATTTCTGCTTAATGCCAAATGTCAAAACAGAAAATCTGCTTTGACATTTGGCGTCAAGGAGATTAAACGTTTTTTTGATGGGCTGGTTTGATGTCATTCCTCAAGAATCTCTCAAAGACATGAAAAGTAATAAAATTAAATAAAACAAAAAGTTCTGAATTTAATACAGATTCTGTTGTCTGCTTTCTATATGAACACATGCATTTCAGAGCAGCAATACATATATTCATTGACTGAAACAATTCCTAACCTCAGCATTATAGTCCAAATTCAAGACATAAGACAATCTTTTATTATCATCATTACTCATTTTTTGTATTCAGCTTTGAAAAATAAAAGGTAAAATATTTTGTTTTGTAACAAACACATAGCCTCATTTTAAATTCATCTTCATGAGTCTTAATCTGAATGGTTATACTGTTAACCATACTTCTGAATTGTGAACTGGGATCAGCTAGTTTCGCTATTCATCACACCACAAAGTACAGTACAGAGGGCTTAAGTGGTTAAGATGTTAGCCATGGTATCTCAGCCTGTCTATTCCTGTCCAAGTGTTAATCTGGGAGATTGGAGTCAGACAATAGCGAGTTTAAGATCGCTCCGTCGTGCAACGGCACCGGTGGATGACTCGGTGCTGGATAAATAGGCAACACAACTTTTTTTCGTCTTGTTAAAACGTTAACAACAGGTACGGTGCAGAGGAGCGTCACCAGAGATGCCAGTGGAAGGAGTGGGCCCCCATCTGTGCTATTATGGGTTTCTGTGGCAATTGTGACAGAGCAGCCCTACTTTCTTGCCGTGTCAAACCCGCAGGGAGGGCGATCTTAAACTCTCTACCGTGACAGTGTGATAGGGTTGGAATCCTGATCGGAATCGACACCATCACATTTGGAACTGTTTCCAGAACCGTTTTTTTTTTAGTAGTAGTATTTTTAACACACTGTCAAGAGCTGGACTTCACGCTCTTTGAAATTGCTTTGAAATTACAATGTGGTTCCCAAACGTTTTAGATTTAAAAAGGACCATCCGTGACAGACCTGCTGTAAAGATCCATTTGTTCCCTTCCATGTGTACGATACACTCTTAAGAGTTACAGACCTGTGAGGGTCCATTTGGAACTCCCTCCTGGGAACCAAGAGCGTCTCTTAAACCTCAACTTGAAAATATATAATACAGGCATATAATAAAGGACTGGTTCAAGGGAACCGGACCGTTAAATAAGACCATTAAATGGTTGATGGAACCAGAGTGTTTAACCTCCTACAGAATCCCAGCCCTAGAGACAGACAACATTAGCGCTTCTGAATGCTCACAGGAGGGAACTCGTTCTCGTCGTCCAGACAGACGGGTCCGGCAGCGAACTCGTGTTCGGGGATGACCTCTCCTTTCACCGCTCCACCGTCCTCAGAGTAGCCTGGTGAGTGACAGATGGACATCTTGTACAACACCACCCTTACATCCCCTTATTCGTTTGTTTCCCCTCCAATGTCGTTGTCGCACTATTTTATCGTCACGCATTGCTGTTGCCACTGGCATTGTACCACAGCAGTTCACAACCCCCCCCCCCCCACCAATAGCTCTCAGGGTTGACACTAAGGTCTCTGAGGCACTTGCCTCAGAGACCTTAGTGTCTTGACTTGCAAGTGCAAGTCAAGCTCTACTTGCCCTCAGCTCATGGTCACTTGCCCCCGAAAATATATTGTAAATTTTGCAGATGTAACTCTTGAGAACATAAAAATGAAACCAAATGGACCCTTTCCATTTGGTTTAATTTTTACACTCTCAAGAGTTAAAATTCATCATCTTAATTAGCCCAGGTCTACACAACTAGAGAATGTAGAAGATTAGGTCATTTTGATGTGTATGTTAATTTGCCTGTTTTGATTCCCAAATCCAGCATGGAATTGTGGCTAGCTAGAAAGCAGGGGAAGACACAGAGGTAGAGTGCAATGACTGCCTTCAAGACAAATATATCTTGTGTTGTGTTATAGTGCACTAAGTTGCACACTTGCCCGATCGGGCAACCAGGTAGCAGTCTTCACTTGCCCCACCATTTTTTTTACTTGCCCCGGGCAAGCGGGCAAGTGTTAGTGTCAAGTCCTGGCTCTGCCATGAAACCACAACCACAGGTTCTGGATGCATTTCCTTGACACTATAGTTAAGAAGAATGGTATGGCATGCACATACCCACAGTTTCTTCTAAACAACAACATAGTGCTGGACACCCTAAAAACAATCAAGTATTTGGTGTACTGTATGTGTGACTTTTATAACCTATTGTTCAGAAGGAGTAAGGCCCTATAACTCCTTCAGCGCCACGTTAAATATCAAGTTTTTAGCTGTCATGTTGTCACGCTTTTCATGCATATCGTGCTCTTTGTTGGAAGGCCCACCAGCTGTTTTTGATGAGTAAAGCAATCATTGCTAGGCACTTGCTCGGTAATTACATGTACAGTGCACAATACGATACAGCAAGGTCACAGGGATTTTTTTAATTGAGCTCATTATGTGTTGATGTTTTGTATAATCACCTCAATTATACACCATAACTTGATGAAGCCCTGCATGGGATAAACGTTGTTGTTTGTTTGCACGATTTAGTTGGCAACTACTATAAAAATACACTATAGCAAGATTGTATACACATTTGACAGTGTTATTTACACTTTTTATATAACTATAAACTATGATTTTCTATTCTGCTGCATTGTGTGTAGGGAGACAAAACAAAAGAAAATGGCCTGTGCCTATGCACAAGATATAATGATGAAGTACGATCTTGAATTGAGTTTGTTTACAAGAATAAATTAGCCATATTTTTCTTCCTTCAATTACGCTACTATGATGGAGGTTCTCAGACCCACCTGACTTACGCCATGCTCAGGAGGGTGCTACTAAACCCGGGGTCTGGGAGAACCCAATACTCCTCATGAAATAGTTCAAATACCCTAAATGACTGTGAGTTTCACCCGTATTATTGGGACCAACAAAGCTCTGATAATTACTACAGACCTGTGAGCGTTGCTGTCACCGGCCCAGTGGTCGGCATGGCAGCGGTGGCAGCATAGGACGGACAAGGCTGTGTCACAGGCACCGTGACCTCCGACCCCTCTGGCTCCGCCCCTTCCCCACTGTCTCCCTCGGTGCCGAAGAGTCTGTCGGCACAAGACAAAGACACAGCTACGGTTTTACTTTCATCATCGCGAACCTACTGCTCTAGTAGTCTGGGCATGTCACACTAGCTGAACATTTAGTGAAATTGGCCAATCATTGAGAAAAACACAACCTTATTTTATCGCTCATACCAACAGCAGTTTACACAGGGTATACACTAGTTGCAAGCACATGCATGCACAGTTTGCTACACAATTAAGACAACATGGCCGAGGATACGCTACAAGCTCAACAGACAGACAACAGAGTAGGAATTTCATGTAGATATTTGGGACATTGTGTAACATACTGTAATACCTTAGAATCTGAAACGACATAAATTCACGGATACATGCATGAAAAAGTTTGGAGCCCCTTTTTTTCCGATTACCTTTTGAATGGAAGTTTTCAATTGGTTTTATTATTTTCTTTTGCTTGTGTGAAAAGTAAAAACAGGATTTTTGTTCAAAGTGATTTCCATTTGGCTTTAATATTTGTTCCTGTACCCAACATCTTTTCAATATAATGACTGAACTTGAACCACTGTGTGTGTCTATTCATTATCGTTGTGAATCGGAAATTGCATTTCTGTGTGGGTGTAATGTTCACTAAAAGTGTTTTTTTTGTATGTCAGTGTGTACGGGTTCAGGTGTGAGTGCATGCATCCTTTGTAGAGTTTGATTTGATTTTCAATTTTCCTATTTAATGTCAAGTCTTGCTCTGACTGGCACCCCAGCAAACAACCTAAAAGGTACCATTCAAACCGCTAAAAGTAATAGTGACTGACAACTTGAATATGAGTTTGAAGATCCTTTATCAAACACAGCAGACCCTGTGTGTGTGTGTGTGTGTGTGTGTGTGTGTGTGTGTGTGTGTGTGTGTGTGTGTGTGTGTGTGTGTGTGTGTGTGTGTGTGTGTGTGTGTGTGTGTGTGTGTGTGTGTAGTGTGTGTCAGACCCTGACCTGTGTTGGTGATGTAGGACACACTCTCCCCCGTCCTGCGGGTCCACGTTGTAGATGAACAGCTGCCCGTCGGCCGAGGTCACAAACAGCCGCGGGAGTTTCTGGATCCTGAAAACACAAAACAAAGAAACATTACATTTCAGAACAGTTTCATTTAGTTTTTAAAAACACAAACATATGACATTCCATTTAGCCTGTGGAACCCCGCCGTGTGATTGGGGTAAATGACTACCGGTATTTCAATGTCAGCGTCATATTCCATCAACATTTACTGCTAAGAAGAGGAATGAAGGTTCAGGGCTTGACACTAACACTTGCCCGCTTGCCCGGGGCAAGTAAATAAAATGGTAGGGCAAGTGAATACTGTTACCTGGTTGCCCGATCGGGCAAGTGTGTGACTTAGTGCGCTATAACACAACACAAGATAAATTTGTCTTGAAGGCAGTCATTGCACTCTGCCTCTGTGTCTTTCCCTGCTTTCTAGCTATCCACAATTCCAGGCTGGATTTGGGAAACAAAACAGGCAAATTAACATACAGATCAAAATGACTTAATCTTCTACATTCTCTAGTTGTGAAGAACCTGGGCTAATTAATTCTTAAAGCGCCGTTCTCGAGCTGCTCGTGGACCTCCCGTGGAGAACCCCACTGCCGGTAACGCGGACGGCTCGTATCACGACGAGATGTAGATTTCATTCTTTAATCCAACTATTAGTCCGTGCGCATCGTCTGATGATCATCCCGTTGCTAACTTTCATTTGGAACAGAATTGAGCGACAACTCTTTTTTTTTTGTCCCATTCACTTCCATTCAATCCAATGCATTCAAACGGCTCTCCTGTGTTTTCGCTCTGAATGGGGTTGTCGCACTGGTGAATCAACTAGCGCTACACGGCTCTTCCTGACTTGTGACCCGGATGTATATGGGCAGATCGCCAGATGACCGATTAGGCAAGACAACAGACACAGCATAACAGAAACAGCACATCCTGTTTAGGAGATCTGAGCTTCAAAATAAGGGCTTTTTTACCGATCGAACTGGTTTGAGCCGCGGCAATGGAGAGGAAACAAAGAAGGTCCCCCTAGCGGTCAATGAGTTAAGATGATGAATTTTAACTCTTGAGAGCGTAAAAATGAAACCAAATGGACCCGCAAGGGTCCATTTGGTTTCATTTTTACGTTCTCAAGAGTTACATCTGGTTAACCAACTTAACTGGGGACCACCTGGAACCCCTTCAAGGACCACTGGTGGTCCCCGGACCACCTGTTGAAAACCCCTGGTTTAAAGCACCCAAGTAGGAAGTAAACTTAAATGCAAAATTTACAATATATTTTTGGGGGGCAAGTGACCATGACCTGAGGGCAAGTAGAACCTGACTTGCACTTGCCCTCAGTCTCTGGAGGAGGGGAGGGGGGGGGGCAGATGATCAGCTCATCTGCCGTCTAAATTCCGACGGCACCCTGCCCCCCAGTTCAAAATCATTTCAGGTTAGGCCAGGCTAATGTTGAAACGTCCTTGAGCAAGACACTGAACCCCTAAATTGCTCCTGATGTGCTTGTTTGGTGCCTCGCATGATTTCCGCCACAATCTCAGTTCAGAATGTGTGTGCTGATTGTGATTGTCACTCCTCCGCCCTGTCGGAGGGACAACTCACGTGGCGAGAGTGCAGGCGTTCCTCTGGCCAGACACTAGGAGGCGCACGGTGGCGAAGGCGCGGTCCTGGCTCATCATACCAGACACCTGGGCTGGGAGGTAGCTGCTGGCCGCAGAGAACATCTTCCCCACGTAGGCTGTCCAGGTGGGAGCCTCCTCCTGCAGACTGCATGGAGACACCAGAGGTTAACTTAAAGGTATATTAAGTGATTTCACTTAATTCAAATATTGTTATTTTTTCTTGTTTTTTTTTTGCTAATCCTCCCTACTATAGAGTGCGGTGACCATAAGGAGTTCCCGGTGGTCCCCAGTGATCCCCTGGGGTCAAAGAACCCTAGTTTCAGTTTGGGTTTTGGCATAAAAGCCTTTCATCCAATCAGAATGAGAGAGGCCTTCCTCCAATCAGGACCTAGTGGGGGTGGGCATTGATGTATATCATACCTGGGCATTATACGGCCCGGGGCCAAATGCGGCCCTTTGGCTGACTCTGACCGGCCCGGGGACCACCAGTGGTCCTTGAGAGAGTTCCAGTTAAATATTGGGAGTTGGTTAACCAGATGTAACTCTTTGAGAGCGTAAAAATGAAACCAAATGGACCCTTGCGGGTCCATTTGGTTTCATGTTTACACTCTCAAGAGTTAAAATATTCATCATCTGAATTACCTAAAATCTACACATCAGATAATGTAAAAGAATGGTTATTTTTTATCTATGTTTATCTATGTTTGCCTGTTTTGTTTCCCAAATCCAGCCTGGTATTGTGGACAAAAACAAAATAAATCTTTAGTTTTGGGGTCTGTCATCAAATGATGGTACTCTGTGGCTCAAATACTGAATAAATAGTGGGCCCTGGTGTCAAAAAGGTTGGTCTTACTCTTACTTTCGTCTTGAAATTAAATTAATACTACGGACACTTTAGTTCAGCCTTTAGTCTTGGCCCTCCACAATATTTTATGTATCTCATGTGGCCCCTTGGGAAAAATAATTGCCCACCCCTGATATACTGTATATGATGTTGGCCTGTTGCACCTCCCCTCACTGTTGTGTGTGTGCATGCGCACATCTTGCTACGGGGGTATGCACAGTCTTCCAAATCACTTACTATACCTTTAACTACTGTACATTGATTGATGTCAGAGTGTTTGTTTGTGTTTGTACCTTGGTCCGTGTTGTTCAAGTTTAAAGATGTGTACAGTCTCTGTGTTGCTGGAAGCGCAGAGGAACTGGCCGTCTGGACTGAAGGACAGAGAACTGATGCTGACGTACCTGCAAGCGCAAACGCACACGCACGCACAGGCAATTACAGTGGAATTAACACATATGGAATCATTCTCCCGGTGTGTGGTGTGGTTTTAAAATGCATCGTTATTGCAAGGATGTTTGTCGCTGTTGATGTGTGTACATTTGTACGCTCTCAGAGATACAGAAATTACAAAGGTCAACAACGGTCAAGGACCCTGTGCCTTGAGACCCACTGATCTCCAGTTACAACTATAAATCATTGTCTGCTTCAGCATACAATGGATCCTGCATTCCGAGCATACTGTACCGTATGCACACGCATGCCTGAGTCTGTAAAGTGCTGGCTAGGCCAACAGAAATGATATACTGAATTCAAACCAGCTAAGGGATTAGAAAGAAACCAGGTGTTTACTGCCGGCTGGACAAGTTTCTAGCACGTCTGGTGTCCATGGCATGTTCACGCTGTGTTCACACTTGCAGATACGAAGCTACAGCCTACCTAGCGTTCATTTTCAACTGAAGCCAGCAACATGAAGACACAAAGCAACAGCCGAAACATGTTGAGTTGGATCCAACTGCTGCTCACCTTCTCCCTCCAAAACCAATCATGTTTTCTGCTAGTAGTCCTTCATATATTTTTATTATCATCAGATGTACAAGAGCTCAATGACACCAATTTGCTGAATAACACTTCCACAGCGACTTGGGTCTGATTTACACTGCCAGGCAAATCCAGCTTGAATCAGACCTCAGACACATTGAACCTGAAATCTGATTTGTTAAAATGTGTTGTGTGACCCGTTCGATCAGATTTCTATCTTGAAGTAACACAGATCTGATTCAGGATAGATTTGGACGCCAGTTTGGTGGCACCTTTGTAGCTTTGCATCTGCCAGTGTGAATGCATCGTCTCTTGAGTTTTGACTTTTGACGTAGTTGAGAGAATTTGAACTCGTACCTCGTACCACGGCGGAACTCAAACAGGCGTTGACCCTCAGGGATGGAAAACACTCGGATAACCGTGCCCTGAGTGGAGAATGACAGAGAGAGAGAAAAGGAAGGACAGAGGGATTTCATTAGTATACGTTGTAATTTATTTATTGATTTTCTTCTCTAATTATATAATCTAGGTGTGTGCTGTGCTGCATTGTGTAAACTACTGTAGCCAAGAGGAGCAGTGTTGAGAGCAACTCATCACATGGTATCATAACATGATGGATTACAGATCAGTAGGCTGTAATCTGAGATATATGAGATTTAGGATGTCTCTCTCTCACCCTCTCTGAGGCGCTGGCCAGCTTTGTGCCTGAACCGTTGAAGGTGAGAGCTGCAAGCGGGCTGTCATGTGCTGGAATCATTGTCACTGTGCTCTGAGAGAGAAAGAGAGAGAGAGAGAGGGAGAGAGAGAGAGGGGAGAGAGAGAGAGAGAGAGAGAGAGAGAGAGAGAGAAGAGAGAGAGAGAGAGAGAGAGAGAGAGAGAGAGAGAGAGAGAGAGTTAAAATTACAGTACTGAAGTTAAATTACAGAAATGTAGATAAAAAGTGCTAACTTTCGAAGACAGTGCAAATCTCTCAAGACAGATTCATAAAATTCGAGGGAAACAAAGAAAAACAGCAGGGGGCACAATTTCACCCTTATTTGCAGATAGATTCCCATATTGGCTTTCTATTACATTGTTCCTCCAACCCGAATTTAGCACAAAACACGGGGAAAACACGGGTAAAGTGGAAAGCTCATAAGCAATTAACCACTTTCCTTCAAAAATGCCCTGAAGCATCAGTCAGAAAGCCACAAGTGGAGCTTGAGTTACACTTTGCATATTGACTTTCACCAAATCAGATTTTTGATTAAAAAAAATGCACAAGCAAGTTAGAATCAAGCGCAAGGATTTAACATTTGTACAAGAGCAACAACAAGACATTGGTGTCCATTCTCACCAGGTTGTTGGCATCGTACACTATGATCTCTCCGATGGTGGCACTGCCAGGGTAGGCCAGGTATGAGTTGGAATGGTTGATGGAAAGAGCGCATAGACCTGAGGAGAGGACAGACACAGAGCAGTTATACACCATGACAGGGGTTTTCAACCTTTTTGACTCCAGGAAGGAACCACCATTTATTCAGCTTTTGAGCCACGGACCACCATCTGATTACATTTTCACACCAATGACCTACAATTAAAGAATTATTTTTATTTTGTCCACACTTCCAGGCTGTATTTTGCCAACAAAACAGTGTAAACTTCTTAATTAAGTGGTGCTAATTCAGATGGTGAATATTTTAACTCTTGAGAGTGTAAAAATGAAACCAAATGGACCTGCAAGGGTCCATTTGGTTTCATTTTTACATTCTCAAGAGTTACATCTGGTTAAACAACTTTCCAATATTTAGCATGGGGACCACCTGGAACCTTCTCAAGGACCACTGGTGGTCCCCGGACCACCTGTTGAAAACCCCTGCACTACTGTATACACAGTGTTGTCCATGTAGCAGGGAGACGTCCATGTTTACACTCGACATGATTGGTTGAAACATGTAGTCCAGGAAGTAGTATTAATGCCATCTGAGACACTGGGCTCAATTTTTTTTTTGCAAAAAGGATGCTGTGACTGGTTTAGATGTTTAGATGTGCAAAGGGAGACCTATGGATGCATCAAAGTGTCAATAAAGGCGATTTTGCTATAATCGATTGTGGCTTTTGCTACACCAATGCAGAATCGTGTGCACTTTTTTCTGCTCCACTAACCCCCAAAAAGCTTTCAGGCTGTGCCAGGCTAGACCCACATACAGTAGGGTCTTAGGGTTCTACCTGAGGGGTTGGCTGGAGTGTTCAGCAGCGTCTTAAGAAGCTTCATGTCTTTGATGTTGTGGATGTAGATGGATTCCTCCAGACAAACCACCAGTCTCTGAAAAAAAGACAAACAGGCCTCAGGCTCTATAGCGTCCATCACTGCCTGTCTGGTCCAGCTTCCCTCTCCTGAACACGGGGCTAATTGTGTTCGCATAGACGCTAGACAAAGATAGATCCACAGCAGGGAATTTGGGCCACTAGCCACCACAGCCGTATGCCTGTCACAATTACTACATAAATGTCTAATCACAATTATTTTTGGAAAGGTTGTTATTGTGCATGACAGCACTCCACTGTGCTGAGCATGCAGGTACTTTACCACACAACTGATTAGAATGCAACACTTGGAACACATCTGTGTTATCTTTAGGTTATGAAAAATGGCAGCTATACAAGCGCATAGCACGGTAAGAGGCGCATCAATATGAGCCTGTAGATATTTTTATTTTGAAAACTTGTTGCAAATCTTTTTTAAATTGTAGCTTTGCTTCTGGGAGTTGGATTTGGTCTGGACTGCTCTGGATTTTTCCACCTCCTCACCTGCCTGTTGAGTCTGACAGCCAGGATGTCGTTGGAGTAGCTGTAGTTGCAGATCTCTGTGCCTTTCTTGAAGTGGTAGACGTTCATGCGGCGCGGCATGGACGCACACACCACCACCACCAGGCTGCTGGAGAACAGGCGCTCCACGATGTACACGTCTGGGGTGTCTACTGGGAGGAGAGCAGGACAATGATGTCAACATCTGGAGTGTCACTGTATACTGGGAGGAGAGCAGGACAATGATGTCAACATCTGGAGTGTCACTGTATACTGGAGGAGAGCAGGACAATGATGTCAACATCTGGAGTGTCACTGTATACTGGGAGGGCAGCAGGACAAACATAAACATGGGTAAATTACAAAGAAACTTGTTTTAAGTAAAGTACACAAAATATAGAAAGGGGGTGTACTGCAACTTGCTAGCAGGGTTTTTGTAATGTTAAACAGAGTTTGTAAACACTGATCACCAGTTGATTCAGTGCCAGATTGATATAGCAGCCTCTCGATCGATATATTGTGATATTGACATATCGAATACATCACCGGTATCAGGGCTCTCACAAATTTTACCAATGAAATCTCCAAAACCTTTCCAGAATATTTACCCATATTTCAAGGTCTGTAACAATCATTCAACATGATGATGGCTTGGGTCTCTTACTTTGTTACTCTATTACTATGTTCAAAGACAGTCAGTTTAGCAAACAATAATGCATAGAAAAGAGAATGGTATAATAAGTCATTTAATTCTAAACTGTCTGCTATTCTAGGTCTTAGGATCATTCCGCAGCATGTTGTGAGATTGTAGATCTGCTATTTTGTCATACCTGGTAGACAATAGGCTGCCATAGGACTTTTGAATTTCACAACCTTTGATGAATTCCAATGTAAACTTCTTCCAGGACTGGGAAATATTTTTAACCACACAAAGCCTAATGTCACTATTCTGGTCATTTGACAATAAATAAATAACAACAATCTACAAGTTTCTGCTACCTGGTTCGTACTTCGTACAACCTGAAGGGATGTCACATCTTTAAAGTTATTTTCGGCAAGCAACGTGGTCATTTAACAAATTCATCAATATGTCTTCATGTACTGTACAACCAAGGTGCCCTGGTTGAGAAGAACACTGAAGGAGATCCTAAAATTATCTCCAGTGAAGGTGATTCTATCAGAGACTACAGGATAAAGGAGCAAAAAACAGGTAAAAGCAACAATGAAGTTTCTCATTTGGTGTAAAGTACATCAAGACAGAGAAACAGCATCTGGAGGTTCACGTTGACAGCCTCTGATGTCAATTAACTATTACATATTTGCATGAAATAAACGCATGGAATAAATAAAGTCCTCATTTGTAATTTGTGAGACAGTATGAAAGGAACCACATCTTCTCTGACACTTTAATCTATGTCGTTGCAATACAACTGCAAGTTTGGGCCTGACCTCAGCCATCCGGATCTGAGCACCATTTACTGCCATTATAAATTACAAGAACAATTTGTCTCTAATTGGAGCAGTCATTTTGCAGAATTCTCCCTACACAAAACAGACAAACACACAATCTTCTAGTTGCTGTAATACAGATGCTGTAAAAATAAATAATATTTCCCTCGCAACCACATGTAGAAACGTTCCATATAGATAGATCCGTAGGTCAGCACAGTTTGGATGAAATGGACTAAATTATTTACAGGTTTGCATAAACCTGTGATCAGGCCAATGCACTAGTGCAATGGAACAACTAGCCTTTGTTACATCATGATTTACAGTATATCTCACCATATGGAACGAGAGCAGAGCCAACATCACTGAGCCAAGCTATGTTATAATGCTCTATAGATGAGCAGCCCTGAGACTGGCAGGTCGAGGTTCCATCCCTGGACATACCTGGTCATACCAAAGAAATGGGACCCAGGCAGGGCATCCCTGCTTGGCACTCGAGGGTTGGATTGGAGGGTACGTCGCTGTGACATAGGGGGGTGATGTCCAGGGGGGTGTACTTGTACATCAAGGTGCCTCACGCCACAGAAATAGGAGAGAAGCTCCTGCCCTATGAGCCTGGGTTCTCGAGACAAGGCTTATGGCAAGGTTTCCCAATTGTACACCTTATTGTGAAGCACCAGATCTCCAAAAACTGATGTTATGATGATGTGATGTGGTGTAATGCTATGTGTGGTGTCTTGATAGGAGTGTCACAGTGCCTAGCACAGAATGGGAGTGAGTGCAAGAAAAAATAAAAATGGCAGTGTCTGTGTTGACCAAAATTAAATGCGACAAAACAGCTAGGGACTAACGGTGCAATCAAATAAAAAAAGCTGGATTAAAGGATGTAATCTTTTAGTTTATATTGGGCACAGAGGGTAATTAAAACCCTCTTCGTGCTCCTCACGTTGGGCGCGCAGCATATTAAATCTAGGCACATGATGAACCACATGGACTTTCATTTCTACTAAAGAACAGCAACTCATTTTTACATTTTTGTTAAAGAGGATCTGACCTACAACTGAGCCTTCACTTCCATAGTCTGAAGCAGGGGTTTTCAACCTTTTTGACTCCAGGGACCACTATTTATTCAGCATTTGAGCCACGGACCACCATTTGATTACATTTCCACAAAGACCTAAAACTAAAGAATTATTTTGGTTTTGTCCACAATTCCAGGCTGTATTTTGCCAACAAAACAGTGTAAACTTCTTAATTAAGCAGTGCTAATTCAGATGATGAATATTTTAACTCTTGAGAGTGTAAAAATGAAACCAAATGGACCCGCAAGGGTCCATTTGGTTTCATTTTTACACTCTCAAGAGTTACATCTGGTTAACCAACTTTCCATCATTTAGCCTGGGGACCACCTGGAACCCTCTCAAGGACCACTGGTGGTCCCCGGACCACCTGTTGAAAACCCCTGGTCTAAAGCAACCGGTAACAGCTTTGGAAGTACACACTATAGGGCTTGGAAAACGATGTGCGATAACGCAACTATGTGACGCCGCCGCACGCCGGGCGTTATCGCACAGCATCCAGTGTTGTTGTTGCGCACTTGCCCGTTTTGTGCACACGCCTGTGGTTCATTTTAGATCTAAATCCTGTGAGCCGTTTTTCGCTCGCTATATAATGTGTGCGTTTAAGACTCCCCGCCTGTAAAGTCTCAATTTGTTTCTCAGACTTTTATCCCAGACTGCGTTGCCAAGTGTCAGTCATCTCACACTGAAAACAACACATCTTACAAGTTCACAGTACCATGAACCGTGTTGTGAGCTTGTAGATTAGTTGGACAGACTGACTGGACATACCGATGCCACGCATGTTACGTAGGCATAGACAGAGGGTCAAGGCAAGGACTTTAAACAATATGTTTATCAAACAATATGGTGTTAAACTGTTGACTACCTCAAAAACAGACATCAGACACTACTATACACTAGGGCTTTAACCAAAAAATCGATACATCGATGCATCGATTTGCATAACACGTGTCGACTCCAAAAAGCCCGAGTCGATAAGTTGTTTTTTTCCCTTCCTCCGAAGGAAAGGAGGAAAGAGGAGGAATTAAACATTTACCTTTGTTTTCCCCTTTTTTCTTTTTCTATATGTGCGACGCGTGTGTATATAATTCAAATGTAATATTGGTTACTGTCACTCACGGACAGAAGTCTCCTTTGAAGTTTCCTTTGCAACTCTATCGGAGTTAAGCTTTAAAGCTGCATGCGCAGCGGGCTCTTGCGCTCTGGGCGCGCGGCGTTCCACTGATCATTACGTACATACACGGATCAGATCGAACAGCAAACAGTGTCAGAGGAATACAGAACTTCATCAACCAACACCTCTACGTGCTACAGTTTCGCATTAGGCTACCGCACGGGACGCATGCTTCTGTCCGCGTCATTCTCATTAATTTACTGAATGAATCATAAAAGAAAAGCGGCGCGATGGTGGTGTTGAAGGAGGAGGAGGAGGCGGCGGCTACATGTAAATGGATCGTATTCTGCGTTCTAACGTGTGGGCTGCTGCGTATTGATAATATTATGTGTTTTTATGGCTGGCCTGGGAGTGGACGATGTGCAGCTGTGTGCCAATATTGCTTTCATATTAAGCTTGCCACATGCGCCATGCGTAGCCTCGCGATGTGTTTTGGATAAGCACTGCACCGGCATATAGCGGCACCATTTGATCCACCACGACGGACCCCCCCCCCCCCCCCCCCCCCCCCCCCCCGCGCGCCATAAAACGATAAATCGATACAACTTCGACTTGACTGTCTGACAAGTCGACTTGAAAAAATCTCAAGTCGTTAATGCCCTACTATACACACACTTCTCCTTGACTGTGACTATTGGCAAATATTTGCACATAGACATTTGTTCAAGATCTGTGTATATATACTACCATCATATGTTACAACTATGCAAATTCTGGATACAATTTGGTGTTGACTTAGAGCCCGCACGCATGCACGCACGCACACACACGCACACACACGCACGCACAAGCACACAGTTCTGTGTATGCATGATATGAGTACTTGTTTCATGTTCGAACCTTGATTCTCACTATCGTAGCTACCGATGACCTATGTGATGACCTAATTTACACTACACCAATTACAATCTCGCAACCTAAAATAGTACAATCTTATAATGCAGTACAATCTTGAATCTTTCTCTTTCTATATGATTTTACCTTATAATCCTAATCTCTAAAGAGCCAATGAGTCATGTGTTCTACACATCTCTAGAATGATGTCATTGCCAATAACAAACACCACTGTTTGTCTAGCCTGCACTTCAGCGTTGTTGTTGTCAGGTGTGTGAACATGTGAACATTCTAGAAGTGTATTAGGTTAAAAAACAATCCAGGTCAGTCAGATAGGAGGATTATGGTTAGTTTCCGTGAGGGATCATGCACTGTCTGGGCAGATGTCAGCTATGAGGAAATACCCACGCCACAAACTAGTGACACTACAGAGGTGGTTCCCAAACGTCTCTGGCAGTGACCCAAAAGAGAGAAACAAACTCACTCAAACTAGATATAGAAGAGCACCTCACGTTGCAAGGTGGTAGATGGGCTGGTTCCACCACTACTTCATAGTGATTTTTGTTGTTAATTCCTCAAAACGTAAACCATTATAAATGAAAACAAAATAGAGGAAATACAAATAAAAGGACCCAACACAGAGATGTGTCCTAACAGTGTTTGGGAACCACCAGTGAGTTGAAGTGATAGATTTATGACTACCGGTAGTTTCTGTAAGGGATCATGCACTATGAGGAAATATCACACTACACCACAACACACAATACACACTAACCACACTACACCACAGCACCCTGCATACATAGTCTACCCCTGAGTCAGCTGATTATGGCAAAACCAGGCTGTGTGCGTGAGAGAGAGAGAGAGACAGACAGAGACGGAGACAGAGACAGAGACAGAGACAGGGACAGAGACAGAGAGAGAGAGAGAGAGAGAGAGAGAGAGAGAGAGAGAGAGAGAGAGAGAGAGAGAGAGAGAGAGAGAGAGAGAGAGAGACGAAACCGGTTCCAGAAGAGAAAACTGTTCCAAATGTGATGGAACCATTACAATTCTTTAATAGTGGACCTGGTTCCAGCTCAAAAAGCTACAGACAGGGGCATGGGAAGGTATGGGTGGTTCAACAGAGCGTGACTCTGAGCTCTAAGCTATCTATTGCCATAGAATCTAATACAAAATAATGTAATCATACCTCCTTGACAATGGAACTATAATCAAATTGTTCTTTTTTTATGTAATCTGGCCTAATAATAGTTACAAACTGATGACCTAATCCCAATTACATGTAGCCAGTCTCTCCTCAATCCTACTGCTGGCACTGTTGTATCCAAGTAGCTCATTCGGTAGAGCTTGTGCATTTGGACCACAAGTTCATGGGTTCGATCCCAGCCCAGGCTGGGATGATTGGAGCCGTGTGAGATAAGACTTTGTGTCAGAGAAACAGATAAGCTCCTCCTAGCAGGAGTTATGGAGGCTGTGAGAGCTAGGCTTTAACGAGTCACACACACACACTCACGCTCACCACTCTCATGGATGCAGTCCAGCTTCTCCACAGAGGTCAAAGAGAACAGCTTGTAGCCCGTCTTTGTTCCCACAGCCAATGACCTGCAACAAACCACACACACACACACACACACACACACACACACACACACACACACACACACACACACACACACACACACACACACACACACACACACACACACACACACACACACACACACACACACACACACACACACACACACACACACACACACACAGTTATGTGAGACAACAAACACTTGACTTCACACTTGAATATACAGTACATGGTCTGCTATTGTGCCAATGTGCCCAACATAGACGCAGCATGACCAGGTTCAAAGGAGGTGGTTGAGTCAGTTGGTCTTTGTTTTGTTTGCAACCCTTTCAAAACATTGCATCCTGGCCCATATTTTAGTCCCAAGCCGGTCGCTGGTTGAGACACACAATTGCCTTAGACAGACCAGCAGTGTTTGGGTTTGTTTGGGGAAGAAAAGCGATGGAGTCTTCCAGATGCCCTCATGCGGTTTGGTTTCCAGTTCCACCAGTGCACTGCTGCGTGCCTTGACTGCTTGTGAAGCAGTATTTTTATTATTTTTTTCCCTGTACGTTCTTGTCTCGTCATGTTTGCTGACGAGACACAACCTGTGGAAAAGTCACTGTACAATACAGCACAGTCCATCTTCACTGGCCACCCACGATAAAATGTATTTTATTTGTTTTTAAGTTGCAGTAAACATTTTCTTTTCGTGCAAAAGTTCACAATATGTAATGAAGCGTTGCCTTTCTTTTAAAAGGAATCCATCCTGCTTTTGGAGTTTGCTAATTATATGACGACGCCAAACCACACGTAAGCATAGCTCAGGTTCAAGACGCAGCTTTTACTTGTTGTTTCCCTACAATGAGATTAACTTTTTTTTGCTTTTGCACCTTTATTGACAGTCACACTGTGAAGACAGACAGGAAATAGGAACAAAGAAAAGGCGAGAAACTTGCAGCAAAAGTCGCCAGGAACGGGACTCAAACCTGCGACATGCTGCCAGCCGAGAGCCTATACGGTATTATGTGGCATGCGCCTGGACCATTAGGCCAATGGGCGCACATTTAGATTAACTATTAATGGGAAAAAATATAGGAAAATGTAATCTTAAAACACCTTATCAGTACTGCAAGTGAGTTTGTAGCAGTCATGACTAAGTCAACATGACTAACAGTTTTGCTTTATTGTTCTAAACTCATTAGTGTAATGTGCCAAGTTTATAGATTTGCATTGTGCGATATCACCACACAACCAAGTGCAAGCATTCATTGCATTATGATGGTTCTAAAAGTATCTGACTGGGTACAGTGGTCTGTAGCATCACTCACAGTCATTTTACCCATTATGTTCTTTTGATACTTGTGTGAGGACTGGATGGAGAATTTTCAGTGGTGGTTTCAGTGTGTGGGACTTGCACTAGCTTGCACTACTACTATCTACCATCCTATTCAATTGATCCAGAATAGGCAGGAGGAATAAGGTAGGAATAAGAGGTATCTAATCTAAGATTTAAGCCCCTAATAAACTTTCACTTTTAGACCTTTTTGTGCTCAGTGGGCTACTTTAGATCCCTTCTGGTTGGGGGGTCCCCTGTCACCAAATATTCTCAGAAGGGCCAAATAATAATCCATGTCAATGTGGAAAAAAAGTTTGACAACCAGTGCGACATGAAACCCAAAACAAAAACAATAGTGTTGAGTGTGCACTGCAGTGTGTAGTGTAGTGTGGAATGTAAATACTCCCCTATCTATGTAGATGACTAAAGTAAACTCACGGTCACCAGTAACAGGACAGGGGGGGTGGAATTAGGCTTGTTGTTGTGAAACATCCTGTTGTTTACTATGCAAATGAACGTAGAAAAATGAACCTTTGTTATTATAGTAACAAGACTAGGATTGTTATTATATTATATTGCTTTCTCCAGTCACAGGCGGCGGCCAGCAGCTTTAAATCATAAAAGCCTCAAAGCTCCGTCTGTATTTGTTTACTGTATCCCTGAGGCAGTGTAATTACAGTCAGGAAGGAAACAGCTGTTGGGGACAATTCACTATGTTTGCTAAAATACATAATGACATTTAGGATTTACAACACTTTCCTCCTGGGGGTCTTTAGGTGTGCGCACTATGTCGTTTTGCATACTTGATATTTTAGCAGTGAGTCTCTGATGTCATTGACACTGGTTCCTGGACTACTATGTTGTCCCAGTAAGACAGCCTAGGCCAGGGGTCAGCAACCTGCGGCTCAGGAGCCGCATGCGGCTCCAGAACACAGCCCTAGTGGCTCAGTGGCTGTAGCATTATTACATATACACACTGGGGTGATCCACACCAAAATAATATAAACATTTCAGTCACCCAAAACGCGTTGCGCTGTCTGACAGTTAAAGTGGAGCTTTCAATCTGAACCACCCATCTTCAAAGGTTTACTCAGTTTACTATGTCATTAATATACCTTAGAGAGGTTGTGTGGACTAGAAATGGAGTTCTGTAAAACTCCTTTATTTTTTTTTAGAAACTCCATTTCTGAAGAAAGGTTGTGTTTCACCATGTTAATGATTTTTCTTTGTGGACCTTTTTTTCTGTGTAAATGGACCCGCCAGGGTCCATTTTGTTCATATTTGCACACTCTCAGGAAAAAAATAATAATAATAAAATGCAGCTCCAGACAGATTTTGAATTTAATTTTGGGTCGAAAATGGCTCTTTCAACATCTTGGGTTGCCGACCCCTGGTCTAGGCCCTATCCACAAGGAGGTGCAGTGCACCAAAGCATCATGGAGACTGCAGTTCAGAGCCCAGGACAGCAGACTACACTAGGCTCTACATTTTAGAGCCTAGTGTTTTGTTTAGACATTTTGTCTAAAAAGTCTAAAATGTCTAACCCCACAAAGAATAGGTGGATATTACAACCATTTTCAACTTTTACTATGTCATTAATATACATTAGAGATGTTGTGTCCCCCCATTCTGGGTTTCCTAGAATTGGAGCTCTGGAAAATAAACATTAACTTGGTGAAACACAACTTGATGATATCATCAAGTTGTGTTTCACCATGTTAATGATTTTTAGGACCTTTTTTAGAGTGTACAAATGGAACCAAATGGAATTCGGTTCACATTTCACACATATATACTGTATATTGCAAAAAAAAAGTGTCCCTTTAAAATGATTTAGGTCCCAGTCCCCAAACCCCAAGACAAGCCCAGTGGTCGCCCTGCTTACGTGGAGTCCTGGTTGAAGGAGGCGCATCCGAGCCCACCGGGCCCCGTGGTCCCACTCCCCGGCAGCGGCGGCCCGACTCCTCCGGGTCCCGGTGCCCCCGCCGGCCCGCCAGGAGGACTAGTCCCCTCGGCACCCTCTCCTCCGCCTCCCGTCTCCATGATCCCGATCCCACCCAGCGGCCTCCTCCCCTCCCTCCGCCCTGGTACGGAGGCCCTGGCCTGGGAGGATCGGCTGCGCCTCTCGGCTCGATGTCGGCGGCCGTCACGGTACCACGAAGGGATCCGGTGGATAAAAAAGAAAGAAAGAGCAAAAGCAGTGGGACCACCACCTTTATGAGGCTGAATGTGAACCAATGGTCGGGAGTGTTGGGAGAGCTCCGGATAAAAACAACGGGCAGTTGGAAGTGTTGTTTTGGTTGAGGGGAGAAAAAAAGATCAGCAGAGCCAGCCAGTCAAGCAGGGACACTGACTGACTGCAGAGCCAACTGGGAAACAAACTGAAGCAAAACAAGAACAGCTGACTGACGACGGAGCCGCGACGTCACCCAGCATACTCTGGCACCACATTGGCTGGGCGCGGAGCCATCTAGCGGAGGAGAAGTGACATTGAGGGGCCAGAAACTGAGCGCTCGTGTTGCATTGCTCTATGGCTCGAGCGCTGTTCGCGTGCAGCCCCCTGGATAGGGACAAACTGTATTTTTCAAATACATTGTTTTCAACGAGCTGTTTAAGCTTGTGTGCAAGATGACGACAACAACTGTTCTAAAGCAGGGGTTTTCAACCTTTTCATCTCAGGGACCACCATTTATTCAGGATTTCAGCCACGGACCACCATTTGAGGATATTTTAGTCCCACAGACCCCAAATCTAAAGATTTATTTTGCTTTTGTCCACAATTCCAGGCTGGATTTGGGAAACAAAACAAGCAAAACATACATTCCAAAATGGCTAATTCAGATGATGAATATTTTAACTCTTGAGAGTGTAAAAATGAAACCAAATGGACCCGCAAGGGTCCATTTGGTTTCATTTTTACGTTCTCAAGAGTTACATCTGGTTAACCAACTTAGCTGAGGACCACCTGGAACCCTCTCAAGGACCACTGGTGGTCCCCGGACCACTGGTTGAAAACCACTGTTCTAAAGCATTAAAGTATCCTGTATTGTTTATGTCGCAGGCATACTATTACTACAAAACAATCTAAGATAAGGATTGACCCCCTGAAGTGAATGGAGTTTGCGTAACTCTGTCTATACTCTATGGCTCTCACTGTGCGCTCGCCCGATTGGTCGGCCCCGATCGTATACTGTAGTTTGTTTTCATTGGTCCGCGTCATCTTGGTGGGAGCTCGTAAAATACGTTATTATTATTTCTTTATTATTATTCATAATATATAAGATGATGTCTGGCGTCATTTGTGACTTGTCTGTTGTCTTAATTGACATTATATTAACTTTAAGTTGGGGGAAAAAGAGTAGCGGTCTCACATTAGCTCTGGTCCAGAGCTGCACTGCTTCTGAATCTGAAGTCAGACTCAGAAACAGTGGAGCTCTGGAACAGAGCTAGTTGTTTCACATTATAAGGAGTACATCATCAATCAATCCTCCTCCTCCTCTCCAGCAACTTTTCAGTCATTTCAGTAATTATGGAACAATTACTCACAAGTACAACAGTGTGCAGCCAGGAGAGGATAGGAGAAGGATGCCAATAACCACCCTAAAGACTAACCATTGTGTATTCTTGTAGCCTAAGGTGTGGCTACATATAAATTGATTTATTAAAGGCTTTCAAATGTACATACTTTCTGCTTGGTTGTATTGTTGTACTGCACTTGTATTGTGCTTTTTGCTTTGGCAATGTAAACATGATTTCTCATGCCAACAAAGCCCTTTGGATTGAATTGTCACCTGCCTGATGGACTCATAATGAAGTCATTCATTCTGCCCCACCACCCCCAGGCTCCACGGTCTCACTCCTGCTGGTAACTTTCTGTCGCAGATACTGTAACTCCTTGACCCCCGCAAAGAAAGAGGCTAACATTGTGACTATTTTCTCCCACAATATTTATCTGAGGAAACAAGTCAAAACTAAGTGTAATGCCATGGGGGTCCACAGACTAGTTGAACTGAATCCACCTGATTATTTTGTTTATTTTCAACTGAATCCACCTGATACCAAGGTTGCATCTCACACATTTCCTCTCTTTCAGCTCCTCCAGCCACCACAAACATTAGGCCTATTCTTACTGGCCTCTTCATGAGATTAGCTTCACAATACGAGACAAAGTGGTGAAGGACTGAGGAGGTCTGGGCATTTAGGACAATGGACAAAGCAATGAAAGGCTGTATGTTAATTACCTGTATGTTGTGCCTTCCATTGTGTGTGTGTGTGTGTGTGTGCGCGCGCACACGCGCATGTGGGGGGTCTTTCTAAATGTAAACACTACTCTAAAACCAGATATAAAGAAAAATAACAATACCATATTGGCCTGAATATACTGTAAGACAGTGTTTTTTTCATATGGAATTATAAAAAAGTCATATAATTCCGGGAATATATTATTTTACATTCAATCTTATTTCTACACAAATAAGTTTTGAAAATGGGGGTTGTCTTATAACCGTGGTAGTCTTATATTCAGGACAACACGGTATATCGAAATCAGAAACAATACAGCTTATGCAACAAGCTACTTTCTGTTATTGACAGCCAAACAGAAAAGTAATGTGCCACTCATTTCTATGTACAACATGTGAAGCAAATCATTCCAACAACCTGTCAGAAACAATACATGTACCACGGTTGAATTGATTTCAACCATAAACCATTTCTTGGCAAATGTAATAGGACCACAATGGAAACAAGTCCACATGACTTGTTTGCATAATGTAGTATTACATCAATTAAAAAAGGAACGAGGCTTGTCCGACCTGTAGAAAGAAAGAAACTTTATTTGTTACACATTGTTGCAACTCAAAATATTCATCATTTTTTTTTTATATTTCTTGTACATCTTCAAAAACATGTTTCTTTTGTATGGAAGCCAGACACTTTAGCTCCTGCTTCCCTCAGTAGCTGCATGGCCTACAATGTAGACACTTCCCCCCTCCTTTTTCTTTTTGTTTTCCTTTCGACTGAAAGGGAACGTCTTTGTTCAGACCAAGATGCACTGGGATGTTGTGGCACAGATCTGTTTCCAAGGAGGGACGACTTGAAATGTCTCAGTGCTGCAACATAAGAATGTTTGACAGGTTTTAGTCTTGTAAACAGAGTGGGAAAAAGTGTCACATAACCAACACACAGAGAAACAAAGGCCACACAGCACAAACAGTTATGAGATTCATTAAAAAAAAACAACAAAAAAAACACTGTACCTTAAATTCCCACAGCACCATGGCTCCATCCAGCCCCACACTGCTGTACTGTTCCACCTTGTCTCTCTCTCCGGACACGACACACAGCTGGCTGTAAAAAGAAACACACACACAGCAGTTCAGCTAGTTTAGACACACATCAAGGTAAAGACTAAGGCCTCGGCCACACGAGGAAAATATCCGTTCTTTTCCTCCCCCGTTGAAAAAAAAAATCCTGTCCACACGACAAAGATATCCTTGTCCACACGTAAACCCAAAACGGACATTTGGGGCTCCAACACGTATGCCAAGCCAGCAGGTGGCGATAAGAAATATTTGGCACAACACAGAAATGTCTGGTGTTAGCTGGTTTCCATGGTTACCCAAATACAAATTTCACGTAACCTGGTAGTAGTAAGGGACTATGTTATTGGAGTTGTTGAATTGAAGTGAATTGAATATTGGAGGAAATGTGAACTGTATACAGTTCACATTAATTAATGCACAGGAGGGGTATACCCTTCCTGTGAATTAAAAAAACAACAAAGGTCCGCAGCCGCTCCACAATTCCTACCATGATGCGCTATGGGGACTGATAAAAGTCTGGGATTCCGGGAGGTGGGAATGTCGTAACTCTTCTACTGGATGTTACATTAAAGTAGTCATCCAGTAGAAGAGTTACGACATAGAGGGGTCAGAAACTGAGCGCTCGCGCTGTTCAATGCAGCCTGAATAGGGACACCTCGGAAGTTGTTTGGTCACGTCATGAGCTGATATGTATGAGACGTCATCGTTTTCGTTTCACGAGTCTACACGGCTGCGCTGCTCCGGATATTTTCGAATATCTTCACTTATTTCTCCGTTTGCAGAAAACTCCGTTTGAGTGACGTAAAACGCCGTTTGCGTGTAGTAGAACGGCCCAAACGCAGGAATATTTCTGCGTTTGGCAAAAGATCCGGAGTCGTGTGGCCGAGGCTAAAGACGTAGTGATTCTCACGCCTTTTATACTTCAGAATCATGCTTGAGTTAGAGTGTCTGAAATGCAACACCCTTAAGCCATATAACCACACTAAGGGGTCACCATGCAAATTCTTAGTCCAAAACAGTTGCAAGGAGTTAACGCTAAAACTGTCTTAACCCTTTGGTGTGGATAGGGCTTTAGTCTAATAATAATAATACGTCAAGTGTCAGCCAGAGTGCGGGAGTCTGTCCTCGTTTTGCAATGCACTATACCAGGGGTGGCCAACCAGTCAGAGACTAAGAGCCACTTTTTTACCGTGTTGCTGCAAAGAGCCACATCATACAGATGGACACACATGAACATAACCCCATTCACCCCATTCTCACACACAGACCTCTGCTCAGCCAGATTTATTGTAAACGTCACACACCAACATGATAATGACTCCTAGCCCCCACGACCCGACTTCCGATAACCGGTTTAAAATGGATGGATTACGTAGGCCAGTTATTTTCAATAATTAACATTGTGTGCACTGTCTCATACACAAACTCTCAGTTGAACCAGTTCCACAAACAAAAATATAACATTGTGAGCTCACACGCACAAAATCGATTTTATAATCATAATATAGGGAATGAATGGCTGTGCCAGGCCCAGCAATTTTGACACTTGTCATGTGAAAGGCCCTTAAGAGCCGCATGAAACCAGCCAAAGAGCCGCATGAGGCTCAAGAGCCACAGGTTGGCCAGGCCTGCACTATACTGATACCTCTGTGAGATGGATTTCCGAGTTGGAGCGCAACATGTACCACCAGCTCCCAATACACACCGTGCGACTTTACACAACCCCATGACTTGCCACACGTCACGATTGCCACAACCCACGCCATGCTACTCATATGCTAAGTATAGTTGGCGGTGTCCAGGATGGAACCTGTGACCTTGTTGTCAAATGGGTTGAGGAGCAGCAGCCTTACGTGATGCTGTTCTGGTGCAGGGTGCCCAGCTCGTTGCTCTCCTCGTCGGTGGCCTTCTTGTCCAGGTTGCGGAAGTGCTGCATGGCCGACATGCTGCCCTTGGAGGTCTGCTTGGGAATGTCCAGCTTCTTCACAAAGGTCAGGGCGTCCGGCCCCTGGTAGGAGAACTGGTACGGGCAGCAGTCATGGCCCTGGAGGAGACCAGCAGTAAAGATCGACCTTCATACACTGCGCCATATTATCGCAAATCCACAAGCTCACGATGGATCACAACTGTGTAGATCTGCAATGTTTGTGACTGATTCACTTGTATCCCAGCATCCATATACTGTAAATAGCTGGTATATACAACATGTAGATCTGCCATTTCTAGTACATTAAGAAAGGGGTTGGAAACATTTTTCAACACATAAGTTATTTTGATATGACAATCATGACAATTACTCAACACATGATCGTGATTGTGTCAAATAATCAAACATAAATGTGGTGTCCAATATATGAAAGTGCTACTGCTACCGGTAACTCGCCTGAATTACTTCATGAACAATAGTTCTGCAGGCGGGCAGAACCGCCTGCAGAACACGCACGCACGCACGCACACGCACGCGCACGCGCACGCGCACGCGCACGCACACACACACACACACACACACACACACACACACACACACACACACACACACACACACACACACACACACACACACACCAAACAATTATGTGTACAGTATGTGCTGTGTCACACACTATGTAAACAAGCTACAAGTTCACATATGCAAAGTTTATAGACTGGTTATTTTGTACACAGTGCATAGTGTTTGCCTCGTGTGTATGCAAAGGCTTAATTATGTCATTAGATTTCTGATTTAGCATTTATTATACATCTATACCTTTGCATTCTATAATGTGCTTCAACAATTGCTGCACAGACAATATACAGTTATATAAATGCACCATTTACCATTTAATTCCCAAAATCGACTATACCTGTGGCCCTCAACGTATAGCAGACAGTACATGTAGACCACACTATTAACATCCTTATTCACATTTACAACAGTAGTACAATGTACATGCACAAACATGGGAAATCTCAACCAGTGTTCTGGATACAGATCACAGGTACAGGAAGCATCACCTCCTCCAATCCAATGAATTGACTGCCAATTATCACAGAGACACTGAACAGAAATTTGCCAATGCTTTATAGCTCTCGGCTCGGACATTCCTGCAATCTGCAGGACTCTCAAAACTGATGTATGGGACATTACTGAGACACACACACACGCACACACGCACACACACACACACACACACACACACACAAACACACACACACACGCACACGCTCACACACACACCACTTACCGCAGCCACAATTTCAGTAGGGCTCACGTAGAGCACGCTGAGCAGAGGCAGGCGGTCATTGGTCAGCTGGGTAACCCTGGACACACAACGAGGAAGGGGTCAGAGGTCAACATGATGCTCAAAAACCCACGGGTCTCAACTCAACAATATCAGGAGGATATTGTTTCCATGGCGACACCAGTTGAGAGGAACCACTGACTGTTCATGAGCAGGCATGATGGGAGCATTTGAATAACAACGTTGCTCTGTATCAGGCGAGTATGTGGTACATGTTTCAAGCTTTTACTGTACATGACACTAAAATAGTACTGCTTCATTATTCATGTACTGTACTTAGTATTCATAAACAGACAAACGCACCCACACATTTTTGCTTCCTGCAGAATGGTATCCTTGAATGCTTGCATCGTGGTACGACACAAATGGTTCTTGTTGACTTCATCGAGACAGATATTGTGTTAGCAGCTAGTCAGTGAGATTATAAAACACAACAGATTCATTGTTGTTAAGCTGGTGTAAAAATGATTAAATGTAGTCCATGAACACATCTCTAGAGGAGAGACCTCCCTGTGGCAACCATGCTATTTGATCAACAGTCCTTGAACTCACATGATCCATCAACCTCTTACTATATATTTGCAGTACAGCTTGCACTGATGTTTGATCACTGTGTCACAGGTTTGTGCTGCAATGTTTGATTTACAGCTGAACTACAGAGTAGGTAAATGATGAGGTAGTTCCTGTGTTATACACAGACGATAATACAAAACAACACCTTGCAACACCATCCACCACTTTATTGATTGCATTCCAATTTCAGCCAGCTAATACCATTTAGCATTTTGCCTACAAACCCTACTTTTTGGCATAGTTTGCTTGTTGCATTGCTATTGCATTATTATTATTAATAATAATAATTTATTTTCTTTTAGTATTTGAATTTGAAGAGTGGGCCCCTCAATCTCTGTTAGAGCGTACAATGAGCGGTAAAAATCTGAGATCCATTCAAATGCATAGCATAGAATTTTAGATTTTTTTCAAAATGGCCCTGCCCATTTTTTCACGAATGAAATGCGTCAAAGCGGCTATCGGCTACCGATACGATTGGATCAAAAGATGGATTAAAGAATGCAATTGATTAGCACATGTACAGCTCAGTGCTGGGTGCAGAGAACAGTTAATGGGCTCAAACTGTGCCTTTTATTGCTGCAGTACTCACTCTTTCCCCTGGGTGGCGTCGGCCACGCTGATGCTGCTGTTGTGGGCCACCCAGGCCAGCTGGTCCCCGCTGGGGGAGAAGGAGACGCTGTGCACCCAGCCGCCACAGTCCTTGTGCTCCAGCAGGACCTCCCCGAAGGGCATCTTGGCCCCCCAGGCCGTGGGGCCAGGCTTGTCCTCGATGTCCTTGATGTAGGCAGAGAAGATCCTGGGAGGAAGGAGGACATGATGATGGAACCCACAGTGAGCCAACAGGAGTCATGTCAGTGGTTTTCAACCTTCTTCATACCAGGGCCCACTATTTATTCAGAATTTGAGCCGTGGACCACCGTTTGAGGACATTTTAGCTCCACAGAACCCAAAACCAAGGATTTTTTTTGTTTTTGTCCACAATAGCAAGCTGGATTTTGGAAACAAAACAGTCAAATATACAGATCAAAATGACCATCTTCTGCATTCTCTAGTTGTGTAGACTTGGGCTAATTCAGATGATGAATATTTTAACTCTTGATAGTGCAAACATGAAGAGGCTGGGAGTCTATTAAAACCTATTTGATCTGAAGTTTTTTTTTAATTACCGGTAATAAAAGGTATAGTCAGTGATTTCACTTAAAGGGATATTTATAAAAGGTCTTGGTCATTAAATCATCTAATCATTTTAGCAAATGACAGCTAAGACAACATTTTAAACAGCCTAAGAACAGTTACATACTATGGGGATCTGTGTGCTTACCAAGGTTCTAAGACGACTCAAGGGTACAAATGTGGTGTCAGATGTAATGTAGTTTGCATAGCAGATCTACCAAGTTCAGCTATTAGGTTTGGGTTAGGGATTAGGGTAGGCCAAAATGAGGTTAGGGTCAGGGTATATTAGATCATGGTGGTCAATATATCATGTTCTCACCTGCAGTGCAAGTCAGCAGAGCCTGCAGCCACCAGGATGTTGTTGGGATGCCAGCTGAGGCTCAGCACAGTGGAGCGGATGGCCTTCTTGATGTGCTTACTGAGCCACCTGACAGGAGGGAGGAGTGGAAGTCACACAGAGCTCACAACAAAACGTATTCCATGTGTATGTACTAGCAAGAATACTGTATGTACAGTACTTGATGTCGGGAAGAAACCTCCCCATAATCTCCATAATTAACATTTTGTGTTGTCTTGTAAATTAATACCCTGCTACTTGACCATGCTACAGTGTCACACAAATGCATCAAAGTTAGAAAAACTGCAACTGCTCGAAATGTAGTGTGAAGTAATGTCTGATATCTATATATATTTTTATTTGAACTGTTTTGAACAGGCTTGGACACAAGTTTTATGTCCGGCAGAGACAATATATGGACTAATGCGTGTTCAGTGATCCAGTCTTGGTGGAGGTTTGGAGGAGGATTCTTGATTCTGTGTCTCCAGGGCCGACAGGCAAGAAAGAGGCTGCCCTTTCCTACGACTGTGTTCCACGGACGTGATTTAAAAAGACACACTAACAGGAGGAAGCTGTTGTCACATGATGTGACTTTGAGTGAGCGTATGTGTGCCATTCATTCATTTGACTGACCAGTCGTTCTCCTTCTCAAAGTAGCAGACGGAGATGATGCGAGCCCCGCTGCCCAGGGCGAACTTGTTCTCCTGGGGGGACCACTTGACGCAGGTGGCGGCCCGGTTGATCCTGACCAGGACCAGGGTGGGCTTCCACGCCTCGTCCTTCAGGGTCCAGACGTAGGCGTTACGGTCCGAGGCACAGGTCACGATGCGGTTGGTCTCTGGAGCCCAGTCGATGCCTGTAGACGCGTTTATTCATCAACTTAGTGGAAGTCCAAGCCATTTCTTTGAGAAAAAATACTACTTAATAAAGCTTGGGCTGGTTATGTTATGCATTGGTTTATTTACGGCAGTGTTGCATTGGTGATTACATGTGCTAAGTACTCCCTTAATATGTTTCAGCAGCACACACACTGGCACATGCATCTGCAAGAGCAAATTAAGATTATAGTTCTGTCCTAGTGTCCAAATCATGTTTTCTTGTTTGTGATCCAATTCAGATCTTTTGAAATTAAGTATCTGCACTTGCAATGTATGCATTTATCATAATTGCTCATTAATACATGCTGTCCTTCCTAAATAAATAAAAACAATTGGGAAAAGACAAAATGGTGAAATTGAGAAATTGAATTCCGTATGTCTAACCATCCTTCCACTTCACGTTGTTTGATCTCAATATTATCATGATTTTGTGCCCTGTGATTGAGGCGTGTTCTCCAAATTGGATATTTCCTTCCTGTCCAGATAATGTAGAACAACATTCCTGACATTTTTAGCACACACAGAATAAAATTACTCTTAATAATAAATAGTTAACGTTGTTTTAGTTATGGTGCAATCCTGGGCTCTACAGCCCTTCTGCTAACCTGGGGAGAGCAACGGACTGACCTCATGCTTCCTTCAAAGCACGAGGAGTCCAAGCCGCTTCCTCATCATTCCACATAACACGTGGAAGGAACACGTCAACCAGTTCCTTTCCCTTCCATCAGGCTCCCCCGGCGGGTGATAATATCGCTACGACATGTTTTGTAGTCTGGAACTTCCCTTTCCGTTAAACCAAAGCTTGGTGATGCAACGTTAGCTGTCCCCAGACTCCACTCTGAGAGCCACCAGTACCTGTGATCCGTCCACTGTGCTCCGTCAGTTCATGGATCTTCAACCATTCCTTGCCCTTTTTCTCATAGATGATCACAACGCTGTTGTTTGGGCTCACTGCAATCTCTACATACAGACACACAGACAGACATAAAGACAGACAGACAGAAGGCAAGACAAGTCAAATAGCAGTAAAACAAAGCAAAACAGTATGGCATACAGTATATAAAAACAATCCATGCAAGTTCATAACGGACAGTCATCAACTGTATGACTGCATACAATGGTGCTTGGTTCAGACAATGCCTGATGTGAAAAGTGTTTTTAGTTTACTATTGAATACGCTGATTGAGTTAGACAATGAGATATTGGGAATCAAGATAATTCCAGATACATTGGGGTCGCAGATAAAAATGCCATTAAATGGGGGACCATAGCTTGATTGAAGTCAAAGCTGTTGTCCTTGAAACCACATCAGCACAACACTGAAGCGTGTGTGTGTTAGCCTGCCTCCCTTAATTGTGATACAATACAACTGCTGCTTGCTGCAGAGAACAGAGAGAGACTAACAGCATCAACATACAGCATTGTAAGTATCTGTTAACTTTAAGTGCAGTGTCTGCTGCAGCCAGTATGGATTCGACAGTCCATTTCCCGTCCCTTCATAATCTTATCTGATTGACTGCATTTCTCCAGACAACTTTAATGGACCGCAATTGCAGCAGGAAAACAATGTGTGTGCGCATGCGTGTGTGTGTGTGTGTGTGTGTGTGTGTGTGTGTGTGTGTGTGTGTGTGTGTGTGGGTGTGTGTGTGTGTGTGTGTGTGTGTGTGTGTGTGTGTGTGTGTGCCAGCCCCGCCCAGCCTCACACAAACACACACAGAGGTTATGAAAGGTGAGGTGAAAGAGGGATTGCATGAGGCCTGCCACAATTACTGCACAATCGTCTTGTCGCAATTACTGGACATGAGATGATACTGCATAATTATAATTGTTTCCTGTGAAAAATGTTCCCACATTTTGAAACAGTTTCATAGTGAGAAATAGCTGATCTACAAGCACACTTGCACAGCAAAAGACTGAAATGCATATTTGCATTCATATGTTCCAGTGTTTGACGACCAAATAAATTGTTAATTACAGCTGACTGACAAATAATTGTTGTCATGTAAACTTTCAAAATCGTGGAAGCCCTACTGCGTTGTACTGCTTACACATACCTATCCACATGTCACAACATGTCTCCATTGTTAAGTGTATGCATTAACTATACAGCAGGATTGAATTAGTTTAATAAAAAGGGTTAGACTAAAATGTTAGGGGCGACTAGTCGACAAGAGATCCGTTAGAAAAAAAAATGTTTGGTTGTTGCACGAATCCACAACAAATTACGCCACCATCAAGGCCAGACAAAATACAACCTTTGTCGGCAAAACCAACCGCACGTTTGATTGGCTGAAAGCTACTAAAACTAGACTAAAAGTTTTCAGATGTCAAAATCAACACTGCTGCACAGTGTGATTTTGTTATGAAGATAACTATATATGCGACTGTCAAATGTTTTGTATTGGAATGCACTTTTTAACATACATATTGTCCAGTCCAATGTGAGAGGACCTAAATGGAAATAAGTCTTTGGGCTTTCTTGTGACATCCTCAAATATTGTGTTTATAACTGCTTTTCTAAATAATTCATGGGTGTTGTGTGCATTTTGGTGACATCCTACAAGATGGGGTTTCAACCTTTTTGACACCAGAGACCACCATTTATTCAGCATTTGAGCCACGAACCACCATTTGAGGGTATTTTTGCCCCACAGACCCAAAACTAAAGATTTCTTTTGCTCTTGTCCACACTTCTAGGCTGGATTTGGTAAACAAAACAGGCAAAACATACAGATCAAACTGACCATTAATCTTCTACATTCTCTAGTTGTCTAGACTTGGGCTAATTAAGATGATTTTAACTCTTGAGAGTGTACAAATGAAACCAAATGGACCCGCAAGGGTCCATTTGGTTTCATTTGTTCTCAAGAACAAATGGTTTCATTTGTTCTCAAGAGTTACATCTGGTTAAACCAACTTAGCTGGGGACCACCTGGAACCGTCCCAGGGACCACTGGTGGTCCCCGGACCACCTGTTGAAAACCCCTGTCCTACAATGAGGAAATGTAGCCTGAACTGGCTGAATGTCTGCCTGGCTGTCTGGCTACAGGCAGCCTGGCTGGAAAGCAGCATGGGCTGACTGGCTGGCTGGTTACGGGCAGCCTTGCTGGAAGGCAGCATGGGCTGACTGGCTGACTGGCTGGTTATGGGCTCCAATGTTTGCGGTTTCACTTACGCGTCCTGTCTTTGTTCCAGGCGTGGCAGGACAGAGGCTCCAGGCCGAAGTTGTACAGAGACATGTCTCAACACACAGAGAGTGAGAGAGAGAGGAGTCGAAGGGAGGGAGCAGGGCTGCTGTGGAATGTGGCCGACAGGAGTGTCTGCTATGGAGAACCTGCTGCTGCAGGTTTTAACACACCACACACACACACAGAGAGAGGGGGAGAGAGACACAAAAAGTGAGATTATTTTTGTGTTATCAATACACAAATGTAATAATCATCATTGGTGCCAGCTGAAAAACTTAAATATCTAGCCTTAAATAGCCTATAATTTAAAAGAAATAAACTAAAATTAGATGCGTTTATTACATTTCTAAGACACCACATGATGAAGCAAGGTATTGATTTTGAAAACGGAAGACACAAAGGCCTAGATTTTCGTCCCTTAACTTCTTTGCCTATTAAACTATTTAAAAACAACATTTTTCAATAGTTAAAATGGCCAGTCTACAAGCTCCCAATGTGGCAATAGATTGGCATGTTGAACTATTCCAAAACGTTTCTCAAAATAGTAAAAAAAAAAAAGAAAAAGAAAAAAAGCGTTAGGGATAAGGGATTTAGCCTGTGACAAAAATGGAGACCCAAATTGTTGAAACACATAAGAGGATTCTACCTGAACATTGATACAGGGAATTCTCTGAAATGTGTCCAGCATACATAACGTAAAGACATATGGATCAAGTTAACACCTGAAACCTCCTGGCATCTGGAGAATGTGAGGCGTTTTCCATGCGTTTTGTGGCGTCACACAACCAGACGTTTACTGCAAAGTATGCACTGCATGCTTCCTCTCGTTGCCATAACCTTGCACATCGGTTGGTGGAGCGAGAATATTGCAATGACTCACTAACTAACTTACTAACAGAGGACCATTATCACAGCAGGTGTGGACTGTGCAAACATGCTTTGATTGCTAATCTTTGGCTTCTTTTTCACCCTGGTTGTCTAAAAAGCACAACCAGATTCTGACTGGCAGAAGGAATTATTTGAACATTACCTGTATATGGTAGTAAGCCTACTGCTAATCAAATACCTGGAAACACTGATTGAATACTGGTACTTGAAGTATTGAAAAGCGTACCACAGTGTAGTTAAAAAATGTTGGTTTAATGTTACTGTATAACACAGTCACGCCTGTGGGCACACCAAACTTTTATTCTAATGAGTTTGGATTCTACCTTTGCCTTTCAATGGAAATGGAGTGTAATCTATTTATTTTTGCAGAAATTCAGCAAACCGCTCCATTCCCATTGAAGTGCAGTGGCCAAATCCACCTTCATAGGTGGAATAGAAGTGCAGTGTGACTGTGCCCTCAGGTTAGTGTAAATAACCTTACACATGTTTATAACATGTGAGCTAACAAACACTACAAGTCACCTCTTTTCAGTGACCCAACAAGTGCTTATGGGAGACAACAAAACAATTACAATACTGCGGTTTCATTAAACAGATGGAACTTAAAATGGAATAGAATTTGACACTCATGGCAACTACATGGTCACAAAGCAGGAGAAACCTAAGCCGTGGCCGGCCCTGCCTCTTTCTCTACCTGACTGCACATGATCAGAATAAGAAAACACAATGCAATAGAGGCAACGGTGATGTGTAACCTACCCTTGTGTGCTGTGGTGTGGGTACACGGCGTGACTCCTCTGCGGGTGTCTGTCTGGGTGGGTGAGTGGAATGGAGTGGAGTGGAGGGTTGGTATAGTGCCCGGTCGCAGTGCTGTGTCCGTGGACTCTGGGCAGTCGACACGAATGGAGCAGCTCTCCCTCTGACTTGGTGAACAAAAGTGATTGAGGTGATAAGAGAGGAGAGGAGGGAGGGAGAGAGGGAGGGGAGAGGAAGGGAGGTGGGTGTGTCTGCAGGCACATTGCTGTTGAGCAAGAGTCTGGAACGAGTTCTGCTGTCTCTCTGTCTGCATTCAAACATCTCAGCAGAGATGAACACTGCTCAGTGCTCACTGAATACCAATTGACTTGTTTTTCTTCTTCTCGTTCTCTACATAAATTGACACTCCATAAGTTGTCACTAAAGTGAAAAGTGCCACGACGCAACACTTTGTGAGCTTGTTGATCTGCTATTTTGGATATGGTGGTCACGTTCAGGTAGTACTCACACAAGCCCATAGACTCGTGTGAGTACTACAATGTATTCTCTAAACTTCCCGTTATCCCCAGTAGAAGTCTATGTAGGTTGAACAGAGTTGTTGTAAATGGTAAATGCTGCATTTATACAGCACCTTTATCCAAGGTAATGTAATGTTATAGGACAGGAACACAGGAACATCATTGTTAAATAATCTTTCATGAATTTTACACAATTATGAATGACACGGAAAATATGAATTGTCTATCCTATAACCAAACCTGTAAGGCAGTGGTTTTCAACCATTTTGACACCAGGGCCCACTATTTATTCAGCATTTGAGCCACGGACCACCATTTGATGATATTTCAGCCCACACACACCAAAACTAAAGATTTCTTTTGTTTTTGTCCACACTTCCAGGATGGATTTCGGAAACAAAACAGGCAAACATAGATCAAAATGAGCATGCTTCTACATTCTCTAATTGGCTAAGTCAGATGCTGATTATTTTAACTCTTGAGAGTATAAAATGAAGCCAAATGGAACTGTAACGTCACTTCGCAAATCAGTCTAGCCAGAAGCCTCTCCTCCCCACAGGTAGGCGGGGCATATGAAGGCTGAAATGCAGCCGAGAATTCTGATTGGTCAGTGGTTTGAGAAACAAACAAACAAACAAAAACAAAAAAAACAGACTGATTTGCAAAGTGACATTTCAAATGTGCGGAACACAGCAGATCAGGCTGGAACCCAGGCTAATAGTCAACACTAATACACACAACTAAAATATAAGTACAATGAGGCAGAACATTCTTTTGTATATACATGTATTTGTTTTTTTTTTGTGTAACCAATGATCTTCACAAGACCAGAAAGTGAATCTTGAAGAAACAAACAAAAAACAAAACAAAACAAAAAAAACAAAAAAATCATTATCTTCCAACACACTTGCATGTTTGTTTCACCAGCTCAATGCACTTTTAAATGAAAGTTCTTTAAACTGCGGGTCTTGTACTGTAATGTGAGGAGCGGAGAGTGATCTGATGAACGGGGCAGTCCGTTTGCACTTTGCAGTCAGCCTAAATGTACAGTACCCACGGTCCACGCCCAGTTCTTCTGTTCCGTGCCCCCCCCAGCCTTTCTATGACGGAATGGTACCAACTGTCCTGCATTGTTCACCGTTAACATTTCATGCACAAAAAAAACAAATAAACAAGCAGTACAAGGGGGTGGGTACTGGGTTGGGGGGCGATGACGGTGAGATATTGTTCTGTTCCAGAAATGATTGACTGACTGGTTGGTTGGTTGGTTGTCTTCCTCACATGTTGGTGCTCATCCGGGTTTGGCTGTTGGCTGGTGTCAGCTCCCCCTGGTTACCCTCTCTGGGTGGGGACTGGAGACGACAGTACAGAGAGGGGAAGAGGAAATCAGATACGGTGCGTTTACAACCGTTGACTTTAACAATTGGCCGATGTCTCTCGAACATCATTAAAATAATATCTGCTTGCAAAATCACATGCCATCATTTTGGATAAAAATGAAACACACTCCAGTGACTTCGAGTAGATCATTGAAGAGGAAGGGGAGGTGTGCGTATGTATGGTTTACGCTCATTAATGCACCGAGGGGGAAGGCAATTACCCCTACCCAATCCGTCCTTGTCCATTAGGTACATTAGCAGAGGAACTACTGACCAGGAAAGCTTGACCTGCATAGCAACAGCTGCTGAACTATTTGGATTGGATTGGACAATGACTAAACCCTGCCCAAAAGTTGGGGTGGGCTAATTACAGTATGTTTTTACCACTGTCAAAAATGTCTACATCTATTCTAATATCATAAATAAAAGTTCATTGTGACTTTCATTGCAAAGATTTAACAGTATAAATGGCAACTAAATGTAAGGTTGTAAGTACATGCTTCTCAGTGTCGCTAGGATAATGGGAAAATGCTCTCACGATGAATTTGCAGTTGACGGTTTCACAAAGAATTTGATTTTCTGCAATACAATTATTGTGAGTGATATTTTTAATCACGTTTAACACATTCAGGTCGGGAACGAACCCTTTTGGTGTTTTTAAGCATGATGGTATACTTAAGCCATTTAAAAAGAATAGCAGCTCTACAGCTCTTGTAGAACTGCCATCTAAAAAAATGTGAAGATGTGATGCAAATCTTTGAATATATATTCTTTCAGAGCAAACCTTTTTACTCAAATTGCTGGTGGCCAAATACAGAAAATGTTACAGTATGTTGTAGAATCTCGTCAAGTCCTAAACAGGTTAATAATAATAATGATCGTGGTCGTCCCTGACCTTGACGTGGATCTGGTTGCGCAGCACGGCCGCTCTAAGGATCATGGCTTTGGCTCGTCTCTGGAACTCCTTCCCCATGTGGATGGACTTCTCAAAGGTGTGGCTCCTCTGGTCCACGTCGCGGGCATACAGGATCTGATGGCAGTGTCACAACCACAGGCATTGTTTCATAAAGAAAATAGGCCAGGGGTGGCAAAAAACAAGTTACCGTAGCTAAGTTAAGCCCTATTTCTGACATAGCAAACAAGATCACATCTGCAAGCTCTCAACGAGGTCACCCAGTATCAGCGTCGATTTTGACAGCAAATCTTAGACTTTAGTAAAAAGTAATAGTTTTAATATACAATTTTTTGCACAGTTTCAGTCACATTTTATTCATCATGAAAACATTTGTTTTAGTGTTAGTGTATTGATCAAGTCGCCTAAAATGTATACTGGTATAATGCCGTCATTCTCGATTTCGATTTAGCTTCTGTCAGTCAAAAAAGGTAGTCGCCAAACATTTTTTGTCTCAGTCTAAAGACCTAACTAAACCAAAGGGTTGCCATGCAACTCCTTGCAATCATTTGGACGCAAGGAGATGCATGGCTGACCCTTTGGCGTAGTTTGGGCTTTATTCAACCAAACCAACGGGTGTACGAGTAGCATACCTTGCTGTGGGAGTCGATGCGAGCGTTGATCAGTCCCTCCAGGATTAGCTGTGTCAGCTCATCCTCCAGAGACGCCACTGTGGTGTTGAAGGCCTGAGCCATTTTAGTCATGTCTGCCGACGCGTATGGGCTGAAATACTGAGCACACAGACACACAATAAGGTGGAAGTTTGGAGCTCTCAGGTGGAGCTGTGGCCCCTGTGACATGACTACAGATAAGCGGTTGAAGAAGCATGGATAAAGATTTATAAGAAATCGTAAATGGTGCCTTCATACTGTGTATAGTACTTTCATCCAAAGGGCTTTACAATGTGTGGCATTCACCACAATGCCTCCATTACTGAATACTGAGTGTTATTAGTTACAAGCAATAACTTGCTCATTGTGGGCAGTGACCAGTTAGGAGTTTAGTTTCAACACTAACTCAGGGAGAGCCACGGATCAAAATGGGGAACCTTCTGATTCCACAAGACGTCGTCAGGTTTTATTTCGGTCTACCAGGCATAGGGCTGATGAAAGCTTGACAAGCTTCATCCAGGCAATCATCTCAACAAACACTACAGTGCGCATGTGGACTGAAAAAAAGTACTAAATGTGCAGAATTCCAGATCACAAATGTCCACACTGCTGGAAGCTAAGAAATTCACACTTTTCAGGACTGCCCAGAGTTGAGCAAAGCATTTCTGAAACGGCAGGCAATTAAGATAACAGCTGCATTGAAGTATATACCATAATAACCTATAAAAATGTAACAACCTTTAATTAAGTGGAATTGAATGACATTTTTCTCATGACACTTTAGTGCTATGCCTTCAGACTCTTTTTTTGATGATTTGTTTTCCTCTATGTCTTTTTCCCATGATCTCACCTGTATTAGTGCTCTGTTCCTGATCTGTGTGTACAGAGTTCTGACATGAGGCGCCAGATACATGTCCAGCAGAAGATTGTCCTGGAAGAATTAACACAGAAAGGTTGATATAAAACGGGGTGGGGTGTGTGTGTGTGTGTGTGTGTGTGGGGGGGGGGGGGGGGGGGGGGGGGGTATTTGTTCGATTTGATGAATTTGATTACAAACCTTATTTGTAGTAGAAGACGTAGTATACCTACAAACTGTGTCACAAAATACATTTCGAAGTATTTCTATGCTTTTTAACAGCAAGCAACATCTTAAATATGCATCTGCCGATGTCAAAAGGGTGTCAAAAACGAAATATATTGTCCAAACTGATACATTGCAGCTCAAAACAGAAAAAAATATCTAAACACATCTCACAATGTTTTCTGATCAGCCTCCCACATGCATTACTACTACTACAAACTTCCAAGTTGAAATGAGTCATCCAGGGTCCAGATCCTCCTACCTTCATGTCATCCAGCAGTTTGAGACAGGAGGCGTACTTGGACTCGTAGAATTTAAAGATGATGTCACGGATTTGGGGCTCCAGTTCTAAAAATAATTTAAAAGAGCTGGATGGAAAAGAAATGAGAGTACACAATATAAGCACTCATTTGGTGTGCATGCGAAGCCCACACAACTCCCCCTATATTAGTAACATCACACAATTCCGTTCACGAGAACCTTGATTCAAAAAGCATATTTGAAAGCATTTATTGTATTGAACTGTACTTTCACACTTCTCTTTTTTGGAAACTGTTAATGAAGTATTCAATCCAATATTCCAAAAGTTAGAATTGAGTCCCCAGGGATGTACTGTACATTGGGCACCTTTTAACAAAATAATGGGAAAACGGTTGATACAGAAGCTCGCAATGCATGGTGTATTGTGAGCTTGTAAACCACTCCAGAATAGGGGGAGATGCTAGGATTCAATTTAGTAATTTAAGATAAAGTGAACATGAAGGACCCCAGTGGAAACAAGTTGTAATGTTTCTTGGGTTATAGAACCTCCTTTCAGATTTTGTTCATTCATTCGTTCATGCGGAGTACTGCTTCTTGTACCTGCTGGATATGATGTTCTTCTGGAGCTCCTGTCTGTCAAACGTCGCCAGCGCACACAAGCCTCCATAAACAGCCACGTTACTGGCAGACAGCAGCTAGAAGGCAATTGCAACAAGTTACTAAAGAACCACTCTGATGGTATCCATATCGTTTAGCGACACTGTACGTTTAAATTACTAGTCATGGTGAAATTGTTGATATTGCTGGCAACAATTTTGCTGAAGTACAAAAGAGAAAGATAGTTCGCACACCATTTCAGTAGCTCCAGGCTGTAGACTTTTATTTAGACAACGTTTCGACCCATTGTGGGTCTTCTCCAGGTGAAGAAGACCCACGATGGTGTCAAAACTTTGTCTAAATAAAAGTCTTTTGTACTTTCGACACTTTTAGTTCAGCACCCTAAAGTTTTTTCTAGAGATGTGCGTACTTTACCTTTTGTAACAATTTTGCTGGAGCCTCGGTTCTATAACTTATACTTACATTGATTTTTTTGAGGAAGGCAGGAAGCTATTCCATTCAGTTCCATATAGGGAAGGAAATATCAGTCAAGCAAGCCGAGAATGTTTACTGATTGAGTGCCAGGATTTTCTTTTCTTTTTAAGAGTGTCAGCAGATATGAGAAATTTACCCTAGCCTGATCGGTGCTTCACTCTCAGCATCAATGGGTTGGATTGGGGGGTCAAATCAACTGATGATTCCCGAGCATAGCCCACACTGTGGCTCGTGGCTCAAAGAGATGGGTGAAATGCGATCTGATCGTGTGACTTTGACTTTTTTCATGACAAGGACCCCCAAAACCCAAATGCAATAGCACTGGTATGGTTCATTGGGTTTACATTAGTAGCTTGAAGGTTGGAATCTGGTCAAAGGGTCATGCAGCTCACCTCTGGGTAGTCGCAGTGGTCGAACGAGGCCAGCAGGAAGCACTTAGCTGCTGCTTTGTACTTTCGAGACGCCAGTTCTGCCAAACCTAGGAACAAAACAAAAGAAGGGAGGCCATACGGTATAAGGCAGGGGTTTTCAACAGGTGGTCCGGGGACCACCAGTGGTCCTTGAGGGGGTTCCAGGTGGTCCCCAGGCTAAATGATGGAAAGTTGGTTAAACCAGATGCAACTCTTGAGAATGTAAATATGAAACCAAATGGACCCTTGCGCGTCCATTTGGTTTCATTTTCACACTCTCAAACGTTAAAATATTCATCATATTCATCATCAATCCAGCCTGGAATTGTGAACAAAAGCAAAATAATTCTTTAGTTTTAGGTCTTTGGGGCTAAAATGTCGTCAAATGGTGGTCTGTGGCTCAAATGCTGAATAAATGGTGGTCCCTGGAATGAAAAAGGTTGAAAACCCCCGGTATAAGGGATTGAGCTCGATAACCAATACGAAAAACCAGTACGAAAAAAATCTATCAATCAACAAGCGTACTGAGTACCCATAATCAATAAAATTTGGGCTTATCAAGACTGTTATGAAGCACCACGGGTCATGACGCCATGTTTAAACAATCAAGACAAGAGGCCATGAAGAAATAAGTGCAATCATCCATGTCGCTCTTAAAGCATATTGATACTTGCCAACCATCGCTCTCATGTCAAGGTAAACAAATTTATGCAGGCTTCCAGTAGGCCAGAAATCAAATTAAACTAACTGACACATCATGTAAGGTGACCCTAGGCAGGGATCATGATAAAATGGGAGCAATGTGTAATGAGATCCCAGTGTTACAAACTGAACTGATGCGTTTCAATGATGGCAGTATTATGATCACAGATGTTGTCTTACCGGCAGCACATTTCAGTTTGGTGAGGACCGCTTGGTTCTGGCTATCTCGTTCCCCTCTTTGCTGGAGACAAAGGAGGAGACATTATGAGTTGAAGAAGACAGACATCACACTCACAGGGGTTGACACTAAGGTCTCGGAGGCACTTGCCCATCAGGTAAGTGCAAGTCAGGTTCTTCTTGCCCTCAGCTCATGGTCACTTGCCCCCCAAAAATATATTGTAGATTTTGCAGATGTAACTCTTGAGAACGTAAAAATGAAACCAAATGGACCCTTGCGGGTCCATTTGGTTTCATTTTTACACTCTCAAGAGTTAAAATTCATCATCTTAATTAGCCCAAGTCTGCACAACTAGGGAATGTAGAAGATTAGGTAATTTTGATGTGAATGTTAATTTGCCCGTTTTGTTTCCCAAATCCAGCCTGGAATTGTGGACAGCTAGAAAGCAGGGAAAGACACAGAGGTAGAGTGCAATGACTGCCTTCAAGACAAATTCATCTTGTGTTGTGTTATAGTGCACTAAGTTGCACACTTGCCCGATCGGGCAACCAGGTAGCAGTCTTCACTTGCTCCACCATTTTTTTTTACTTGCCCCGGGCAAGCGGGCAAATGTTAGTGTCAAGCCCTGCACTCACGTGCAGTCAAGTCAGGTCCAGTTTACAGCCCTGGTTCATAGCAGTCCAGTGCACATTATCTCTTTTCATGGTGCATCTGCATGTGTTTAGGTTTTGTGGCAAGTGTGTACTGGGACGAGCATTATTTCATACAAAGATATCACCAGATGTACTAGCATCAATCAATGTCTGATTGTATAATTTTGTTAGTATATGGTGTAATGACTTCTAAACAGGCTCTGCTCACCTCTGCTATTTCAGGAGTGGACTCTGCCTTACTGACGTAGCTTAGGACATGCGACCAGTTCTGGAGGTAAACACTGACCTAGGGTTAGGAGCGGAAGAGACAGACTGTTTTCAATTTCAATAACAGTGTTTTTTTACATGGCTGTCATGTTGGAAACAGCAGTGAATCAAGCGTGAGGATTAGGCAGCTGTCTAATCCTCACACTGTCTGTTATAGAGTAGAGGGGACTGTACCCATGTTCCCTCACTGTGCCTAAACCTAAGCCTCACCTTAACCTCAGTAAATCTATGCCCAAACCTAGTCAAAACCTGCTTTTGTAAAACTATGCTTAAACCTATCCTTAACCTCAGTAAAACAATACCTAAACCTAACCCTTATACTTGAGGGAACATAGAGCAGAGGGAACATAGACATGCCCGTTGTCAGGAGGTCTTTATCAAGAAATATTGGACCGATCCGAATTAGGCATTCAACCACACAATGTAATAATTGTTTTTATGCACCTTGATAACGTTAAGACACATGTTGATGACATGCTTGGCGCTGGTGCAGTAGTCTCTGGCTCTGGAGTAACACTTGAGAGCATTGCTGAGGTCACCACAGTCCAGGTAATGGTCGCCCAGGTCATCATGTCCTCTCCTGAGGAAGACAAGCGAGGGATTTAGAGAGAATGCAAACAGCAGAGTAAGGGGAGGAGAAGAGACCAGAAAGTGACCTTGTGGTTACAGTGTCTGGCCTGAAATTGGGAGGCCGGGGTTCAAATCCCCTGTCGGGCTCATACCAAATATTAACAGGTGAGGATTGTGCAAAGATTCTGCACTGACATTATCATGCTAAGGTAAATGACAGTAGTAGAAGGCTGCCTTCACTGCTGCTGTCATGATTATGAAGTATTAAATTATTACAATGTTACAAGTATTAAATTAGTATAAAATGGTTTGATATAAATAATACAAGACCTAAAGACACCTATAGATACCCCTTCCTGTTTTTTTTTTTTTTTTTTTTTTACAGTACCTAATGCTCTCCTTGATGGAGTTCCCCTTGTAGTTCTTCAGGTCGGTGTCCAGCTTCTCCAATTTGAGCAGAGCTTTCTTCCTGGTGGACTCGGCCCAGGCAGAGTCCAGAGCAGGAGGGTCCGCTACGGCTCCTTCAGGCGCCGGCTCCGGAACTCCCTGCACTTCACTGTGGAGCGAACACACACACACACACACACATACTTCTTGCAATTTGCCTGGGACATCCTTGTTCGGCACTCAACTTGTAACATTTTTTTATGTTGGCTTGGTGTGTATTCGAATTAGAACTCCCCGATCTGTAACATCTATGGTTGTCTTCTTCAACAAACAAGTCTCTTTGTGCTTTCAGCCACGAACGGCACAAGAATCAAACTGAGGGGAATAAAGGAAACCTAGGAATTTACCTCGCAACCTCAGCAATATCCCTCACCTTTCCTGAAAATTCTGTCAGTGCTTCTGCTAGTTAGACTGAAACTGAGGTGAATGGTCTGTGTGTGTGTGTGTGTGTGTCAGTGCATGCGTGCATATATGTGTATGACAATGCACATGCGTGCATTTAAGCACCGGTTGGCCTCTGTGAGCTTGCGGTGGATCTCCTCGTAGGCGTCCACGTTGAACGTCCTCTGGACGAAGGACAGCGCCATCTTGAGGGCCTCGACGCGCATTTGAGGACAGTGTTCCGCGATGAACTGTAGCCTCTCCATCCTCATGAGACCGCTGTAGCTGGCTGCGTACTGCTCCAGGTCCTACAGGGACATAAAACAGCATTACATCTACGGCAGGGGTTTTCAACCTTTTTCATACCAGGGCCCACTATTTATTCAGAATTTGAGCCACGGACCACCATGTGATGACATTTTAGACCCACAGAACCATACCCAAAGATTTCTTCTTTTTTTATCTACAATTCCAGGCTGGATTTCGGAAACATAAGAGGCAAACATAGATATCTAGTTGCGTAGATTTGGGCTAGTTCAGATGATGAATATTTTAACTCTTGAGAGCGTAAAAATGAAACCAAATGGACCCGCAAGGGTCCATTTGGTTTCATTTTTACGTTCTCAAGAGTTACATCTGGTTAAACAACTTAGCTGGGGACCACCTGGAACCCTCTCAGGGACCACTGGTGGTCCCCGGACCACCTGTTGAAAACCCCTGTTCTACAGTGATCCTAGACATGTTTTGCGCATGCACAGAACCCTTCACTTTGTTTACGGCCTGACTTTTTTTTTACATTCTACTTAAACTCATTCTGCAAGGGAACCCCTTTTGGTGTTTTAAGCATTACCTAGCATTAGCTTTAACTATTGAAAGCATTAGCTACAGATCTACAAGCTCATTGTTACTCCATGTCAATCGGCAACCATAATCCCAGGCTAGTAGTCTGTTTCATACCAGAGTTGGGTTCTCCACAGTGTAGTTGGCGTCTGGAGCATTCTGTTGGTCATCCTGGGGGTCCACGTCGATCTGCATTGGTTCCACAGCCCCCTGAAAAACGCACATATAGACGTAAACACACGTACACACACTGAAGAGTACTGTACCTTTTAGACTGACGTGTCAATATTCTTTAACCCATTAAGGACGGGAATCCATATTTGGATCCTGTACAGTATGTACAGTATTCAAATATTCAATAATATTCGAAAATATTCAATAATTTGTTTTTATGCTGATACATAAATATTTCAAGTTTTTCAAAAACCTTAGGTCAGGCCTAAATGGGTAATTGCAAACATAGCTCTGATTAAATTGGAAATTGCAATTGTAAATTCAACTAATCTGAATGTGTATGATGCATTGCAATGTTTTACTTGATGTAAATCACTTAAGATTGAGTGTCTGTAAAATGCCTAAATTGCAAATTAGATGATTAGATGTCTAATCATTTTTCAACGTCCAATCTAAGATAGACGTTGATTAGATGTCTAATCAATACTAAACATTAGTTTAGATTAACATTTTTAGATGACTAGCATCATCTAAAAAACCTTTCAATTTTAGACATTTTTACATGTGCTCAGTGGGCATTGCATAGCTCCGTCACGGAACCCCACACTCTGCTCCGTCCCTCCGCTCCGAGATGGGGTTCCGTAGCGAGGCGCCCGGTCGGTACCAATGCGAGTCGCATGTACTCACCTTAGGTCCTGTGGAACAACCAACGCGCTTGTCCGGAGCTCTCTGGTGTTTATGTTTTTTCGGCCGCATAAAATCCAACCGATGATTTCGGGAAAGTGTTTTAATCCGCCAATTCTGTCACACATTTAGATGGTTTTTGCAATGTCGCCATGTTTAATATGACGTCATCGTCAATATCAACATTAGCCACATTACTACCCCCTCTGGCCAAAATGTGTAAAAAAAACATTGCAAAAACCACCTAAATGTGTGACAGAATTGGCGGATTAAAACACTTTCCCGAAATCATCGGTTGGATTTTATGCGGCCGAAAAAACATAAACACCAGAGAGCTCCGGACAAGCGCGTTGGTTGTTCCACAGGACCTAAGGTGAGTACATGCGACTCGCATTGGTACCGACCGGGCGCCTCGCCCAGGAGATTTAGCCGGGTAATGCTACGGAACCCCATCTCGGAGCGGAGGGACGGAGCAGAGTGTGGGGTTCCGTGACGGAGCTAGGTATTGCATAGCAACAATCTTTCTGGAAACAAGACACAAATCAGGGAAAACTAAACTATAACTAGTTATAACTATAAGCAGGGGTTGACACTAAGGTCTCCGAGGCACTTGCCCATCGGGCAAGTGCAAGTCAGGTTCTACTTGCCCTCAGGTTATGGTCACTTGCCCCCCAGGTTCCAGGTGGTCCCCAGTTAAGTTGGTTAACCAGATGTAACTCTTGAGAACGTAAAAATGAAACCAAATGGACCCTTGCGGGTCCATTTGGTTTCATTTTTACACTCTCAAGAGTTAAAATGCATCATCTTAATTAGCCCAGGTCTACACTGTAGAAGATGAATGGTCATTTTGATGTGTTAGTTTGCCTGTTTTGTTTCCCAAATCCAGCCTGGAATTGTGGATAGTTAGAAAGCAGGGGAAGACACAGAGGCAGAGTCAGAGAGACAAATGTATCTTGTGTTGTGTTATAGTGCACTAAGTTGCACACTTGCCCGATCGGGCAACCAGGTAGCAGTCTTCACTTACCCCACCATTTTTTTTTTTTTTACTTGCCCCGGGCAAGTGTTAGTGTCAAGCCCTGTATAACTATGGGTAATATGTCTATGTGTGCTGTTACTGTACATGAGTCAGTCACCTTTGCGTTGCTTGATGACATGTTAGCTACAGCAGCTGATATAAATATGCAGTATTATGCACCCATATACACTTGTCCTCTCTCTGACACACATTGGTGGAGGCCACTCACTCACTGGAAGGTTTAACACATTTGTTTTACTTTCTACTATAACACAACAGGATGTATTATTGCCTTGTCAACATGCATGCATGTACTACAGCAGTTAGCCTAACGTGTTGTTAGCATTAGCTGGCTGTCTCATTTGCTAGCTAGTTTGGGGAATAAGTGGGATTGGGAGAGAAGTTGAATTGGCCTTCGTGTCAAATGTTGCGCATTTAAAAGCACATATGTTAATTTGTTTACCTGAAAGTTAAAGACTTGCACTGGGAGAGGCATTTTTGACAGCAGGAGGAGGAGACGCCGCCTGGTTGACTGGACTGAAAGGCTGTGGCTCTTCTTCTGGCGTTTGTTGTCGTGTATGCCAGTTTGTTCGGTGCAATTCAGAGCCATCTAGCAGACGACCGGCGACATTGAGGGATCGGACACGTCGCGCTCGAGCGTTGTTCATTCATGCAGACGGAATAGGGACACATCGGAGATGGAAATACACTATTTTTCAACGACGGCGCCGCAAATAAGACTCTGTAATGTTTATGTTGTACTATATTACCACAAAACGATGTAATGTAGCCTGATTCCACGCATTTATGCATACTTTCTGTCCCATTTATTTGTACCCTTTCTAAATAGGAGTCTATCATAGAGTAATAGGAGTCAATATAAAAGAGCCGCCATTGGACTGACCCCATGAAGTGAACGTTGTTTGCGTAACTCTGTCTATAATCCAAGGCTGTGGTTTGGCATATTCCGCCACCCAGTGTAGAGGGGTGTGCTGTGCACTGAGCAGTATCCTGATTAGAGATTAGCAGTGTTGGGGTAGATGCTTTTAAAAGTAATGAGTTATAGTTATGATTAGTTCTCTAACTTTTTATATTACTTGTTACTAAATATGAACTACTTTAATTTATTAAAAATAAATGAAAATAAAACAATAATCAAGACACGTTAAATTGTTTTCAATGAAAACAATATTTTTTCTCGTGACACCAGTCCAGTTGTTTTAAGCTCTACTTGCCAATACAGGGGGAAAAAAGATCACGTATGCCAATATTACAATGATATCGAAAATCACAGACAATATCCATTCTAATGATATGGATATAATGTTGATGCCCTGCCCATGCACTGTCAGGCCTAAAGTAAAGACCCTATTGACGAATCATCATCATGTTATATCCTGTGAAAGACAATGAGAGCACAATCAGTGCTTTACATGAGATGCCATATGCAGGAGACTTTTTTATTACATTATGTAATGTGGGTAACTACCAACTCACCCAAAACAGTAATTGTTATAGCATTAATGAATGTCAAAGGCAGTGTGCTCAGAACAACAATAAGACAAATTGAAATATAGTTATATAGTTTTAATCTGCCTATATCAAGTCACTGGTGGTCAGGTTTTAGAAATGACCACAGCCCTGAGGCACAGAGGAAAAATGGTGGTATTTGGCATTAACATTAGTGAGGAGAACAACATATTTCCAATCAATTTTTATTTACAGAATTTATTGACAGAATTCTGGACTGAGGTTCTGCCAGACATGAAACTTTCAACTTAGTAGGAATGCAACATAAACAAAACACGGTCATATGGTCGTATTTTGGTTATTGGTCCAAGGCGAGATAGTGTTGGAGATATATAGACTACTTATGCATTTAGATTCAGGGGCTCATACTTTGTGTATAATTGTACATATGTGCACGCACACACACACACACACACACACACACACACACACACACACACACACACACACACACACACACACACACACACACACACACACACACACACACACACACACACACACACACACGCACATGCACTAGCCTCCTGTCTAAAGACAGACCGAATCAGCTGTTGGCAAAAACAATACCTGTCATCAGATAGGTCTGGAATAGCTCAATTGTACGCCCACTTTCTTCTTCAGAACTGGGGTGGCACGGTATTCAAACATGTTTGCATATCGTGTCCTGATTGGCCACTCACATTTTTGGAGTAGGAAATGGACCAACAATTGAGCTATTCCAGACCCATCTGTTGACAGGCATTTTTTTTTTTTGCCAACAGCTGATTCGGTCTTGCTTTAGCCAGGCTATGCTCCAACATGCAGTCACACAAACACATAGGCCTACTCTTTTCCCTAGAAGAGTTTAGGTGATTTTTTGTCTTTTTTGTCCTTTGGAGTTTATCAAATGATAGTTCTTTCTTCCTTCTTCAATCAGCTCCTCTCGGATCGACCTCAAATTAGTTATCATTGGCGGTGGTCACTGTTTCACTCTGGGGACTGAAAGTGAAACAAATCCCGGGCCAGTTGCAATCAGCAAAAAAAACAAAATCACACTTGAGCGGTGCCCTTCATCACAATGATGACGTGATGGTGTCAACAACATGGCGTCGTGGACATTCCTCGCTCAAACGCGGACAGACACACAAGGCTGCACCGTCCAAAAAGGCCAAGAAACTGTGATGACCCATGATCTATTCACAGATGATCCATTCGCTGCTGTCCCCTGGCTGATATCATGCTCATATACACCCAATTCGTATAGGGCAGGGGTCAGCAACCTGCGGCTCAGGAGCCGCATGCGGCTCCAGAACACAGCCCTAATGGGTCCCTGGCTGTAGCATTATTACATACACACTGGGGTGATCCACACCAAAATAATATAAACATTTCAGTCACCCAAAACGTAGCACTTGGCCATGTCAAAAAAGCACAGGAGTTGTCAGAGGTGGAGCTTTCAATCTGAACCATCCTTTTTCAAAGGTTTACTCAGTTGTCATTAATTAAATATCATTAACATTATGTTATGTGGACTAGAAATGGAGTTCTGTAAAACTCCTTTATTTTATTTTTTTAGAAACTCCATTTCTGAAGAAAGGTTGTGTTTCACCATGTTAATGATTTTTCTTTGAGGACCTTTTTTTCTGAGAGTGTGCAAATGGAACCAAATGGACCCGCCAGGGTCCATTTGGTTCACATTTGCACACACTCAGGAAAAAAATAATAATATTCGGCTCCAGACAGATTTTGAATTTAATTTTGGGTCGAAAATAGCTCTTTCAACATCTTGGGTTGCCGACCACTGGTATAGGGCATTCAGGGGGAGCAAGTATAAACCCTGGGGGGCAACAGAGGTTAAACGTCTGAGGAGCTAAAGAGGGCCGGAGTTCACGTAGAGTTTCACGACGTGCATCAGGAAGACAGAGACAACGAAGAGGCCGCTCATCACCAGCACCGTCCACGGACCCAGCTTGGCCGACTCTCCGGTGTAGAAGCTCAACGTTCCGCCTTTGCCTCCTGACTTTGCGGTTCCCACGAGACCCCCCGGTCCTTTCCTTACTAACACCCGGCTGCTGGGAAGGACGCGCTTAGGCATTCCGGTTTTGCAAAACGTGGATAAGAATGGAAAAAAGTAGACAAACTTGAACAGGTTTTCTTAAATGCCGAGCTGCACAAGCTTATATTGATGGCATGACATCAGAATTACATCAAAGATACATTGTGATGATTGGATTCCCCCAGCAGAATTTTCATTACCGTATTGTTCCGAATATAAGACAAACCCAAGGCTAATTCAAGGGTTATTTTATTGTGGAAAAAGAATGTTAAATGTCAAATAGTATAGCCCACACAATTTCTATTGGAAACAGTCTGATGTTAGTCTCAGGCCAATACTTAGTTATATATTGCTATACTACTTGTAAAAGCCTCTGCCATCAATGAGGGTATAGATAGGAATGGATTAGTCCTGTCCTTTGCATGTTGATATATGGGGGTTTATTTTGGTCTGTATCCCTTTTATGCCATGCCCAATGGAGGTCCGTTCATGAGAACGCACTATTATGTCATGATTATTACTGACATCAGAGTGCATACAGCATATGGGGTTTTGCACATTAATGCAAATCTTCTATCTATCAATAGATCCGACCTATACACTCTCCCTGACAGTAAGCAAAATACTGTGTACATTAAATACATGCTGAAGCAAATTCCAATAGATGTGTAATTATAGCTCTTATAAAAGTTTGTTTCACACACATTGTCAATGTCTCTCAGCCAATCACAATGCAAGGTGACACTAACCCTGACATCATTCTGCCAATATAGGCCGCTGCATCTTTCCGGCCGGCATGCAAATTCATAACAAAACTTTCAAATATAACATTTTGAGGTAATAATGGCTGACAAAATATATGATTTCACAATCCCATTCCAGGAACAAGAGCGCCAAATCCTATCTGTCTCTGAAGAGATTCCGAGGTGTTTGCCTGGAGACGCGTCACTCTCAAAGCTGGATGAACTGAAAGAAGAGAATGCTAGTCTAAAACACAGACTCAACTTCCTGAAGAGGAGATTACAGGAAGAGGAAAGGATGAGCAATATGTTTGTGAACATTAACCAGAGTTTGGAGGAGGTCTTTGGCAAGGCAATCAGGGCAGCATATCCAGACCTGGTCAACCCTCCCGGGTCTGTCCAAAACCAGCAGAAGTTTGGAGACTACATGTGTAGCAGCGCCATGACCATGGCTAGAATGTTGGACACCCCTGCAAATGAGATTGCCGAGAATATCATACAGATCATTCCTGAGAACGAGCTTATCCAGGAGATGGAGATAGCACACCAAGGATTCATAATCATCCATCTGAAGAGGTCATTTGTATCCAAGCAGCTCTCCAGCCTGCTAGTCAACGGAGTCCAGCCACCTCCACTGATGGCCTACAAAAAGAAGGTAGTGGTAGATTTCTCTTCTCCCAATATCGCCAAAGAGATGCATGTCGGTCACCTCCGCTCCACCATCATAGGTGATAGTGTGTGTCGCCTGTTTGAGTTCCTGGGCCATGAGGTACTCAGGTTGAACCACGTAGGAGACTGGGGGACTTCGTTGGGAATGCTCATTGCCCACCTACAGGACAACTTCCCAAACTACCTGTCTGCCAGTCCTGACATAGGAGACCTGCATGCATTCTACAAGGAGTCAAAGAAGCGCTTTGATGAGGATGAGGACTTTAAGAGGAGAGCATATCGATGCGTCGTTGACCTGCAGAGCAAGAAGGACGACTTGATAAAAGCATGGAAGCTTATATGTGATGTATCTAGGAAGGAGTTCCAGAAGGTGTACAACTGTTTGGATATTAAGCTCATTGAGAGAGGAGAATCTTTCTACCAGGATCTGATGACTGATGTGGTCAAAGAGTTTGAAGAAAAAGAGCTGGTGAACGTTGAGGACGGTCGTAAGGTTGTGTTTGCCCCGAATCAGCCCATTCCACTGACTGTGGTGAAAACTGACGGCGGTTATACGTATGACACCTCAGACCTGGCTGCGCTCAAACATCGAATCAAAGAGGAAATGGCCGACATCATCATCTACGTCACAGACCAAAGACAGGCCACCCACTTCCAAGTCGAGTTTGCAGCTGGTCAGATGATTGGCTGGTACGACCCTAAGGTTACCAGGGTAGTACACGCAGGTTTCGGGGTGGTGGTCGGGGAGGACGGGAAGAAGTTCAAGACTCGTTCCGGGGAGACAGTGAGGCTTATGGACTTGCTAGAGGAAGCCTTGAAGAAATCCATGGACAAACTGAAGGAAAAAGGACGACACGAGGAGCTGACGGACGACGAGCTACACAAGGCTCAGCGCGCCGTGGCATTCGGCTGCATCAAATACGCAGACCTCTCCCATAACAGAGTGAATAACTACGTGTTCTCCTTCGACAAGATGCTGGACGACAGAGGAAACACTGCAGCGTACCTGCTGTACGCGTTTGTGCGCATCCGGTCAATAGCGCGTCTGGCCGGCCTGGATGAGGCCACCCTGAGGGCCGCGGCAGAGACCACGGAGGTCTGCCTGGACCACGACAAGGAGTGGAAGCTGGGCAAATGCATCGTGCGCTTCCCCGAAGTCCTGTACTGGATCGCCGACAACCTGATGCTCCACCCGCTGTGTGAGTACATGTATGAATTGGCGAACACCTTCACAGAGTTCTACGACAAATGCTACTGTGTGGAGAAGGACAGAGAGACGGGCAAGGTGGTGAAGGTCAACATGTCGAGGATGCTGCTGTGTGAGGCCACGGCGGCTGTCATGGCCAAAGGCTTCCACATCCTGGGCATCACCCCCATAGACAGGATGTGATGTCATCCAGACCGTGCTGTAATGGGAAAGCGTGACACAATAAATAAAATAAATAAAATATCATTGTTATGCATATAATATCTATAAGGTCATGCCAGCCATGCACATAATGGCATCATGGTCAGACCATGGTAAAAAATAAAATGAAACAATGATTAAAAAGTGGAGAATACTACCGAGCTCCCTATATGAAAATCTGAATCACACAACAAACCCTGGCAATGTTGGGACCCAAGCATCAATTTATAATGCTGGGACTCAACTCTCTATACAATAAATTGAAAAACTGATCTAAATAAGGCCATATGTTCCAATCTAATAATACAACTACCACATGCACACTTACAGTAGATGACATTGACACTACTAGACAGGATGATTTTTTTCTGTGTGCGTGCACATATACACGCGCACACGCACACACACACGCACAACACATGCACACATGCACGCACACACATTGAGTTGCACATGAAACATACTATAATTATCTGAACTGTTATACATTTTCCATCAATCGATTGATCGATCCCAGGAGAAAATGGTATGGGTGCGGTTTCATCGCCCCGATGAAGCCCCACCCATACCATTTTCAGTTACAGGACTTTTAGTCAAGTAAAGCATAAATAATAAATAACATCAGCTGTTGTTGAAGTTGCAACAGACACGCAGCATGCATAAAGATAAAGGTCTGACCCAGAGAGTTTTCTGTTTTCAATGATGAAATGGTGTTTGGGGTTTTAAAGTGGAGCCACCGCTGTAGTCGCAGTAGTAGTGTTTCACATAATTTTAAATGTAAGCACTTTAGTTTGAAACATCGTGGGTTGTTTTGCATGCCATCGTGTTTGGTGGGGCAGACTGGGCATTTAGGGGGGCATTGCCTCACCCCCCCCCCCCCCCCCCCATGCCCATGCCTAGATCCGCAAATCTGACAGAGCTGATTGGACACACTAGTTAAGCATACACTTGTTTACAATAGTGGCCAACTTTTTCATTTCATTAAGGCATTCAAATACATATAAAACAACTACTTCAGTGAAGTCAGAAGCAGCAAATCATGGAGGTAAAATCATAGTGGAGGTAAAAAAGGGAAAAGAGAAATGTACAAAGAGGAGAGGGGGGTGGGTGGAGGGATTTTATATACAATTTTGTTTTACAGAGGCCAGTTTCGAGTTGCAGCCATCTGTAGGTGCCCCTTGAGAGCGGTTTTGAAGGAGTCAAGGGATTCACAAGTCTTAATGACTGTTGGTAGGGCGTTCCACATTTTGGTTGCATATGAGCGGAAGGAATTAAGTCCCTTGTTTGTGCCAAATCTGGGTTGAACATGCATGGTTAGTGGCACTCCCTCTGGTGTTGTGGGAGTGAACCTCATTGACATTTAGGAAGTATTTGGAGAGGTACAACTTCTGGCATAGTTTCATAAAACCATGTCTGCTTAGTTCTCTCAGGTCCAGAGCTCCACTGCTTCTGAGTCTGACTTGCATTGGAGCTCTGTTGGTCTCCGTGCATTCGGCCATTACTGCACACGACCAGCCTCCCTTCTCCACTGGATATATAAAGAACGTTTTACCTACTCACCAAAATAAACACGTCTTGTGTCATTAGAAAGCCTACTCACCTTGGTGGTCGCACTCTTAGCCCCCCACCACACGGATAAATTGGACTTTTTGGCCAGAATGCGATCGTTTTTCACCGGAAAAACAACCAGGATTTGCGCCCTCTACCGATATTGCCAATAGAAAAGTTCCATAGGAAATATTTTTCCTTGAGTGAAAAACGATCGCGTTCTGGCCAAAAAGTCCAATTTATCCGTGTGGTGGGGGGGCTCAGAGTGCCACCACCAAGGTAAGTAGGCTTTCTAATGACACAAGACGTGTTTATTTTGGTGAGTAGGTAAAACGTTCTTTATATATCCACTAGAGAAGAGAGGCTGGTCGGGTGCAGTAATGGCCGAATGCACGGAGACCAACAGAGCTCCAATGCAAGTCAGACTCAGAAGCAGTGGAGCTCTGGACCAGAGCTAGTCTGCTTAGTTCTCTCAGGCAATCTGGCAACCCCTCACACTGGTGCTCAGAGAATCAAAACAACTCAAACCAACCAACGGGTCACCGTCACGTAGGGAAGCCAAGCGTCATCTTTTCCCAACCAACACCAAAGAAAACGTTTTAGTTGCAGTTATTTCGGTAAGTTTACCCCCCGTAAAGCAAACGACAACAGAACGCATTTGTTTGTTATATTAACGTTTGTGTTGACACTTCAGTGTCTTCTTATCTGTCTGAAGGAACCGCGAAAGCCGTCAGTTTTAGCCAAGGTTAGCCTTCTAGCTCCAAAATGGCCGTTTTGTTATTGTTGTTGACACTGCACGTAGAAAGTGCACTAAATATTGCTAAGGTGATAATAATAGTCAGAAGGATAATAATGAGGATAACGCCAATGCTGGGCGCTCCTGCGACACAATTTCTCATTTTCTCTATTTTGTTCTTTATACCGTTTATGTGTAAAACTGCTACCAGAGTAAAGACAGAGTTACGCAAACTCCGTTCACTTCATGGGGCCAGTTCAATGGCGGCTGCTCCACATATTTCTTATTTTGCATCGTCTTATGAGGGACAGTGAATTGGGACAGCCGAAAGTTACGGAATGCATTGGTGTCTATGGGTTTCGTGAGAGTACGTGAACCACGTGACCAAGCTGTTTTCCGCCCCCTCAATGTCGCTACTCTTCAACTAGACGGCCCTCACTGACTGCTGCAGCTAAACTTCCACAAGTCACAGCCATCTAGTGTCACAGTTGCGACATTGAGGGGTCAGAAACTGAGCTCGTCTCGAGCCGCTGTTCATGCAGCCAGAAGAGGGAGAGACTGGAGTTGTAAATACCTTGATTTCACCTAGGGCGGCGCAAGTAAGAGCTACTTTAGGCATGTGTGCAACAGTGCAAACTGCAAGCATGACGGTATTACGTTTTGTAATGTATTGTACAGTAACAACTAAAATCTGTGTATGTTGTTAAAACGAAAATAAAACGATTTTCAGATAATTAAATCTGGGCTTTGAGTCCAATCATGCTACTCTGCCTCCGGTCCGGATTTTGTCCCTATTTGTTGTCCCCATTCTCAAGTATCCATCTGCAGAGGAGCCGCCATTGGACAAGCCCCATACAGTTAACTGAGTTTGCGTAACTCATTCTCATGCATGCTCTGTGGCTATGCGCCGAGTTAGCTGCTAGTTTTTAACCTCCTTTTTTTTAGTTTCCTTTCGTAATGCAGATGCAGAGTAGTGGTTTCAGTGTTGATGCAAACCACTGAGTGCTTTGATCAGAGTTTTAGTTGTAGACTCCTCTGGTTATTTTTGTACTGTTTTTTTGACTCTGATTTAGACTGTCATTCTCTAGATATTTTTTAGATTAGAAACAAACAAGTACCACTCTAATAACTGTTACACATTAGAGAGAGAGAGAGAGAGAGAGAGAGAGAGTACATTAAACCTTCAGAACTTGAACACGCTGCTATTTTTTTCCCCATCCCCCTACTCCAAACTCTCTTTTACTCTGTTAGCTGAAAATCTTATTGATCTACTTTGCAGATCTACATCTATGAGCTATGACATTTCGCAAACGAGGCATACATGCAACTGTCATGTCACTGTTGCTGTGTGCCTTCACATTCTTAATCTATTCATTTCAACCCCCTCCCACTGTTTCCCTCTCGGGGTGTTACACAAAGCAAAGTGTATATAATCATAACACACAGGCGTGAGGGATCTAGCCCGTAACAGGCTAGATCTCACGCCTGTGTGTTGAGTATACACTTTGCCTGCCTTATATTTCCACTTGACTTCACATCTCCCTCCTAGCTGTGACTTTGTAGGGGCTTTTGCCACGCCCATGCTGGTTTTGTCACCACGGTTGAGAAGGATGGAACATGTTTTCTTAACCACAGACTATACCTGTTGTACATCATGTGACAAACTCACACCATGCTGTATTGTGAACTGCGAATGTTCACCTTTGTTCCTCTGGTAGATTGTAGGGCTTCACAATTAATCAAAATCAAATCGAAGTTTCAGAATTTGAACAATGTAAAAAAATATAATGGTTTTACTGAAAATGAATTACTATGGTTGTCAGTCGCTGCCTGTCTGAAAGGATCTTCTGTGCCAGGCCTGGCCAACCCGTGGCTCGCAAGCCTCATGCAGCTCTTTGGCTGCTTTCGTTCGGCTCTTAAAGGACTTTCACATGACAAGCGTCAAAAATACTCGGTCTGGCACAGCCATTCATTCCCTATTATGATTATAAAATCACTATGGCTATGCTGTATCACTCGTGTTCCACCGCAGATCACTTCATAATTTACTACTCAAAGCGAACAGCAGTTGGAGTCATGTCTCCAAAAGGCTGCACTTAAAGAGTAGGTATCACGGATATTTCCTTTAAAAACTAATGACGCATATCTATCAATGACCCCCTAAAGATGTCCAGAAAAAAAGTCGTTTCAGAAAAAATACAATATATAGGCAGAGTTGAAGAAAGAAGTTGAGCGCCCCCCCCTGCTTCCCTGAAAAGGTTGCATTCGGGAAAATAGCCGAACGCGCCATAGCGTGACGTATACAGTGGTACGCTCGGCCAACTTCGGCGAGCAGGTCGTGCAGCTCAGCTTCCGGCTGAACTTATCACAGCAGCTCACATTAGAGTTCTCAAACTCTGCCCGAACCCGACCAGGACCGAACCCGAACAGGCCCGACCCGACATTTAGGGCCGGGTAGGGCCGAAAATCTATCCTAAACAATAGGGCCGGGTAGGGCCTAGAGCCGCATGAAAACATAATATATATTGAATTATTTTAATATAGTAAGAATATTAGTTATTTTCTGTATTTACCCATTATGAAGATGGTGCCGATTGCATTTCAATTTTAATCTGTGGTGAATTCTCAAATTTTGCCCAAACCCGACAGATTAGGGCCGGGTAGGGCCTAAAATGTATTCCATTTAGTAGGGCCGGGTAGGGCCTAGGGCCTGAACTGTTAGGGCCGGGTAGGGCCGGGCCTTAATTTTCAGGCCCGTTGAGATCTTTAATCCACAGTAGCATAGCATAGCATAGTAGTAGGATAGCCTACCCAAATACAATACAATTAAATTATTGTTCTTCTAATTCCGTCGGAACCCCACTCTCTGCTCCGTCCCTCCGAGTCCGCTCCGAGATGGGAGCTGCACTAGAGGAAGCACAGGGTTAGGGTAGAGTGTAGGACCGCAACCCTGCTTTCTGGTCTCAACTCTGGGTTGTCATGCTTTATTTATAGATTTGTCTTTGTTTATAGATTTGTCCATGTTTCTAGAGATGAGCCTCGCACCGTCCCAAGTTGGATGTATGCCGTCTCTCCCTATCAGACCAGTTTTCCCCTCAAAGCTTTGCCAGATTTATAAAGCCCATGTTATTATCTGGACACCACCTAGACAACCAGCGGTTGAACTGACTCATACGGCTATACATGTCATTGTTGATCATGTTTGGCAGGGGGGCAGAGAAAATTACGAGTCCGACATTGTCTTTGCGTATGTGCACACGGACTCAACATTGATCTTTGTGATCTCGGATTGCCGAAGTCGAGTGTCGTTGCCACCGCAGTGAATTACAATTTTATCATAGCGTTTGTGTTTGCCTTTAGCCATAAGTTGTAAGCATGATTCGATGTCGCCCGCTCTGGCCCCGGGGATGCAAGTGATTGTGGACCCTGGCGTCTCTAACTTCACGTTTCTTACTATAGAACTACCAATAACCAGAGTTGTAGTCTTGACTGTCTTGTCGACCCGCGGCCGTTTGTATTGCGAGTCGACAGACTCACTGTCACTAATGGGTGTAGCAGTGAGTGGGGAAAAGCTGTTTGAAACATGGAGTGGTTGGTGTCCCGTGTGCTTATGTGTATGACTACGCTTCCTTCCAGTAACAGTCACCCAGCCGCCGTCACGATCTGATTCGTGGGGACCCCGATCAGCCGCGGTCCGCGCCTAACGGTGGCGTCCCTGTGTCCGGGTGCGAGCGGTGGGCGAGCTAGCCGCACCACCGCTAGCACTTTTAACCAGAGCCTCCAGCTCGATCAGCCTCTCCGTTAGCACAGAGATCGCATTGCATTTGTTACACAGACCCATCGTTCCAAAAGCAGTGGGGTCGTAACTATGCATGCGGCACTCGATGCAGGGAGAGGATGCAGCCGCCGCCATCACAGCCCGGTACTAGCAGTAGCAGTAGCCGCTAAGCCGGTGCCACTGCTAGGTGGCTAGGCTATCAAGCCAAACAGCCAAGCAGTTACTACATACATTAGAGTCTATGGGCTCGCGCAAGTACATGAACCACGTAACCAGACTATTTTTTGCCCCCTCAATATCGCAACTCTGTCTATTTCCCCCCCATACCGACACAGAGTAAACTCACTAGCCTGCCCAAGAGAGGTAATCTCTTCATGGGCAGGCTAGCGAGCGTGGCCCGCTGGAACCAGCCTGGAGGATACAGTGACTCAAGAAAGACACGCCCCCCAAGCCTGTGTAGAAATGCGAGCCGTGCACAGCCGTGTTTCCCAGTAGATAATGCAAAATCGGCTGGCGGATTATTTACAAAAAATCTCGAGTGCATAGTATAGCGGTCCCTGGTCATGCTAACCAAAAAAGATTTTTATTTACTTCATTAACATGACGCTAAAATAATGGAATTCCGAGGAGTTTTTAACATGTGTTCCAGTAGGGTGTGACGTCAGCGTGTTCTACTGGTGACGCGCTGTTTTGGTTCGGGCTTCTCCGAGCTGGTGGGAGGGGTTTTTCAGAAAAGTGTCCTCCGAACCGACACAGCATCGAAACGGCTTTATATAGCCATATGTTTGCATTTTCGAATGTTATCACAACTTTGTCATAGTTAAAATGAGAAAAAGTTGATATTAGCATGATACCCTGTCTTTAAGATACGGTCAAGGTTTGGGTCAACATAAGTCTGCGAGTCTGTGTTTTCTACCCTAAAAGATGTGAAATCAAAGCATTGATCTGTTCTGACCTGGCTGACACCCATGTGAAAGAATTGCTTATATTTTTGTTGTTGAAATGAGAGTGTTTGTGTGTGACAGTGCACACAATGTTAATTGTTGAAAATAACTGGCCTACTCATCCATCTTCAAGTGATTTATCCGTAGTCGGATCTCAGGGGATAGGAGTCAATTTTGTGTCGGAGGTCTATGTGTGTGAGGAACATGATGTGTGCCGATGTGTACTGTATGATGTGGCTCAGCTGCAGTAACACAGTAGAAAAAGTGGCTTAGTCTCTGACTCATTGGCACCCCTGTTCTATGCATTTTGCATGTTTTTACTGTGCCACATTATACCACCTAAAATCATCATCACCTAATTGTGTTTTCCCTTTGATGTAAATGAGTAAAATGACTGTACCTTGTGCTGTTTTTTTTTTTTTTTTTTTTTTTACTTTTCTGACTAATATCAATCAGTCAATAAATGAAGACAGACCCTAGTTTCACCTGTGCTAGACGAGACGGTCTGAGAACCACTAGTGTAGAGTGTATGCACATGCATAAAGTGAATGACAAATTGAGCGGCCAAGCAAGAGGCAAAGTGAGTTTAACATTGTTTAACAGCGTTTATTGCAATTGAATAGGACTTTTCTGTTTGGATTATAGTGTCAAGGACAGTAAGTAGGTTTTTGCCACTCAGTAGGTATTCCTGCGTAAGCACTGGTTTGATGACGATGTCACGCGCATACTCTCTAATAGTGGACTCCTAATGTGCCATAGTATCTAAATAAATGCTTATGTTCTTTTTCTCCTTCTCTCCTGTCTTTTCTCGGGTCTCCAGACGGGGATAATGGCGTCGTCTTCTGGTCCAGGCAGCGATGAGGAGCGCAGTCTTCGGGAGTGTGAGCAGTATGTGCAGAGACACAACATCCAGCAGCTGCTGAAGGACTGTATCGTGCAGCTGTGCACCTCCAGGCCCGAGCGGCCAATGGCCTTCCTCAGGGAGCACTTTGAGAGGCTAGAGAAGGTGGGTGGGGGTCTAGTCTGGTGGTCGCCTTATCACCTTGGGCCGGAAAACACCTGTGATGACACACCTACTCAGTCATAACGCAGACCTGTTACACAGCTATTCCATACTGTAATCATAATTATTTAATCATTAATTCTCTTCGCGCCGATAACGCGGGGCTCGTGGACATCCCGTTAGAACCCCACTGCCGGTAACGCGGACGGCTCGTATCACGACGAGATGTAGATTTCATTCTTTAATCCAACTATTAGTCCGTGCGCATCGTCTGATGATCATCCAGTTGCTGACTTTCATTTGGGACAGAATTGGCGACAACTTTTTTTTTCCCCCTCCCATTGACTTGCATTCAACCCAATGCATTCAAACGGCTCTCCTCCGGTTTGCCCCCTCAATGTCGCTGGCGCATGGGTTAAGCAGCCAGGGCTACACAGCTCTTCCTGACTTAGGACCCGGATGTTTCTGGGCAGATCGCCAGATGATCGATTAGGCAAGACAACAGACACAGCATAACAGAAACAGCACATCCTGTTTAGGAGATCTGAGCTTCAAAATAAGGGCTTTTTTACCGATCGAACTGGTTTGAGCCGCGGCAATGGAGAGGAAACAAAGAAAATCCGATCGCGCTGAATGAGTTAATCTTACCTGGTAAAATGAGTATGTTAAAATGTTGTATATAAATCTATCTTTATGTTATGTGTGTGTGTGTGTCCCTCCACCGTGCAGGAGGAGGCCAAACAGATCACGATGCACCAGGCACAGCGGTCCAACAGTTGCCGGTCAGATTCCCGTGAGGACGAGGTGTCGCCACCCATGAACCCGGTGGTGAAGGGTCGCAGGCGGCGTGGCGCCATCAGTGCCGAGGTCTACACCGAGGAGGACGCAGACTCTTACGTCAGAAAGGTCAGCACTTAAACCCGTGGAAGCACCCGTGTCGCCTTGTATAGGTTTTAGCCATCTTTTAAATACCGTTTTGAAGCCAAAGTTGGGGCTCACAACTCACTTTAAGATTTTTTTATTGACGATGGGCAGTCAGAATATGACGTATTCTGCTTTTTGGAGCATCTTAAAGTGAGTTGTGATCCCGTACTTCTGCAAGCCCCTACTTTCTTTTCAAATTAACTCATACTCATGTTAAATCATATGTTCATTTTTGTGCAGCTTCCACTCTCTGGAAAACAGATTTTCAACTGAAGGTCTGATCTCAGGTCTAAACGTGTTAACGCTCTTGCTACTGACCCACTACAAGTGGGATGCATTATTTGAATTATTTTATATTAATCTATTTATGATTGATAAAGATCTCTGTAATTGTTAGGTACATGCTTCTACCGAAATGTTAGTTTTTATTCTCTGCGTCCTATACCAATAGAACGCAGCGTACACTTTCATCAACACTTTGGCTAGTGTGTGTGCCCAACTTTGTCTTTTCAAGACTTCATATTTATCATGCTTGTTTTTACCGTAGTTGTTTTTTAGAGGTCTGTATATGTTGACTCATGTCTGTAATCTTGAGGACTATACTGTGTCTACAGTATGTAAAAAGAAAATGTGTCGGACTCAAGATGTGACAGTTCCAAAACAAAAAAGAGGCTACTGGTCACTGTAGTATATTCAGAATTGATATTCCTCCTTCAAGACCCCTGGATATTTTAGGTTAATTAATTAGTATCGACAATTTTCACTCTTTACTTTAACCAACTATTACTTGAATCTATGAATGTTCAACTTGCTGTTCATTGACTGTGTAAAGATTTTTGTGAACTTGATGTAAACAGGATGTTTCACCCCAGGTTATCCCTAAAGACTACAAGACTATGGCTGCTCTGGCAAAGTCTATCGAGAAGAATGTTCTGTTTGCCCACCTGGACGATAATGAGAGAAGGTAATGGTTGCCATGTTTGTCTCATTGCTTCCTAGCACGTTTTGTGTGTAGTGTGATGGTCCAATCTAGACCATTTATAAAGAGCTTTTATAAAGAATGTTGTTTTGTTATCGCTTTGAGATTTGGTCATTTGAAATAGTCAAACAACTGTAAGTTGTTTAGAAGCATGTTCCATGAAAAATAAAATAAAAATGATGATGCTGGATATTTGCTAAAAGTAATGGTTACAGCCTTGATCTGTGATTGATTCACCTGATTGTCAGTATGTAGAACAATAGCATCTAGTGTTATTATTGTGTAGTGTGGCCATCAATACAAAAGGTTTCAGTAGCTTTTAATATATGCAAATAGCATCACTCTGTCTTTCTTCTTTTCCAGTGATATCTTTGATGCCATGTTTTCCGTCACTTACATTGCTGGAGAGACGGTCATTCAGCAAGGTGAGTATCCAGCAGCATTTTGGGGGATAAAATTATGCTTAAAAACCAAAACCAAAAACATATATATATTAAGCAATTGTGCAGTTGTTGCACAGCATACCTTTTTTGACTGTTTTATAATGAACATTCAACTAAACTTATCAACTGCTTGAACATTTGGCTGAGACTAAGTAAATCGATTCTGAAAAATAAAAATGGTTCAATTTGACATCTCCATAGGATGTGGAGAACACACACACACACACACACACACACACACACACACACACACACACACACACACACACACACACACACACACACACACACACACACACACAATCATAGTTCAGAAATATTTTTTAGTTTAGAGGTAAATATAAAGAGGACCTACCAGTATACTGTATGTTTATTAGCTGGTGCACTAAACACTAAACTTGTGTTGCTGTCTTTTCCAGGTGATGAAGGAGACAACTTCTACGTTATTGATCAAGGGGATATGGACGTAAGTTATTTCAGTCCGTTTATGACTAGTTTAATCACAATTTGTTATTTAAAAACAAGAGGCACAGAGGAGTAGTTAAGTCAACCATTCATCCTATGTGCTAGTTATTTGCAACTTTCACTGTCTCACTTTGGATAACTGCTGGATGCATCAATTTGAATTTCAGAACCTTAATAGAAACATTGGCTCTGCCTGTTAACACTAGCATGCCTGAAGAAAAAGGCCAGAATTAGCTTTAGAGTTATTTAGAGATAACTCTTAAGGAGACACGGAAGGAGATCCTTCTGAATGCTTCATGGGCAAAACAAACAACTTTAAAATATCCCCCAAAAAGGTCAAAATTACCTCTCTGGCATCCTAGTGATAAAGACTACTTAAACTATTAAAATCCATGAAAGCATCTGTGTCCTTTTAGTTTTTAATTTAGCCTCCCATCTGATGGAAACCTCCATATGTCCAAGCACCAGCGAAGTATATAGCAGCAAGATACTGTACCTGTAGCTTTTTCAGAAAACTCTTGAGCTATAGAAAGCATTTTTAGAATTGGGACTCATATCTTAATACTAGAGTCTCTGTGCTCTGTCCTGGCCCCAGGTGTACGTGAACAGTGAGTTAGTGACCAGCATCGGCGAGGGAGGCAGCTTCGGCGAGCTGGCCCTGATCTACGGAACGCCCCGTGCCGCCACAGTCCGAGCCAAGTCCAACGTCAAGCTGTGGGGCATCGACAGAGACAGCTACCGCAGAATACTGATGGTCAGTCACACACCAGGACATGTTTCACCATCTGTTGGTCACTGGTTGTAGTATCACATTTTCAATCTAATCTTTTCCTTTCTTTTTTCAGGGGAGCACCTTAAGAAAGCGCAAGATGTATGAGGAATTCCTCAGCAAAGTGTCCATTTTAGGTAAGATTCTTCTGTTTGCCGGTGGCCGCAGAATACAAGCTATTCAGCAAGTGTGGATGGATGGATAGCTGGATAGATGGATATCAAGATATCATTTTTTTATTTTAAATTAACTGAATGGATATTTGTTTATAACTATGCATTTTTATCTCGTAAATGTATGTTTGTGTACTGTGTGGCTTTTTATTGATCTGAACGGGTGTTTGTGTGATAGAATCTCTGGACAAGTGGGAGCGCCTGACGGTGGCAGACGCCTTGGAGACGGTGCACTTCGAGGACGGACAGAAGATCGTGGTCCAGGGAGAACCTGGGGACGAGTTCTTCATCATTCTGGAGGTCAGGCATCACAAATCACTTGATGTGACGGACAATCAAACTGGTGACAAAGACAAATGTGAAATGCTTCAAACAGGACCAAAAAAAAGTTAAAATGGCTGCTCTAGGTCTGCTATTTGAACTTGACGACATGCAAAATACATTTTAATTTATTGTTTTGATATGCACAATTAATGCTATAGTTGTAACGCAAATTTCCCAACCACGTTCAGGTTCTTTCCAACTATACAGCTATTGTATAGCATGCTCTTCCACATAGTTTTTTGCCGATGTTTGTTTGTAGTACTGTCATTTGAACCTGTTCCTTCTCCTGTGTGGTCCAGGGCTCAGCCGCTGTCCTGCAGAGACGATCCGAAAACGAGGAGTTTGTGGAGGTCGGCCGACTTGGACCGTCTGACTATTTTGGTGAGTGGGACGAGGACGTTGATCTGACAGGGCTCTTATGCTGCTGCTACCTGACGAAGACCTGTTGTGGGTCGACACTTTGTGCTATTTCTTCAAATCAGTTGTTCTGGGAGCTGTCGAATGGTGTGGATTTCCTTCCTTTCCCTCTTATGTTCTATGATAAAGAAAGAGGATGATGCACGGGGGCATTGCGCAGGAAAAGAGAATACTATAATGTATGGTATCTATATGAAAAGAGAATAATGCTATATAATGCTTCTGTCTTTAGTTTAAATATTTTGTCAATTTAACTACTGGAGGGAAAAGCTGTTTATAACAGACAAGGGCAAGTACATTTACTAAATGGAAATGTTTTGTACGTTTTTCATTGGTAGATTTTCCATGTTCTTGATACTTGCTTTAATTACAGACAGTACATGTGTTCAGATTTTATTTTTGTGAAATGACAAAGAAACATGGATACTGTTCATTCAAACAGTGAATGGATGATATAAAACGTTTGAAAAGGGAAGAGTGTTGGTGTTTAATTCACAACTACTCTGGATCTCATTATTTACATCACCAGTTATGGGGTTTCTATCTAGCACCTCTGCTGGAACATTCCACCATAGCAGTTCCAACTTTACACTGGTTGGTAGCTGCAGCTGCTGCTACCAACTAATCTTGTAAAGTCAGTTTGTATCTTTGTCTCTGGCTTCAATTTCATATAAATGCTTACCTCTAGGCCTATAGCTTTTTATTTGTCACATTGGTTGAAGGGTAAAACCTACTGCTGAAATTAGTATTTCCCTCCAACCGATGTGAAGTCATGTCCACAGGACACATTTTTAAAACCATACTGGAGGTTGTGGTTTTAAGTCGTGTATCTATGCAGCGACCCCAGAAATGTGTCTTTGTGGAGTTAAATTTGTCATAACTCAACATGCAATGACAAATGTGCCTTATTGTAGTGTCATGTTACTAGTGCGGCATTCACACAAATTCCTTCTGTTGTTTTGTTTCGTTTTTAACGGAGCGGCATTTCCTCCCCCAGGTGAGATCGCCCTGCTGATGAACCGCCCGCGCGCCGCCACTGTGGTCTCCCGCGGTCCGCTCAAGTGCGTCAAGTTGGACCGCCCGCGCTTTGAGCGTGTGCTGGGTCCCTGCTCCGACATCCTGAAGAGAAACATTCAGCAGTACAACAGCTTTGTTTCCCTGTCCGTTTGAGGCAGTCCCTCCTTTCCTCCTCTCCTCCATTGCAGGGTCCACAAATACAACAATGTATTTAATTTTATTATTTGTTCCTTTTGTTTTGCTTTTACGGAGTGAGTCGTGTAGCCACAGCCGCTTGGCACGCTTACGGAGTGAGTCGTGTAGCCACAGCCGCATGGCACGCTCACGATCATTTAAACGTGTTATTTTTCCTCCACCTCTTGTCACCTTTGTATTGTGTGTATCTAATCGAATAGCCTTTTTTTTTATCATACTTGTAATATTTCTTTCTGTTTTATTCCATCAGACCCTGGAGGGCTGGCCAAGTATGGTGGATATCGGTAACTGACTGACACCCCGGTTAGTGAAATACACAGGCATCATGCAGGATGCAAACATCCTTGAATGAAGTGATTCTCAGCCATCATTTTGATACTCGTTAGACCACTTTGATACCATTCTTTGGCTCTTCAAGCTTTTTAGGTTGAATGATGAGGAAGTCCGGTATTGTCAGTTGTATGATAAAAAATGATGCACACCTGTGGAATAACGGTCATTCTGTCCTTTTTGGTTCAAAATGTATCTGTCAATTTATCCGTCGTTAATCTGTTAACATTAGAGCTTCACTTTTGCGTTCTCTTTTGCCACATTTTTAGAATGAGCACCAAAGGAGAGGATATTGTGCAGGCAAGTCGCTGTAGTTCATAGTTGGCGAGATGAAAAATATTCTCATTTTTGATTATTTTCTTGAAAACAATAACAGTTCCCCCGTCCTCATTGTCACTGAACACAGATTAGCCTGCATTCTATATGCCACCTTCACATCAGGATGTGTTACTGTGATCAGAATGAATCCTACTGTGTATTGTCTTAAACGTGTACTTTGATTGGGCAGGTGTGCAGGCTCATTCGAATTATGTTGAGGAGCAAATGCATTTCCGTTAAATAAACTTCACTGGTCTAGGGAAGAGATGGAAGCCATTATCGTGGTATCGCTGGACGATCACATGTCAAATCCTGAAGGTTGCAAACAAATGCAGTGATATATATAGCGAGAGAATGGAGACTTTGCACAATGTTGTGTTAAAGTAAAGAGTTTGCCCTCGCAGTAAAGACTGCTCCACTGATCTGGAGTCAGATAAAAGTGTGGTTTGTTTGTGTAGTAGGATACTACACAAAGTAAATTAAAAATGTAAGAATGATGCAACTAACCAAGTATAAGTTAGGCATTGCTTTATAAAACAAATGAAATAATTGATAGGTTTCAGTTTTTGACCGACACAATTCCTGGCCAGCTGTATCCAGGGATCCGGTTGAACTGGTCACGTTTTTATTTTGGAGGCAGAAGAGGGTTGTTGCTTTTGTGCCTCTCTAACTGTCACCAGGCCCCAGAGGACGTTCAGCCTCTACATGTGGTGTTTGTTAAATGTTACATCCTCTTGCTTCAAGTGTCACTGCAATAGATTTGAATTATATGATGCTTTTCTATCAAGCGGCTGAGCTGAAAGAAATATGTTGGAGCCTGGCCGATGGCACGTTTATTTGTTTTGGTCGGATTTTGGTCTAAACCGTATTTATTTTTTGCTCATAATTAAAATGTTATCAAACCGATAAATAACACAAAGTGAACTTTATTTTATTGAATCCCCTTTTATATTAAAACATTGGAACGAAGAAAATAGCCAATCTAGTTTGCAACAATTTTGAAAATGCTCAAAATATAGCGCCTTGGCTAAGAGTGACTAAAAATCGGCACATGGACACGTTGCTGGTACCGATCGGTCGGGCTCTACGCGTCACGTTTGGACTGATATGCCAAAGGCTTGTCTGTGCTCCATATAACATTTAGTTAGATTTTGCATAATATTGTATTGTATATATCTATTTTTTAATGTTCTTTATTTCTCCTTCATGGTACTTTGTGTAAATGAAATGCCATACTGATAGGATACTTGGACATTTTAAACGTATTAATAGTTTTTCCTTTTCTTCACTAGACACTTGTGTCACAGTGTGTGAGAGAGTTACTGATGGCTACAACAGATGTTGACCAGCTTTCCTCAACGGAACTAGAGCATTTTGAAAAAGTAGGGATGCTTGATTAATCATTCATCATAACAGGATCAGGTGTTATTTACTTAATGTCTATGTTCTGTATCGCCAAACTAATCGTGGTATTTTAGACAATGTTTTATTTTATAATTGAAATGTGACGTCTGAAAATACTTTTCTGATGATTTAAGGTGCTTTCTTGGGAAGCTGCAACCCCTTTTGTACACACTGCAATATCATCAATTGTTTATATCTGATATCACTTTTCATTATCATGCATCCCTACTTTCAAGTTAATGTGTGTAAAGTGTGTGGGTACTCAATTGACCACTTTCCAAGTGTCTTTTGAACAAATTGAAACAGGTCAAGGCAGGGGTGGACTGGGAGCTCAAAACGTACCGGGCAATTTTGTCTCAGAGCGGCCCTCAGAGCGGCCCTCTGAATCTTTGTGGGGGCTCCGGGGCCTGAGCCCCCATGAGAATTTAAGACATAAGGGGCTCTGGGGCTCGGGCTAACTAAAATTAGTTAGTTAGTTTTAGTTAACTATAAAAACCCTGCAATAGGCAGTCTCATTTGAAGAGGACAGAGGCCGCCAGCACTGATTCGTGGGCCGGTTTTGTGCAGATTTTTTTTTTTTTAAATTAAAACACGACATTAACGGCCCCCGGGGGGTCGGCCCACCGGGAAAATGCCCTGTATGCCAGACTGTCAGTCCACCCCTGGGTCAAGGTCAAAATGTTGAAAGCATCCCTTAATAATGGTACCATAAAGTATGTGTCATAGTTAGCACATGATTAGCATATAGCTTCTGTGTGAAAGTATATTAGGAGCAAATGACCACAATCATATGTTTTGCACAGTTTGTGATATATAAATATATATTCAGGAGAAAAGAAAATGTTTCTATATGCCTGCTAGTTTGTGACTTCTGGCCCCCGCGTTTCATAGAAGTATGAGATAAAGTGGTTTTAAAAAAAGGAAGGGAGCCGCTACCTCTTGGAAGATCAGACTGCCATTATGTTAGTTGTTCCTTCAGTTACATTGTAGACCAGCCTTGTTCTTTTTATGCCTAGAATCTTCAGTTTTGGTATATGTTAGGGGCTCACAGGTGGGCAATTATTTTTCCCAAGGGGCCAAATGAGATGCATACAATATTGTGGAGGGCCAAGACTAAAGGCTGAACTGAAGTCTGCGTAATATTAATTTAATTTCAAAATAAAAGTGAGCGTAAGACCAACCATTTTGACACCAGGGCCCTCTATTTATTCAGTACTGGCTATTTCAGGCTGGATTTCACAAGCAAAACATGCAAACCTAGATCAAATATGACCATTCTTTTACATTCTCTGGCTAATTCAGATAAATATTTTAACTCTTGAGAGTGTAAAAATGAAACCAAATGGACCCGCAAGGGTCCATTTGGTTTCATTTATACACTCTCAAAGAGTTACATCTGGTTAACCAACTTTCCATATTTAACTTGGAACTCTCTCAAGGACCACTGGTGGTCCCCGGGCCGGTCAGAGTCAGCCAAAGGGCCGCATTTGGCCCCCGGGCCGCATAATGCCCAGGTATGCGTTAGGGGCTAACAGTTAGGCCACAGATCCCTAAAATCAAACAAAAGTGTAGGACCCAAATGAACCTTTACAGGTCTGTAACGACAGTAGTGTTAAAATGGAAAATGCAACCTTATGTGTCCACTTGGTTCCATTTGTACTGGAGTTACGGACCTGGAAAGTTTCATGTGGGTCCTAAATATTAATTTAGCTGGGAAAACCCACTCAAGGACCCCTGGGGCTCTCTGGGCCACACTTTGAGAACCACTAGTGTAGAATTTGGCATGGCAATAATCAGTATTGTTGTCATATGAGATATTTTTGGAGTTTTGACTCTTTGGGGTTGGGACATTTGCTCCAGGCTGTTTAATGGATCTGTAGATGGAGATTTTTATTTTCACACTTCCAAAACCCCACTGTTGGATGAGAGGTTATGAATACTAATGAGACCTTGAGTTGGATGGTCTTGAGACGCATTCTGGAGTGAATTACCAATACAAATTATCTGGCATGTTATTCTCTGAGAGTGCAGACTACCCCAGGCACCCATGTCAACTCATGAAAAATATTCTTTTTTAACAATTTCTAAAGTATAACCTTCACAACAGAGTGTGGAAGTGGCGTCATAGATGTAGAGAGGACTGGGAACGCTGGCTTGTTGTTCAGAAGGGCTGTCATATTAGTAGGGTTCTCAAAGTAGGGTCCAGGGACCCTCTGGTAAGAGGTTTGGAACAGGTATGGAACTCCGTTCTTGAGAGTACACATGTTGCATTTCTACACTTTTTTGTAATTAAAACATTTGAGAACCACTGGTCTACTGCCGCAGGTACTACTACCCATGTGTTGAGACAAACATGATTCAGTGCTTGTGGGATAATTGCTCATCCAGCAATTCACGCAAATAAAGTCGAGCATTATACAAAGTACTCTGTCTTATTTCCCAAACTTGACACATATAATCAGCCACAGTACAAATCCCTTTGTCAAAATGTATCTGTGTGTGTGTGTGTGTGTGTGTGTGTGTGTGTGTGTGTGTGTGTGTGTGTGTGTGTGTGTGTGTGTGTGTGTGTGTGTGTGTGTGTGTGTGTGTGTGTGTGCGTGCGTGTGCATGTGCACACGCTTGTGTTTGTGAAGTAACACCCTACTTGATCATACTAACTTCACTCAAAAGTATCAGAATAACAGAAATGCAAGCTTGAAACATGGCACAAACATCATTTTGGACTTGCTATTATTATTTATACTGATGCTTTGGAATTTCAATCCTTAAAGGTAATGGTTTTGGACATGGAGTTTCCAGTTGAGATGACAACATGGTTAACTGGATCCACACTTGGTAGAGTGCAAACTTGCATGTTGCACACAAGCAAGCCGTGGCCTACCTGTGTGTGAGCAGAGCTAGCAACCCAAACACAAACCGTTATGAAGGTCCCTTAGTTATGTCACCAAAGAGAAAGGATGGATGGGGAAGGTTCAACATATAAAATGCCAGAACAGGTCAAGTCCATATATGGAGATCTCAGGTTTTGAGGTAAATTTAGCCCACTCCGCTCACGCACAAGTATGCAGTCTAGTTCTAGTTCCTGTTTCTTTCTGCTATTTAGAGCAGACATACTGTAACTGTTTTAATGATTAAGGGCCAGTCATGTTTTCAAGAAGAGTTCATCCAAGTACCATAATTGCAATTACAGAGCGTAGGTGCTCAGAGACATGAAACTTATTACAAGACAGCATCAGACAGCATGACACACAGGATCAATGCTGAATTAAAGCAAAAACTATTACACTTAACCCTCACAATGTTTATGGGGACATTAGATCACACAAATCTACTTATTACACCCCCCCCCCTTTAACTTTATTTATATGATCAACCAACCAACCAACCAACCAACAGTGAAACTCTTGTACTGCACAACGAAGAGAATTTTGAGAGGGCAGAGAGCAGCTGAATGGAATGTTTGCTACATGAAGTCGTTCCCCAGACACTGATACAGTTTATTTATCCATTGTCCACTCTTTAAAATACATAAGTCCTCTGTGGGCTGACTGGGTCACAAAACTGAGTCATTCACACAGTAACACATTCCAGAGCGTCTTTGTGACAGAGTAGACGGTATGGGGGCGGGGTGGCAGCTTTGGCACCGCCCACGGCGGAGAAGTCTGCCTTTCCTCTTCTAAGTCCTCAGGACACAGATAAAAAGACAAGGCAGCGAGCGGATTACTCACTCAGTCTACGAGCTCGACCTTTGATTTTCTAACAAAACATTATTACTAGTATTAAAAAATGTCAGGCCGCGGCAAAGGAGGAAAGGGACTCGGAAAAGGAGGCGCCAAGCGTCATCGCAAAGTTCTTCGTGATAACATCCAGGGAATCACCAAGCCCGCTATCCGCCGTCTGGCTCGCCGTGGCGGTGTAAAGCGTATCTCCGGTCTGATCTACGAGGAGACCCGCGGTGTCCTCAAGGTGTTCCTGGAGAACGTGATCCGTGACGCCGTTACCTACACCGAGCATGCCAAGAGAAAGACCGTGACCGCTATGGATGTCGTCTATGCTCTGAAGAGACAGGGACGCACTCTGTACGGTTTCGGAGGTTAATAATGCTGATTTGATCTACCCACAACCCAAAGGCTCTTTTAAGAGCCGCTCACATATTCTTTACAGAGTTTATCCTTGACGTCTGCTGAATGTCTGATTTTTAATCGCCAATATGAACCATGATTCATGGACGGATAGTGGTATTTAATGTTTCAAACTATTGAGGGGGGGGGGGCTCAAATGTAAGATTTGTGATTTAAGGTCTGTTCTTGCTCTCAACTTTCGAAAGATTGGCCAATAGTCCACACAATTGTACGGATGGTAAATCTGTTCTCAATCTTCATAATTTCTTATGTATATAAAAGTTTCGATGCCCTATTATAACATGAATGCAACAATGTAACATAACTTCATAAAGCTCCGTAACCCATCCAACTGTATATATTTGTCGCATTTTATTGTATTGTTTTTTGTGACACTTGCTTTGAGAATGTAGACGTTCTCGAGCCAATAAAGCTCCCTTGAATTGAAACATTACACAAGCGGGGTGATACAAGTCAATTCACACTTATGAGTGTGAATTGTGAGCTCTATTAATTCAATTTCAGTTTAACTTTGCTTTAATGGCACTTGAAAACGAGTCACACATTCCTGTATAGATTTATCCTTCAAATGTAGTATAAAAGCCCATATTTTAACCGGACAATGGACAGACGTGAAGACTATTTTGGCGGGACAATACTAGATCAGGCTTCAGGATAAACAAAGACAGTGTGAGACACCTCCCTCTGTGGGTCACATGGTCAGTGGGCCAGAGGCACTGACTGTAAAAGCCAACCATATATTGGGAGTCGCACACTTCACTTTGGGATAAATACTGGTGCAACACCACGCACAGCTCACTTCTTCATTCTTTTGAGAAAGAGAGAAAAAAAATGCCTGAAGTTGCCAAGCCAGCGCCCAAAAAGGGCTCTAAGAAAGCCGTTAGCAAGTCCGCTGCAAAGGGCGGCAAGAAGCGCAGAAAGTCCAGGAAGGAGAGCTATGCCATCTACGTGTACAAGGTCCTGAAGCAGGTCCACCCTGACACCGGTATCTCTTCCAAGGCCATGGGCATCATGAACTCCTTCGTCAACGACATCTTCGAGCGCATCGCCGGTGAAGCCTCTCGTCTGGCTCACTACAACAAGCGCTCCACCATCTCATCCAGGGAGATTCAGACCGCCGTCCGCCTGCTGCTCCCCGGTGAGCTGGCCAAGCACGCCGTGTCTGAAGGCACCAAGGCTGTGACCAAGTACACCAGCTCCAAGTAAACTGTACAATCTACGACTAAACCCAACGGTCCTTTTAAGGACCACCCATCTTTTCAAACAAGAGTTGATTGCATATATGGTCTGCTACTGCTAGCCTGACTGAAGACCCGGACATTTGAGTACACAGACCTTCATTTCAAAAGTTTGTAGGGATCTCCAGCAACGTGTAAACTGTCGGACGCTAACTTTCATGTTGAGCAACTTTTGTATTATCCAGCCACAATGGGCCCCAAGAAAATGGGATTGGCTGTAACTTCTAATGGGGGCTAATACTGTAGCGGCCATATTAGATTTCATGGACACCTGCGATACACTTTTAATGAGCAACGTGTGAATTTACCATATTCACCCCCTCCCATATGTCTAAAATTGAGGCGGGCTTATGCCTATTATAAAAAACATATGAATCGTGAACACCCGGCATGTTCTACATGCTGGGGACCCCTACTAAACATTTATAGTAGGGGTACTAAACATCACACAGTACTAAACATTTATCTAGCTTCACACCTGGTTAGCTTAGCACCTTCACCTCAAGTTAGGTGTACAGTTAGCACTTTACTGCACTATTGTTTCTCGTCTATATTTTGTCTCGACTTTGTCTTATTGCACTGTGGAAAAATGGAAACGCTATTTAATCCCTGTATATGTCCTGACATACACTGGAGTGACAAATAAAAAACCTTGAACCTAAAATAAAACGTCTGTGTACTCAAAATGTCCGAGGACTCTATGGCTGGTTAAAGAGCTAAATTGGGTCCATGCTGTTCGTGATAATTAACGGCTTTCAATCTGTCTCCTAGGAGGGCTGTGGGCAGTTAAAAACTTTGATCATTGATTGGGAACCCATGCAACTTTTCACTAACACAAGATCAATAATTCTGACCTTAGATTAGAGTCAGTAAAATATTCATGATATTGCTGAAATCGTGTTTGACTGTCTGTTTCTACATAATGTCATCAGGCCTGCTTAGCGCGTGTCATGTGTGCGTGTAATACATCTGCAATACGTATCTTGCCTGCAATTTTTAATCTATCTTTATCTTTGAGCTATGCTTTATTTATTTAGTCAGTTGGGTGTAAATTAATGTTAAAATAGTTGAAACATGTGTTTGCAGACACTGGAAAGTTGTACATTATATAGAAAACTCTTCGCCACAAACCGCCTGTTTTACTAACATTCCCAACCCAGACATCTCTTCTTGCTCTGCAGCAAATTTGGAACAGTGTATTATTTTGTTAAAACTATTTTAAAAGAGATTGCAGAGTAAAGTTGACAAACTTTACTCTCGTGTCAATAAAGCTCATTTGAATTCAATTGCATGTAGGTTTTAGGCCTAAACTTTGTAGGCCTGTGTGCGGCTGTGCGCCCCACCAATCATAGACACGGATGAGAGCGCGGGGTCAGCGTGTATGAACTTCCAGCAATCACTACTAGTGGCGCGAGCGGCTCCTCCCAAAGAAGGAGGTTTCTGTCCAGAGACCAATCAGAGAACGACGGTATCTCGGAGCTAACGAGATAAAGTAGAGGAGCTTGCCTTCGTTTTACCACAACTCTGCAATTCTACAGAAAGCTACAAACAACATGGCCAGAACCAAGCAGACCGCTCGTAAATCCACCGGTGGCAAAGCCCCCAGGAAGCAGCTTGCCACCAAGGCAGCTCGCAAGAGCGCGCCGGCAACCGGTGGAGTGAAGAAGCCTCACCGTTACCGCCCCGGTACAGTGGCTCTGAGAGAGATCCGTCGCTACCAGAAGTCTACCGAGCTGCTGATCCGCAAGCTGCCCTTCCAGCGCCTGGTCAGGGAGATCGCCCAGGACTTCAAGACCGACCTGCGCTTCCAGAGCTCCGCCGTCATGGCTCTCCAGGAGTCTGCTGAGGCTTATCTGGTCGGTCTGTTTGAGGACACCAACCTGTGCGCCATCCACGCCAAGAGGGTGACCATCATGCCCAAAGATATCCAGCTGGCCCGTCGTATCCGTGGAGAACGTGCTTAGACAGTTCTGACATTTGGCAACGCCCCCAAAACGGCTCTTTTAAGAGCCACTTATCTATTTCTTAAAAGAGCATTTTTCACTGCGCGCCTATATAGTAACGCTTTTCGGAAACCACTATACATGTTGAGCCATGATTGTACTATGTAAGTATACCCACCAGTGTCCCTTTACAGTGTTCACAAACAAGTCAACTATTTCAACTGGTCGCGCTATTTGAACAATAATTTCCCCTGACTGGAAAAAAAATCCCCTTCTATTTTAAAAGAGCATGAATTGGTAGTTTGTCTCCATATTTTACCGTTAAACTGTACCTGTACACTAGCTCTAGCCACGATTTCACTGGTTCATTTATTGTATGAAGCTGTGATGTGGATTAAGCAATTATTAGATGACTGAATAATAAACTGGGCAGGGCTCAATCCCTGGCACAGCAGGGGAGAATGGACCAGGTACAGCCAACAGTTCCTGGTTTGTGGTGTGCTGTCGACATGATCACATGAGTTAGAAGAAATGTCAAAAATCTCCAGTTAGAAACATTTCATGGATTTCTCCAGGTGCTGCCGTGTCCGCTTTTTATATCGAGCATTTTCAATAGTTGCTTGAAAATAATGACAGTTTACCTGAAATTCTCCTCAAACTATGAAGACCTAGACCGATATCAAATGAAGTAGTGTGTTTAAAGAACCGAGCTTTATTATAATTTCACAACTGTACATTCACAGTGAATGAGAGACGACAGGAAGGATTTGACCACTTTGATCACCGTTCGTGTTTGTTTGTTTTCAGTTATTTTGAGTTATATTCGATCCATTTTGCAACACCAGTGTATTGTTTCAGTTACAGTTCAACTACCGGCTTTTAAATGCACTCAATGAGAAAACCGTTGGAGTTAAGCGTTGGAAAGGGCTTCATATCCCATATCCCTCACTGGCATCTTTGTGTTGATTGGTTGCCTTTATGCCAAACTGCAACATTAATATAATAATCACAATGCTAAACTACAGAGCATGTTAAAAATACCCAGACATTTAAAGAACTTTCCGACCAAGGTTCATGTTTTAGGACAGGCTATTAGACTAATTAAAATATGGGTGTTTTTTATTATTATCATTATTGTTATTGCCGCTTTCTTTGGTTTCATGGATTTTATTTATTATGCACGAGCACTTGGCTAAATATGTATAAAAATGTGACATTGTGGGGCCAGATATAATTTATTGGCATCTTCGAGACATCCTTTATTTTGTCTAATAAACAAAACATGAGCCTTGGTGGGGGAGGTTCTTAGCACAACTGCTGTAGCAAAAGGGCGCAAACTACTGTATTTAATCTCATTGGCTCCCGAGACGCCATCTCTGGTCAGGAACCTCCTTCTTTGGGAGGAGCCACTAGCTCTGATTGGAGGTAACCTCATACAAACTCAGCCCGCGCTCTCGTTCATTGGTGGGACGCACAGCCGCAGTATAGACAATACTAGGCTGTGTGCTGTGAAGATATAAAAGGTTGTGCGGGGCTCTCCTCCAGCACATTTCTTCGAGACTTAACTCCAGAAATAAAACTATCAAAAATGAGTGGCCGCGGAAAGACCGGAGGAAAGGCTAGGGCGAAGGCCAAGACTCGCTCATCCCGTGCTGGGCTCCAGTTCCCCGTGGGTCGTGTCCACAGGCTCCTGCGTAAGGGCAACTATGCTCAGCGTGTCGGTGCCGGCGCTCCAGTGTACCTCGCTGCAGTGCTCGAGTATCTGACCGCTGAGATTCTGGAGTTGGCTGGAAACGCTGCCCGTGACAACAAGAAGACCCGTATCATTCCCCGTCACCTCCAGCTGGCTGTCCGTAACGACGAGGAGCTCAACAAACTGCTGGGTGGAGTGACCATCGCCCAGGGCGGTGTGCTGCCCAACATCCAGGCTGTCCTGCTGCCCAAGAAGACTGAGAAAGCCGCCAAGAAGTAAATCTCATTTCGACTGAACAAACCCCACAAAGGCTCTTTTAAGAGCCACCCACTCTTTTATGTAAAGAGAAGTTCTTTAGTTTTAATGAGCACTGCAGTAATGAAAATCGTATACTACAGACTTGTTTACCCTGTCTGTGTTAGTTGTTTAGAGCTTTTAGTTTTTGTTTCCTACTTTGCGGGTTGTACAAGTAAACGTTATGGTCGCATAACTACTAGGTCAATTTACGAAATGAGTGACTGCGCGGTACTAGCATCTCAACAGACCATATACAAGCGACCCCTTTGCTTTCTGCAAGTCTGTCCGCGTGACCCTTGAGCAAAGAATTTAATTCAGTGCAACTAAAGTACCCTCACGTGCATTAAGTCCTTTGACCCCTTTAAGTATAGTCTGAGTGCACATTGCATCCAAAACAATCGTTTTGCTAAGGACCCCTGGGAATCCCCTGGCCAACTTTGGTAGGCTAAACATTTGTTTAAAATTATAGGACACATACACAAAAAGAAAGGAGTCAATGTGCATCTACTCTTTCTTGGAAAAGATTGGTGGTCCTTAAAAGGACCGTTGTTTTTAGAGCAGACAGAACAGTTTACTTGGAGCTGGTGTACTTGGTCACAGCCTTGGTGCCTTCAGGGTCCGTGTATTTTACGGCCATCTGAATTCTCATTTCATTATTGACAAACAGTATTCAGTTTAGGTTCTGTGTTCTGAATACTGTTTCTCAAAAACGGGAAATTGTTATTTAAAAATAGGAAAAAGGTTTATTTTTCTTAATACTGTTTAGAAATGTGTCCTTGAAACTTAGAAATAGGTTTTTAAAACGCCTATATGACCTAATTCCTTACTTTTTTCGGTGCGGTCGCCCTCAGAATGGTGATTTCAGTACCACCACGCTCCTGTACTGAATTCTGTTTTTCCTCTCGCTCAGAGCGTGGAGGCGTGGCGCGGAGCTCTTGATTGACAGCTCGGTTACTGCTGCAGTTACTACAAGGAGACACACGCGGCGCTGTTGGCGCTGTTGTACTAGCAGATAATATTATGGATTAGAGTAGACAATATTATTATACATTTATCCTTTATTATATTTAGATATATATTTACACCCTTTAGCGCTGCCGTAATTTTAAATAAATTAGCCTGCTTTTTGGTTGCATATTAACACAGCGCTGTTATTACATTCTGATTAGACATTGATGCATCCTCTGTGTCAACTCTTAAGTAGCCTAATGAAAAATAAAGTAGGCTAATAGAGACAGACAGACAATGAATACTAATAATAACTAATAATAAAAATGAATAGTATTAACACTGACACCTGGGCCGCCAAGGTGCCATATCCGAACTAGCCATTGAAGTAGGCTAAATGAATAGAAACACACACACACACACACACACACACACACACACACACACACACACACACACACACACACACACACACACACACACACACACAATTGATTTTATAGACACTATCTGTAGCCTACCATCTTCCACAAAGTTGGCTATAGTATGTTAAAACCAATCTGATGATGAGCCCCAGCAAGGCATTACCTCCTTAATTGTGTGTGTGTGTGTGTGTGTGTGTGTGTGTGTGTGTGTGTTCCTATTCATTTTTTACTTCAATGGCTAGTTCGGATATGGCACCTTGGCGGCCCAGGTGTCATATGGTGTTAATACTATTAATTTTTATTATTAGTTATTATTAGTATTCATTGTCTGTCTGTCCCTATTAGCCTACTTTATTTTTCATTACTTAAGAGTTGACACAGAGGATGCATCAATGTCTAATCAGAATGTAATAACAGTGCTGTGTTAATATGCAACCAAAAAGCGGGCTAATTTATTTAAAATTACGGCAGCGCTAAAGTGTAAATATATATCTAAATATAATAAAGGATAAATGTATAATAATATTGTCTACTCCAGGGTTTTTCAACAGGTGGTCCGGGGACCACCAGTGGTCCCTGAGAGGGTTCCAGGTGGTCCCCAGGCTAAATGATGGAAAGCTGGTAAACCAGATGTAACACTTTAAAAGTGAAATGGACTCTCTTGGTTTCAATGGCTCTCATGAGTTAAAATATTCATCATGTGAATTATCCCAAGTCTACACAACTAGAGAATGTAGAAGATTAATGGTCATTTTGATCTGTATGTTGGACTGCTTGGTTTCCCCAAATCCAGCCTGGAATTGTGGACAAAAGCAAAATAAATCTTTAGTTTTGGGGTCTGTGGGGATAAAATGTCATCAAATGCTGGTCCTCTGTGGCTCAAATTCTGAATAAATAGTGGACCCTGGTATGAAAAAGGTTGAAAACCACTGGTCTACTCCATAGAGTAATAAAATAACAGAGGACGGACTCGAGCGATAGCCCCGCCCCCTTGTTATTCAATTCAATACAAGTTGCTCATTGGCGCTTTGAAGCACCCGGAAGACCGCCGGAAGTGCGCCTATTTCCGCATTTGGGCACCAAAATTTGGTGCCCAAATGCGGAAGTGTTCCCATAATCCCTTGCCCGAAGCAAGGGATTATGGGAACCATGAACGAGCGCCGTCGCGCACGAGCAAAGGAAAAAAACATCAAAAAGCATCAAAAACAAGCTTGTGGGTTTGCATTGAGCTTATTATCTGTCATATAATACATCCGTTATGTTTTGAGAGGTAGTATATGACGTGAGGACCGCTGGTTTATTCAGAAAACAACTTAAAAACAAACTGCCCTGTCCACGTGCACAAAGCAAACGAGCGTGCGTGCTCTCGGGGCGTTCGTGCATGAATTCCACCCGCCTGCAGTACCAAACTTGGCCACCAGGGATCGTTGCTTCAAGCCTGGAGCCACTATCTGGGGCCGTGGTCTACTCTAATCCATAATATTATCTGCTAGTACAACAGCGCCAACAGCGCCGCGTGTGTCTCCTTGTAGTAACTGCAGCAGTAACCGAGCTGTCAATCAAGAGCTCCGCGCCACGCCTCCACGCTCTGAGCGAGAGAAAAAACAGAATTCAGTCCAGGAGCGCGGTTGTACTGAAATCACCATTCTGAGGGCGACCGCACCGAAGAAAGTAAGGAATTAGGTCATATAGGCGTTTTAAAAACCTATTTCTAAGTTTCAAGGACACATTTCTAAACAGTATTAAGAAAAATAAACCTTTTTCCTATTTTTAATTAACAATTTCCCGTTTTTGAGAAACAGTATTCAGAACACAGAACCTAAACTGAATACTGTTTGTCAATAATGAAATGAGAATTCAGATGGCCGTAAAATACACGGACCCTTCAGACACGGCATGCTTGGCCAGCTCACCAGGGAGCAGCAGGCGGACGGCGGTCTGAATCTCCCTGGATGAGATGGTGGAACGCTTGTTGTAGTGAGCCAGACGGGAGGCTTCACCGGCGATGCGCTCAAAGATGTCGTTGACGAACGAGTTCATGATGCCCATGGCCTTGGAAGAGATACCGGTGTCAGGGTGAACCTGCTTCAGCACCTTGTAGACGTAGATGGCATAGCTCTCCTTCCTGGACTTTCTGCGCTTCTTGCCGCCCTTTGCGGCGGTCTTGCTCACGGCTTTCTTGGAGCCCTTCTTGGGCGCTGGCTTTGCTGGTTCAGGCATGATTTTATCTTTCTCAACGGGTTGAAGAAAAGAAGTGAACTCTCCCCGGTGTTGCACCACTATTTATAGCAAGCCGAAACAAATGCGTCTCCCATGATTGGCTTCTGCTGCCACTTCGGTGACAATAGATATCCCAATTTACGTGGACAGGAAAATCTTTTTGAGACATCCCACAAATTTAGACCCCTTTCCTTTTTAAATAAACTTTATTGAAAAAATGTGCAGCTTACAATTAATTCAGTCACATTGATTACAAAAGGACACAATTAGGGCATTTCAAACAATAATAAAGTACACTTTTTTTTTTTTTTTTTTTTTTTTTACAACGTTAGCAAGTGCCATGGTTTCATATTTTTTTTCTGTCTTGAGTCCAGAGCCTTCTGTCTTTTCAGTTCAGTAACTATTTGCTTGAACTATTTGCTCAAGGCATTTCATTAAGTGCCAAGTTGCTAACCCCGTCCCACACAAGCGATAGTTCTGTCCCTCCAACAGGTTGGATCTGGTGTCTGATTTAGTTACCAGCGTTCTCCCGCATGGTCCCGCTAAAATACTTCTCCCGCATGCTTTATACAATTACGAGCACACGTATACATTAGCTTTATTTTGATAGAGCACAATAAAATATTATCGCGACTATATATAAAAATGCAGTATTGATTGTAGAGCTTGGTCATCATACATTGCGTGGAAGTTGTGTTATATCCGACATGGCCATTACCGTTAGGGAACCATAATCAGTTTGCAGTAGTACAGATCTACCATATGATTTAGACGCCAAATACGGTTATACAATTCATCACACGCAAACTTAATAAAATGCTGCCATACTGTAATGGATTGAACTCTGTAAAGAATGTGTGGGCGGCTCTTAAAAGAGCCTTTGGGTTGTTGGTAGATCAAGTCAGCATTATTAACCTCCAAAGCCGTACAGAGTGCGTCCCTGTCTCTTTAGAGCATAGACAACATCCATAGCGGTCACGGTCTTCCTCTTGGCATGCTCGGTGTAAGTGACGGCGTCACGAATCACGTTCTCCAGGAACACCTTGAGGACACCGCGGGTCTCCTCGTAGATCAGACCGGAGATACGCTTCACACCGCCACGGCGAGCCAGACGGCGGATAGCGGGTTTGGTGATTCCCTGGATGTTATCACGAAGAACCTTGCGATGACGCTTGGCGCCTCCTTTTCCAAGACCCTTTCCGCCCTTACCTCGTCCTGACATTTTCTCACTATTACTAGAAAGCTACTAGAGATAAGAAGAGAATTTTTCGAATGCCTAAAGCGCTCGCAGCCTTGTCGTTTTATGGGTGTTCTGAGGACGTAGAAGAGGAAAGGCAGACTTCTTTGCACCGGGCGGTGCCAAAGATGCCGCCCCGCCCCCATACCAGTCTTGAGTCATTCACACGCACAGCCACTCTGGACACGCCTGTTCTGGAGGCTAATGGGAGATGGCAGAGGACCCAAGTGGGCGAAAAGGGAGAAGAGGAAGGAGGAGGAAGGAGGCGGCGGACGAGGGAGGATACAAACCCTCTCTCAGGTCACCACCGAGGGATGTAAGCCCGGAGTACAAACCCTCTAGTCCCCTGGCTACGCCATCGAGATCCTCCAGTCCGTATTATTGTCCGACTGTATCCACCGACGATGAGCTAGAGATAGATGTCAGGCCAACTGAACTGGAGAGAGACACGATAAGAGAAAGGGAAAGACTTGAAAAACGTAGGCGAAGTGAGTGTGACACTAGCTTGGAAAGTGATGACAGGCAAAAGGAAGTATTTGTGGTTGGGATGAAGGCAGAGGGATTAAGAAATGGGATCTTTAGAGACCCACATGGGATAGGCGGCTATATAACGCGGAAAGTGGGAAGGATATGTGAATTAAGGGTGACACGGAGTGGACTTGTCATCATCAAGTGTAAAACAAAACAGCAATTGGACGAAGTTCTTGGAATAACAGAGTATGAGGATGTAAAAGTGAAGTGTTTCCAGCTAGGTGCAAAACCCAGGAAAAGGGGTGTAATAAGTGGGGTTCCTCTGTCACTGGACAGTGAGGTGTTCCTTCAGATCGAGGGAGTTTGTGAAGCCAGGCGAATGAAACGGAGCAGGGAAGGGAGGAAGGAGGATAGCAAGTCTGTGTGTCTGTCATTCGAAGACACGTTGCCAGAAAGAGTCTGTGTGGAATACATCAGTTACAGTGTAAGGCCGTTTGAGGAAGCACCATTACGTTGCTTCTGCTGCCAAGAGTACGGACACGTAGCCGCAGTATGCAGAGGAAAAAGTAAGTGCAGGACATGTGGAAATTTGAACTGTGATGGTGGGTGCGAAGCTCAGGAGCAGCCATTAAAGTGTGTGAACTGTGAGGGGGGGCATCGTACAGGAGCGACACAATGCCCGAGAAGAATGAGGGAGGTTCAGGTGAGCAGGTTGAGGCGAAAGGAAAATGGGAGAATGACATATGCCGATGCTGTCAAGAGGCTGGAGGCGGAAGAAACTGTGGCAGGGAAAAGGGAGCCTGAGGGGAGGCGTGGAGGCGACAGCTTGTTTGTGGACAAAAAGGGATTCTTGGCGTTCATCGCCATGGTGGTGAACTGTGCTGTGGAGGTAAAGCGAAAATCTGAGAGAATTATAATGGTACTGGACGCGGCAAGGAGGTTCCTAAATGTGGAGGATATAGAACCTGAAGAGCTGGACAGTGTTCTTAGAGAGGGCTTTGCGCCACCTCAGCCGATAGAGGCTGAGAAATAGGCGTGCATCTGAACAGTGGGACAATTTGGGAGGGCACTGTAAATAATTTCACGATTCACGAAGGGAGGACAACTATCTGAGGGAGGGTTAAACTCCCAAACGGTGGAGGGCAGTAATACGCCTGGCGGCGTCCACACTGCCGGAAATACAAAAGAAGAAGAAGCCACAATGAACACACATGTTTTGTATTAACACTCTTTCATGCCCTTTCATGAGAGTACTTTAGTTATTAAAGTAGCTGGATAGAGTAGCACCATGGATGCAGATATGGAGCATGATGGACAAAATGCAGACTAGACTAGAGGATATGAGAATAAGAAGATGTGGAAAAAAACGCCTACTTTTGAAAGTGAATGTGAATGCACACAAACAAAAGAAAACTGTGCTGTTGGCATAGTAGCCGTGAGTAACACAAACGGCTCACATGATCTCGCAGAGAGGTTGGAGTAAGAGGCAAACGCTGTGTTTTCCCGAAAGTCCTCCTGTTGGTGCTCGGCAGGCAGCATTGTCGCGTTTAGGCTGTGAGCACACGACAGCGTAAGTCTTTTCCGCCATGTTTGGAGTTATTAAATGGCTGTGGATCGAACATAAAAATGTCAGTTTCAACGGCCATTTTTATTTCCCATCCACAGCCATTCAAAAACACGTCACGTGACCTCAAAAACGCTGCGTCCAAAGTTCGCAGTATGGTGCAAGAGTATGGTGTGCCCAGCGCTTTAATGGAGAGTTGACACCCCCGTTGCTCCGGTGGAAGACCTGTCAGGCACGCATGTGAGTAGACAGAAGCGACTCACGTCGCCTCTGACAAATGAAGTGGATAAAAACGTACAGAAGATAAATGCTCTTTAACTATGTGCCATAATGGCTACACTCTAATTTGTTACCTGCAATAATGGCTACACTCTCATTTGTTACATGCAATGTGAGAGGTATTCAGTCGATGGACAATTGCAACTTCAAGATGCACGTTTTGCACAACACTGTTTATGACATAATATGTGCACAAGGGGGGCTACGTCTGACAGAACAAGAGGACATTGCACAAGTGTCATTGATCTGTTGAGGTCTAAGGGCATATCGATTATATCTATCGGCAATGATAAAGCAGATGGTGTGGCTATAATCTTTAGGAATAAAGCCGACATTATTAGATCAAGGGAGGTTATTCCAGGTTGAATCTTACTGGTTGATTGTTTTTTTTTATAAAAACTTAAAAATCAGAATGATTAATGTGTACACACCACCTGATGCAGCAGCAAAAGTAAGAATGTTAAAACAATCATATGAGCTACTAACGGTGGGTTATTACACAGTATTATGTGGAGATTTTAGTGCTTATACTGATCATAACGACCGGATTGCTGCTCAGACCTTGAGTGCTGGTGTAGTATTACGCAGAAGCGGGGATCGAACCCGGGACTCCCACTCGCCAGTCCAACGCACAACAAGTTGCGCCAATAGGGCTGAGCCCGATTGGCGGGGCTGTTGTGGCTGGCTCATGGCTGGGTGCTACATTCACCCCCTTGATCTTTTGGAGCGTGTCCTCGCGCTTCACATAACACCCGCACTCCAAACCCTGCCGACTACGCCAGATTGTAGTATTACGCAGAAGCGGGAATCGAACCCGCGACTCCCACTCGCCAGTCCAACGCACAACAAGTCGTGCCAATAGGGCTGAGCCCGATTGGCGGGGCTGTTGTGGCTGGTTCATGGCTGGGTACTACATTGGCACTCGTAACAGAGAGGGCATTGCAACTACGGGAGAGGATTGTGAGGTGAAATATGTTTTTAGGATGCTGCATCCAACAGAGGTGGCCTTTACCCGTTTTGACAGAAACGTCAAGACGAGGATAGACGGTATTTACGTTAATGAGAATATTACCCCTGTTTATTATAAAACACATGTTTTGGTCAACTCCGACCCAGTGTTGTAGTGGTACTTTTAGAAGTGGGGGGGCGCCTCTTAAAGGGGAATTCCACCCATTTTCTTTTTTTTTTTTTTCCTGAGAGTGTACAAATGTGAACCAAATGGACCCTAGCGGGTCCATTTGGTTCCATTTGTACACTCTCAGAACAAAGGAAACCCATTAACATGGTGAAACACCATCTTGATGATGTCATCAAGATGTATTTCACCGTGCTAATGCTTTTTTTCAGACCTCCATTTCCAGGAAACACAGAATGGGGGAACTTTTTTATCATGTCCACACAACATCTCTAAGGTATATTAATGACATATTAAAATATTGAAAATGAGTTGAAATCCCCTTTAAGACAGGTGCATGCAAACTTGCATTTGTGTGTGCCTGCGCAACACACACAGACACATTGTTTAAAACAAGTATAGCATATTGAGAAAGATGCCTAATTGTATCCATTAAAGGAAATGACAAGACAAAAAACACAGGCCTAAGTTTGCCCCAAAAATATTTTAGATGTGAAAAGTGGGGGGACGCCGTCCCCCCACTTTTCACATCTAAAATATTTTTAGATGTGTCCCCCCACGACTACACCCCTGCTCCGACCAGCTAGCGGTTGGTTGTGCTACTGAGGTTTGGTGAGACAGAAAAGAAGGGTTTTTGGAAATCGAATGTAGGGAAAAGCGAGATAATGTTAGACATCAGGTAAACCTACCTGCCATGGAGGAAAGGGCCTCATTGTGCTGTATATGTTTTTTGCATTAAAAGTAAATGTTCTTGCTGTGAACAAAATCAGCTGTTGCGTCAAAACAAATTGATTCGGGTAGAAAAACTTATCTCACATTGATGAACTACCAACATAAACATCCATGTGATTGCTGCTAGTTGAAGATTAGCCTGGATAAAAGAGGTCTTGTGGGTGCGTTGAGACAAATGCGTTGGGGTAAAGTGAGACAGTTTCTCATTGCTCCATGTTAAACACGTTTTAATTTAATGTTGCATTACATGTTATAAACATTGTAGAAAATGCCAAGAAAATACACAACCTGGGGTAAAAAAACAACAACCTTGAGGAGATTTAGCTGCTGATGTCAAGGCATAAAGAAGATAATACACCAGAAATTAGCAGTTAAAGTGTGCGAGAAACCCACATTTGCTATCGAGGAAAACGCTGTGGCTCGTGCTGATGATTTGGTGTTGTGTACTAATGATTTGAATTAGAATGAAGACATTTTGAAGTATAGAATATCATCATTGATTTTGTTCAGAAAAAAAGTGCTTAATGATCAATTCCTGTGATTATGTTACTAATGTGACATTAGTTTGGAATGTGTGCTTGTCAAGCTGTCAGTATTGTATTTGTTACAACATGTTGTTTATGGTAGTTTTAAAGTGAAAACAGTAAGTGGATCAGTTTACCCCATTTTTCTGGTTTGTCTTAGTTTACCCCTGTCCTGGGGTAAAGGGAGTCACATGAAAACTTTTTTTTAAACAATCATATTTTCACTACCCTTTGTCTTTAATACATTCTGAAATTCCCATTGTTAGGGAGCACCCCAAATTAATGGGAAATGTTTAAACTTTGCTGATATATCATTTTAGCTTGCCTAGAGAGAAGCAAAAGTAAAGTGTCTCACATTACCTTGCTTTCCCCTAAATTATTTAAAGAACAATGATGCACTTACAGAACTAAAAAAAGACGTGGTCACTGCAAAAGCTTAAATAACTAACACATATGTTGATTTATGGGAAATGATGAAAGATAGAAGTTATTTCTTTGCATCTAAATCTAAAACATTAAATGAAGTGTTAAATGGTAAATACAGCGGATGTCTGAATACATACATCTGGAAATTAAAGCAGAGAAATCGGTTGAGGATGAAGGTAAACGAACCGACATTGAATCAGAACTAGCCAAATTGAATGACGTCTCAGAATGGTGTTATTTTAGAAGATGATAAAATGAAAAGGAAAACAATTAGAAATCTGTGCAAAAAATGTACCAGCAGATTAAGTTGCATGCTTTCCTTGATGCGACTGATATCGCAGTGGTTGGCCATAACTCACCATCACCAAACAAGAAGTGAGAGAAGCAATTCTACAACTCACTAAGGGCAAATCTAAATCCAGATGGCCTGCCTAATGAGTCTTATCTCTCTTGCACGAATGAATTAGTTGATCTGCTGACTTCCGTGTTCAATGATGGAATCAAGGAAGGCAAAATGCATGCATCCTTTTACCAAGGTGTGATATCGCTCATATATAAAAAAGGGTCATCTTATAATTGAGATAATTGGAGACATGTTACCTTAATGAATGTAGATTACAAAATACTGGCAAAAATAGTAGTGAATCGATTAAGTGAAGATTTGGAAGAACTTATTGAAAAAAGAACAGACGTGTGCTATACTGGCTATACTAAGAGATATAACAAGGATGATTATAGTTTTCAGTCTTTTGGGAGGCGCGTGTGTTTCATGCATGTTTCTCTACTGTCTGGGAACCTTGAATTTCCCTCTGAGGGATTAATAAAGTCTATTGTATCGCATCGTATCGTATCGCATCGTATCAAGTTATACAAGGGAGGAGTATTATTAGTTTGGACCCAAAAAAAAAGGCTTTTGATGTCATCTCTAGAGAGTGTGGTAAGTTTGTATGTGGTTTCAGTCAGGATTTTTATCAATGCTTGTTTGTTGCATAGCAGCAGAGAGGGACACTGCTTGGAGGGAGGTTTAGGGGTGATTAGAACCAGAGCAGAGGCTTTTGTGATGGTTCTGGACATCTCATGTCATCACCATCATCACAGTATCTAGGTGAAGAATTCACCAATCCTGGGCATTACAGTATAGAAAACTGCAAAATGTCATATTACACTTGTTATAAGCATATTAACAATTGCTGTAATATATAAGTGCACCTATAATTCCTTGACTAAAATGCTAATTGGGTTCCCAGATTGCTCTCCATATATACAGTGACAAGTGACTTAAAGGTAGGGGAAGTGATTTGAAATTCATGGTGTAGTACCAGCCTGGTGCACTAGGGGCCCCCAACAGTAGCTACACTATGTGAACCTGCTGCTCGCTCCTGATTGGAGGAGAATTGTGGTGACCTGGGGAACTTTTATTAGCTCCTCTGCTAACGTGGGGGAGGGGGAAACTCCATATGTGGTTTCCACACCTTATAATAGAGCATTTTAACAGAAAAAAAATATTTTTTGGGTGATATCTGACAAAAGTGAAATCACTTCCCCTACCTTTAAGTAGCCTACATTTAAAAGCAAGTACTTATTTACTCTTGTACTTTTTTACTTGTAAGTGAGTAAAGTTGACCAAGTTGTACATTTACCATTTATTCTTGCTCAGGTAGTGGAGTCAAGTAATCTGTTCACTTCTGCACGTAGGTCACTAAGCATCAATTTTAACCGGCCATATAGGGCAGCTTAATAACAATGGTCATTTGTCAGGGTGACTCAGCCTTTTTACACATTGCAAAATGTAACCAGATGAGAAAGGCAAAAAATAAATAGAAGGAACAAGGAACTCTGAAAAATATATTATGGGAAGTTCTCAGATTAAAAATGTCCCCATAAAACAATACATGTGTTGTGTACAGGGCACTGAAAATAACAGGAAACTGAAATGTGAGCACTGTCATGCTCTCTGCTTTGCAGTGTACCATATACCTGATAAAATATGATGAAACAGCATCATCATACAACACGTAGATGCTAACATGACATGCTAATGTGATACACTAACATACTAGCATGCTAACATGCTGGCATGGGAACAGTTATATAGTGATCTTTCTGGACCATCCAGGCCCACAAAGAAATCCCTATGACCATATGCAAATCACTACAGTGGAAAAAAGTAAACATTGAATGTGATTTTTGCTTTCACTGTGAGTGACAATGCTTACTGACACAGGTGAACCTGAGACCTCTGAGGTGTGTGTGTGTGTTTGTGTGTGTGTGGGCCTGTGGGCCTGTGTGTGTGTGTGTGTGTGTGTGTGTGTGTGTGTGTGTGTGTGTGTGTGTGTGTGTGTGTGTGTGTGTGTGTGTGTGTGTGTGTGTGTGTGTGTGTGTGTGTGTGTGTGTGTGTGTGTGTGTGTGTGTGTGTGTGTGTGTGTGCGTGGGCAACCACACTGGTCGATCCTGCCTGTGCTACATATTTGTATCTATTGTACGCTTTAGTCTCAGTAAGGGAATTTTACCAGATATTTGGCATATCTGGGAATAAATTCGTTACCAAGCAAACTCTTCACCAATGTGTTTCTAAAGGTGTCTAATAACATCTCCTAAAAAGTTGAAATTCAACTCCTGTGGGAAACCTAATAAAAAACTGCACAAAGTTGGTGTACCAATAGGCGATTTTCTAAAATTCGGAAATGTTTAATTTGGCCTCAAGTTACTTGTGAGGAGTCAAACTAGGGGTTTTTCATCATTCTGAGTTCATTTATAGCATTTGTTTTACAGTACAACCTTTCCTTAGTGGAAAAACTGCCCCACACCTTATACTGTATTTACATGAAGTTGTGTTTATTACAATTCGTTTAACATTGGTCAGAGAAAACAGTGATTTCACTGTGTGGAATGCTTTATGAGTCAATGTGTGAATATTCATCCTCAATGCCTTCATCATGAATAGCATTCTTATATATGTATATATTCTTAATAGCAGGTAATGCCTTGACAGACTTCACAAGCTGAGATGCACTTGACGTCATTATTCCTGAAGCTGCATCGTTGACTGCTGCAATCTCCCTGGCAATTGCAGCTTGCAAACTGGAGCAGCTCTTCAGGAGCCATGGGGTCCAGAGTTGGAACTGGAACTGTCCATCCGGTCCGGAGACATGCTCTGTAGAAGGAGCCAGTCACAAGTCTGTAGGTAGGCACGGAGCGAATATTGTGCTGAGGCACTCTCTGTTGGAGGTAGATTCTCAGTTTGATCATCCCAGCCGTTGCCTTGCATGAGAAGTTGCTGTATCGAACTTCACCCAGAGTAGTACCTGGTACATGTAGAGGAAGATCACAGTACCAGCCCAAAATATTAGTATGAGTACCTGTCAAATAGAATTGTTTTACCATGACCAGGGGTCGGCAACCCAAGATGTTGAAAAAGCCATTTGTCTGCAGCCGCATTTTATTTATTTATTTTTTTCCTGAGAGTGTGCAAATCTGAACCAAATGGACCCTGGCGGGTCCATTTGGTTCCATTTGCACACTCTCAGAAAAAAAGGTCCTCAAAGAAAAATCATTAACATGGTGAAACACAACCTTTCTCCAGAAATGGAGTTTCTAAAAAAAATAAAAAAAAATAAAGGAGTTTTACAGAACTCCATTTCTAGTCCACACAACATCTCTAAGGTATATTAATGACAAAGTAAACTGAGTTAACCTTTGAAAATGGGTGGTTCAGATTGAAAGCTCCACCTCTGATAACTGCTGGGCTAAAGTGCTACATTAACTGGCAACTGTCAGACAGCGCAGCGCGTTTTGGGTGACTGAAATGTTTATATTATTTTGGTGTGGATCACCCCAGTGTTTACTTACTTACTTATCCCCATCACGCCGGCTGGCGCATAGGGCAGCAACAAAGGTCCTCCACTTGCATCTGTCTTTGGCCATCTTCTCTATGGTCCCCCAGCTCTGGTGTAGTTGCTGGAGCTCCTTCTCGATCGTCCTTCGCCATGTTATTTTTGGTCTTCCTTTCTTCCTCTTGCCTTCTGGGGTCCAGTGTAATGCGACTCTAGGAATGGCATTAATGTCCATTCTGAGCACATGGCCAATCCAGGTCCACCTGCGTTTATTGATGATGCTGTTCATGTTGTCTTGTTGGGTGGTATGGAGGAGGTTATTGTTGGAGATGGTTTTGGGCCAGAATATGCGTAGGATTTTACGCAGACATGATGTGTGGAAAGTGGATAGGTTATGGATGTCGTTTTCTGTTGTTTTCCAGCATTCTGCACCGTAGAGTAGTGTTGATAGTACACAGCTTTGGTAGATCCGGAGTTTTGTTTTGGTGCTATATTGTTTGGATTTCCATATTTGCTTGAGTCTTATGAATGTCGTATGTGCTTTGTTGATCCGGTTTTGAATGTCCTTACTGGCCCCCCCGTCGTGATGTATGATGCTGCCAAGATATGTGAAATGATCTGTGTTTTCCAAGACCTGTCCCTCTATTGTGATATGTGTTGGTGTATTGGTGTTAATGGGCATGATTTTTGTTTTATTGCTGTTAATGATTAGTGATTGATAATGATAATGATTGATCACCCCAGTGTGTGTATGTAATAATGCTACAGCCACTGAGCCACTAGGGCTGTGTTCTGGAGCCGCATGCGGCTCCTGAGCCGCAGGTTGCTGACCACTGACCATGACCAACGATAGCAGAGACCATATCACACCCAGTGAAGGCTTGACAGAAAACCAGGTAGCATCTCTGTTTTTCAGTGAGAGCTTCTCGAATCCTCCTGACATCATAGAGCCCTTTGATGTCATGAAGAGTGGGTGTTTGGTGCCTGGGCTATGGTGCACCAACATTACCATATGTCAACTGCCTGGACCTGAAAATATAATAATATATGTAATGCATGCCCAACTATGCAAAAATAATAAAATACATAAAACTAGTCAAAGCTCCACCTTTCCAAAGAGCCACCTGTAGCAGCAGACAATGGCTGGTATTCTCGATCGCTGTGGTGTAGCAGGTATGGTGTAAGTCTTCTCATTGGCTCCAGGGCAGCAATTCAGGTGTGAGGCCATGCTCATTGGCTGCATGGCAGCAAATCAAGTCTGGCCTTCTGTGTACAGGCCAAAAGCCTATACCACCAGGCCTGGGCCTGGGCCTACCAAATAATTATCCATAATAATTAAAACCAGTCATCAAGAGCTTCAACTCATGATGAACAAAGCCGGGGAGTACAGTAACATTTTTAATTGGGGGGTCAGGTGATTTCTAGACCTTTTGACTTGCAGGTTTTAATTATTCTGGGTAATTATTTGGTAAGCTCAGGCCCAGGCCTGGTGGTATAGCCTTTCGGCCTACACACAAGGCCCGAGACCTGATTTGCTGCCATGCAGCCAATGAGAAGACTTACACCATACCTGCCTACACCATAGCGATCGAGAATACCAGCCAATGGCTCTCTCACAATTAAAGTGTCGGCATCATTGTCAGTCGGCTCCACGTTGATGTTAAGCTTCCAAAATATTGAAGAGAGGAGGTGAATGAGCTGACTCTTTTTGTGGCAGTTGTCCAAGAACTTTGCTCTTGGTGCCCAGTCCCAGTGTATCAGATCTGGTTGAATCTGGACATCATAGCATGACTTCTTGCTATGGCGGATGTGATCATGATCTTTTGGCAAGTTGTAACCATCAAAGACCACAATGATGAGAGTTCCGGCCAAGATGCTGCAAGTAGCTTAGGTCACTGGTGGCAATCTCCTGCCAAGTCCGACCTTGTTCTCACCATATAGAGAAGCCATCCACCATCAACCACCAGATCTCATACACTGAACACCATAAGCAAATTTCTTGAACAAATGCCAGAAAAACAGTCAGCTCATTCACCTCCTCTCTTAAACATTTTGGAAGCTTAACATCACTATGGAGCCAAGTGACACTGATGCTGACAATTTAGTTGTGAGAGCAATTGTCTGCCTTGTCAGTAACATACATACTTTTATTAGCTATGACTCTCTTGACTAGTTTTACGTATTTTCACATAGTTGGACTTGCATTGCATATATTATATTTTCTGGTTCGGGCAGTTGACACAGACGTACTGTAATGTTAGTGCATAGCCCAGGCACCAAACACCCACTCTTCTTCACGACATCAAATGGCTCTTATGATGTCACGGGGATTCGAGAAGCTCTCACTGAAAAACAGAGAGGTTACCTGGTTTTCTGGCACGCCTTGTGTGATATGGTCTCTGCTATCGCTGGTCATGGTAAAACAACTCTGTTTGACAGGTAATAATACCAATATTTATATCAATGTTTTTTTCTATATTGAATGAAACAAACCTTCAAGTGCATTCTTCTTCAGGTTTTGGGCAGGGGACATACAGTATATACAGTGATTAAGGCTGGTACATCGATCTTCCTCTACATATACTAGGGACTACTCTGGGTGAGGTTCGATACAGCAACTTCTCACACAAGGCAGCGGCTGAGATGAACAAACTGGAGACTCTACCACTGGAGACTCTATTTGCTCCGTGCCTACCTACAGACTCGGAACTGGCTCCTTCTACAGAGCATGTCTCTGGACCCCAGTAACCATGGATAGGTAGTTGGTGTTCATGGTTATGAGCCAGTTCCAACTCTAGCCAGTTCCAGTTCCCAATGGCTCCTGAAGAGCTGCTCCAGTTTGCAAGCTGCAATTGCCATGGAGATTGCAGCAGCCAACGATGCAGCTTTAAGAAGAATGACGTCAAGTGGATCTCAGCTTGTGAAGTCTGTCAAGGCATTACCTGCTATTAAGAATACCGGTATATAATAATAATAATATAAGAATGCTATTCATGATGAAGGCATTGAGGATCAGTGTTGGGCAATATTACTTAGGAGAGTAATATCTTTACTTTACTTATGACCCCTTAGAAAAAGTAATACTATTACTTTACTTATTACTAGATTTTAAATATTACATGTTACTTTCCTCCCTACCCACCCACACCCACACACATGCAAAGGAATAGAAATGTACAACACAATCTGTTTAGTGAAAACTGTGTTAATTTGTAGAGTAGGTCATGATCTACTAACTACCATGGATCTCTGTTATTATCTGTTGCTACCTTGTAAATCTGTTCTATTTTCACATGCAACAACAAGCTCAAAAGTAGTAAAAGAGAGTAAGAGTAACTAGACATGTTTTGACAGAGTAACATATTACTTATTACACATTTTGGCAGAGTAATATGTTTACTTGCTGGAAAAAGGAATAATATTACAGTAATTAGTTACTGCCCAACACTGTTGAGGATGTATATTCACACATTGACTCATAAAGCATTCCACAGGATGGAATCACTGTTTGCTCTGACTAATGTTAAACGAATTGTAATAAAATACAAGTTTATGTAAATGTAATGAGGTGTGGGCCAGTTTTTCCACTAAGGAATGGTTGTAGTGAAAAACAAATGCTATAAATGAACTCAGAATGATGAAAAACCCCTAGTTTGACTCCTCACAAGTAACTTAAGGCCAAATTAAACATTTCCGAATTTTAGAAAATCGCCTATTGGTACACCAACTTTGTGCAGTTTTTTATTAGGTTTCCCACAGGAGTTGAATCTCAACTTTTTAGGAGATGTTATTAGACACCTTTAGAAACAAATTGGTGAAGAGTTTGCTTGGTAACGAATTTATTCACAGATTTTCATATATTTCCCTAACTATATAAAAGCATGTCTTCTAAAGTCAAAGTGCATTGAATCTTCCACCACAGCTGAGTCCTTTGATCCAAACAGCAAGGTGCAACTTGCACAGACTTCAAGATGGTATTTGTTTTTGCAGTTCTGTTTCTGGCTGTAACAGTCCACTCTGCTCCTAGTTGTGATCTTGACCGTGACTGTGATGGAATCTACAACATCAGACAGAGACACACAGAGTGGAGACTCACAGACACACAGAGTGGCGTGTACTCCATCTACCCCAGCGCTACGCCTGTCAAGGTCTACTGTGACATGGACACGGATGGAGGGAAGTGGACAGTCATCCAGAGAAGAGTGGACGGCACTGTGACCTTCTACAGGCCCTGAGCTCAGTACAAAGCTGGGTTTGGAGACGCATCAGGCGAGTACTGGCTGGGACTGGAGAACATGCATCTCCTCACCAAGAACAACAAGTATCAGCTGAGAGTGGACATGGAGGACTTTGAGGGAAACACAGTGTTTGCATCATACTCCTCTTTTTCTGTGGGTTCTGAGACTGATGGCTACAAGCTGCAGGTTGCTGGTTTCAAGAATGGAGGAGCAGGAGACTCACTGAAAACTCACAATGGAATGAAATTCTCAACCTTTGACAAGGACCAGGACGGATCGAACAAGAACTGTGCAATTACCTATTACGGTGCATTTTGGTACAATGCCTGTCACCATGCTAACATCAATGGTGTTTACCTGTGGGGACCGACTCCTCATTTTGCAACAGGTGTAGTCTGGTACTACTGGAAGGGTTATAAATACTCCCTGAAGGCTGTAGCGATGAAGATCAGGCGTGTCCCTTAAACATGTTTAGGTTCACATGCTTGGAACTTTGAAAAGCCCATTTTTGGTATAAAAAGCTCCGTTTTCTTTGGGACTTAATCGTGAACCCATATATTATATATCTGTAGTTATTTATTATCGTTAATTATTATCGTGGTGTCAGGGCACTTAACTGAAGAAATAATCCAATATGTTTACATCAAGTTTATTTCACTGACATGAGTTGATGATTTTGATTTGATGATTGAATAAAGACAAGAATGGAGCGTATCAGGTCTATAATGCTTTTATAGTCAGTTCTAAGGATGTATAACAATTTATAACAAGGTTTATAAAGTGTTGCCCATACATTTGTTTTATCCAAATTTATTGATTGATTATTGTATGACTTTGCTGTGGTATTGTGGCAATTATTAGATTATTGACAATCTGGGCATAGGTGGGGCCAGGCCAATCTCAGGCACAGCCTGTGTGTCCCACCTGCACAGCAGGAGGGAATTGGGTTTTTCAACCATGTTTGTTTGTTTTCAGTTATATTCAGTTTATTTTGCAACACCAGTTTATTGTTTAAGTTACAGATATACATTTGGCTTTATGTTATGCCTTACCATCCTGCAGTATCAAAATAGACCTTTTAAATGCACTCAATGAGACAACGTGAGTTACTGCTTACAACACCACACTCACTGGCATCTTTTTGTGTACCCGTCACACTTTTTAAAAATTAAGCTTGCTATTGCAATTAAGCACTGGATTAGTAGTATAGTATAGAGCTGTATAAAGCGTGTGATTGTGGTAATGATTTTAGTTACTTTAGTTAATTGTAATCATTGTTAATGTCATAATTAATAATACTAGGCATATAGCCTACAGTATATTTTGCCATGTCAAAGTTCCAGAACCATTAAAATGTTTGTAAATGCACATGTATGTAAATGCATATGATGTAGCTATGCATTAAAAAGTAGCTGATGACCATGTTTAAAAACTCAAAATCAAACAAAAAAGTAGTGGTATGAGGCTCAGGCTGAGCTATGGGCTGAACTGTGTGACACGTTTCAACCTAAAGAAATCCAGTAAACTTTTTGCTGCAGTTAAATAAAGAAAATAAAAATAAAATATAAAAAGTATAAATTCCTAAAATCCTAAGTATTCATTGGGGCATGTATAACTGGAATTTGATGGCCAATTTAATTACAAACAGTGCCATTGGGAATATATATATATATATATATATATATATATATATATATATATATACACACACTTGAGGGTTGTGGGCATTTATTGCTACTGAAGGGGTGAAAAAAAAGGGAGGAGGCTGCTGTTAAGGAGCCCTTGTTCGGACGAACAGCAGGTTGAGCGGGAAAATAGAGTAGGGCTATCAGAGTGTTTTTTGATTAAAAAGGCACGCTGCAAAGCTGGTCTCTGTTAAAGTAGTGTACTGCAACGTCATTTCTGTTAATAAAATTAATTCAAGTAAAGAAGCCATGCTTTTGAGGGATACTAGATGAACGAACTAGTTAGCTTGAAACACGTGCCTCGTAATGTTCCCTGGACATTTACTCCTGTACAGAAAGAGTGGGTGGCTCTTAAAAGAGCCTTTGTGGGGTTTGTCGTTACGGACAGCCAGCTGGAGGTGACGGGGAATGATACGGGTCTTCTTGTTGTCACGGGCAGCGTTTCCAGCCAACTCCAGGATCTCAGCAGTCAGATACTCGAGCACCGCAGCGAGGTACACTGGAGCGCCGGCACCGACACGCTGAGCATAGTTGCCCTTACGCAGCAGCCTGTGGACACGACCCACGGGGAACTGGAGCCCAGCACGGGATGAGCGAGTCTTGGCCTTCGCCCTGGCCTTTCCTCCGGTCTTTCCGCGGCCACTCATTCTGATGTAGATTTATTTCTGGAGTTAAGTCTCGAAGAAATGTGCTGGAGGAGAGGCGCGCTCGACCTTTTATATCTTCAAGAACACACAGCCTTGTATTGTCTGTACTGCGGCTGTCTGGCCCACCAATGACTGAGGGCGCGGGTGAATGTGTATGAGGTTCCCTCCAATCAAACCTGGTGGATGAACGGCTCCTCCCAAAGAAGGAGGTTACTGGCCAGGCACGGCGCCTCGGAGCAAATGGGATTAAATGCAGTAGTTTGCGCCCGTTTTGCTATGAGTCAATTTGAAGCATGATAATGCAGCAATAGCAGATGTTTTGATCGCTGAAAATCACAAGCATGTGGATCTTTCTACAATATATATATTATAATGTAAGAAGGTAATTCATGTATCTACTTAAAATAATAAAATACTGCACCCCCTTTCCGTATAACCATGCACCGCATAACGCTCGTACTTCATGATACTGAGTAATGTTTCAGGGCTACCCTATAGGTCATGTGTTTTACTTTTACTTTTTATCAGCATTTGGCCAGACCGCAGTGAATTGTTGTAATGTATATGGGACCTATTGTAAAGAAATAGAAATGCTTCATGGTGTAGTCCAACTTTGAGTGAGCTTTTCACTGCAATTGTATAACACTAGCAAAGGATGTTTTGTAGTTTAGTGCTGTTATTTTCATGTTGCCGATACTGTCACTGTTAATCTTAGGCGGGAAAGCATGCATAAACAAAGGGGGGCACTCTTGGTTTCTGGGGCACGTTAGCATTCGCAACAGTTAACGTCCAACAGTGGAATTCACGCTTAAATTAAGGGCGGGGGGCTGTCATAATGAGACTGTTCACATGATATACAGGCCGGGATAGAGGCAAGCGCACGTGGATGTGTAGACATTTCAGAAAAAGTTTAACTGCACACGAGCTTAAAACTGGAAAATGCTCTTTAAATAAGTAGATGGGTGGCTCTTAAAAGAGCCGTTTTGGGGGTTGTCAAATATCAAAATGTCTAAGCACGTTCTCCACGGATACGACGGGCCAGCTGGATGTCTTTGGGCATGATGGTCACCCTCTTGGCATGGATGGCGCACAGGTTGGTGTCCTCAAACAGACCAACCAGATAAGCCTCGGCAGACTCCTGGAGAGCCATGACGGCGGAGCTCTGGAAGCGCAGGTCGGTCTTGAAGTCCTGGGCGATCTCCCTGACCAGGCGCTGGAAGGGCAGCTTGCGGATCAGCAGCTCGGTAGATTTCTGGTAACGACGGATCTCCCTCAGAGCCACTGTACCGGGGCGGTAACGGTGAGGCTTCTTCACTCCCCCAGTCGCCGGCGCGCTCTTACGAGCTGCCTTGGTGGCGAGCTGCTTCCTGGGGGCTTTGCCACCGGTGGATTTACGAGCGGTCTGCTTGGTTCTGGCCATTTTTTACCTCTCTGCAAAGTTGTAGAGTTGTGATGAGAATGAGCGCGAGCTGCTGCATTTTATCTCGTAGGCTCTGAGGCGCCGTCGTTCTGTGATTGGTCTCTGGTCAGAAACCTCCTCCTTGGGAGGAGCCGCTCGCGCCACTAGCAGTGATTGGAGAAAGCAACATGGAATAATCCTCCTTTCAAATTACAACCCCCACAAAGGCGCTTTTTAAGAGCCATAAGAGTTTATGAGTTACTTCAATAACACGTATTCTCTATTTTATAAGCAATACTTTAACTGTTGTGGTCGAAAGGGACATGAATAAACTATGTATTTTTTCCTCTGTATGCCTAGTAATTTTCAAATGCAAGATTAACCTTTTTAACCTAATCTAACCACAAGATTTGGTAAAGTATGCATGCTCAACTGTATGCCAATTCATATTTTATATCATTATTTTTCAAGATACATCCCATCATGTTATTAAGCTCAGATCAATTGATGCATATGTTATCCTAACGTATATACTGTGAACATTCATGTGTGGGGGGTTTGTTGGAAAGCTTCATATTTTGCTCGATCCTTAACATTACATTAATTTTCATGGATTCGTATTTTTGTTGTGATGCATGAGGACCATGGACTTGTGCATTTGCTGTCTCTAAAATTAAAAGGACCACTTCACCTCTTGATTAGGCTTTTTGCTAGTTATGTGAACATGGAAGCCATAGTTCTCCCGATAATTACTGAGGACCCATTATATGAAAATGCTCCCTTAACATGATTTCATATGTAGGCCTACTGATTATCTGAGCTAAGCATTGTCTATGCGAGTCATATGCGTCTGTAGGCTATATAATATGAATTTCATTTAGCAAATGTAAAATGAACATATATTACGGCAACTACATTAAAGGTAGGGGAAGTGATTTCACTTTTGTCAGATATCACCCAAAAAATATTTTTTTTCTGTTAAAATGCTCTATTATAAGGTGTGGAAACCACATATGGAGTTTCCCCCTCCCCCACGTTAGCAGAGGAGCTAATAAAAGTTCCCCAGGTCACCACAATTCTCCTCCAATCAGGAGAGAGCAGCAGGTTCACATAGTGTAGCTACTTTTGGGGGCCCCTAGTGCACCAGGCTGGTACTACACCATGAATTTCAAATCACTTCCCCTACCTTTAAATAAGGAATTTCTTCTTTCCAATAACGTTGTGGGTGGCTCTTAAAAGAGCCTTTGTGGGGTTATTATACAAGCGGTTGCGTAAATGTTTACTTCTTTTTTGGGGCTGCCTTCTTGGGTTTCGCAGCCTTGGGCTTCGCTGCCTTCTTTGCTGGTGATTTCTTGGCGGCCGCGGGTTTCTTCACCTTCTTGGGGCTCTTTGCCGGCTTGGGCTTTGCTGCCTTCTTGGCTGCTGGTTTCTTGGCAGCGGCAGGCTTCTTTGCCTTCTTGGGGGATTTCTTAGCGGCTGCGGGCTTCTTGGCTGCCTTCTTCGGTGACTTCTTTGCCGCGGCGGGCTTTTTGGCGGCGGCCGGCTTCTTGGCTTTGACTGCCTTCTTGGCGGGTTTCTTTGCCTTCGGTGCTGCCTTGTTCATCTTGAAAGAACCAGACGCGCCAGCACCTTTGAGTTGAACCAGGGTGCCTTTTGCAACCAGGCTCTTGATGGCGATCTTGACGCGAGCCTTGTTCTTCTCCACATCGTAACCACCGGCGGCCAGAGCCTTCTTGACCGCAGCCAGGGAGACACCCTTCCGTTCCTTGGAGGCGGACACGGCCTTGACGACAAGCTCAGCGACGCTTGGGCCGGTCTTCTTGGGTCGGGGTGCTGCCTTCTTCTTCGCGGCTTTGGCCGGGGCGGCGGCGGGAGCTGGAGCGACTTCTGCCATTCTTTCGCGATTCGAGTTTCAGATGCACTGAAAGTAAAGTCTGAGTAGACACTGTTGAGTCAGAGGCGAAGGGGGTGGAACTTAAAGGGTATGTGAGGACCATGTAGACTCAACCTACTAGGTCACTAATCTGTGCTACAGAATACTGACATGGTTGTGTTTTCTCTGTAACTAAAACGAAATAAAATGCATACTAAGGAATAGATTGAAGTCAGACAAAAAGTAAGGCAGATAGCAGACTAGTTAAGCGTCATAACAAAATCACGTGGATCGCTGAGGAGTCCTGGGTTTTGTTTAGGGACGTATAAAACCTCACTTATACACCTTTGCATGTAGAGTTGTTTGTCAGCTTTCTTAAGTTATTTGTCTTTTTTAAGAGTTTTAGCATGTTCTACCCCGCTCCATATTTTCTGCAGGGCAAGCAGAGACGTCTGGCTTTACAGTAGAAGTAAAACTAGTCATTTGTGGCGAAGAGTTTTGTTTTTAATGTACAACTTTCCTGTGTCTGCAAACACAACTGTTGGACTGTGACAGGAGACTTACCAGAGGTCACTTGTATATTTATCTCACTCTGCTAAGCTCTTGTTTTGTGATGAGAAACATGACATGGTTCCGTTAATTTCACACAGAATTATGCAATTCATAATAATTCATAATGTAAGAAGCATATTTTAGTGGGACAATATGCCAGGTAGGCTGGAGAACATTATGCGGAGACACCAGTTTCAGTCTACAAGCCAGCCCATAGAGCCCCATCGAGGACCCGAAATTTTTGAGTAGTAGTCCAATAATAATGTAATTTGACCTAGAACTAATTGCAAAAAAAGCAAACTAGGTTGAATTTGTATCTTCAATATATGGAACTGTCTGAGGGGAAAGCTTTGAAAATATCCTTTACAGTATGTCCACCATTGGCATTGTAGCCTATTTACCGGTAAGGCAAATATTTTCTAAATTTCATTATGGTTTAAGTAGCAAGTGACATATCAAACTAGGGAGTTTTCATGATGCGGAGTCCATTCCAAGCATTAGTTTTACATAAAAATAAAAAATAAAAATAAACTTCCATGGGTTAAAAACAGCCATAACCGTGTTGACAAATTTGATGACGTCCGCAATGTCAATGGTGGACATTTTAAAGGACATTTTCAAAGCTTTTCCCTCATAACTATCAAATTGAGTATAGCAGACAACAATAGTCTTATGGTTTAGTTCATCGTCATCATAACCTTTATTTAAATTTAGAGTAATATTTTACTTGACTTGAATGAAATATTACAATTTTATTTTCCCAAGTCCCCCACCCCACAGGAATAGAGATGTAGGCCTACAACACAATCTGTTTAGTGACAACTTGTAATGTAGGTCATGTATACAGAATGATGTGGTGGATTGGGACCTACAAACTACAGTGTATCTACTGTTTACTGTTATAGCTTGTAAATGTTTTCACACACAATACTAGTTTATAAGGTTTGGACTTTGCGCACCGAGTACACTGAGCAATGCAAACCAATAGGCGAGTGCGCTCCGGTGTGGCATTTCCGAACGTGCCCTTTATGAATCGTTGTACATTGCTCAATTTGAGTGCCGAGCACGACACATATTTGCTTCTTACAATACCGTAAATGGTTACAATAACTCTTTGTTGGAAAAGATGGGTGGTCCTTAAAAGGACCGTTGGGTTTAGTCGTAGATTGTACAGTTTACTTGGAGCTGGTGTACTTGGTCACAGCCTTGGTGCCTTCAGACACGGCGTGCTTGGCCAGCTCACCAGGGAGCAGCAGGCGGACGGCGGTCTGGATCTCCCTGGATGAGATGGTAGAGCGCTTGTTGTAGTGAGCCAGTCTGGAGGCTTCACCGGCGATGCGCTCGAAGATGTCGTTGACGAAGGAGTTCATGATGCCCATGGCTTTGGAAGAGATACCGGTGTCAGGGTGAACCTGCTTCAGGACCTTGTACACGTAGATGGCATAGCTCTCCTTCCTGGACTTTCTGCGTTTCTTGCCGCCCTTTGCGGCGGACTTGCTGACGGCTTTCTTGGAGCCCTTCTTGGGCGCTGGCTTGGCAACTTCAGGCATGATTTAACAATAGTCAAACGAGTGAACTCGTGAACGACGTTGCACCATTATTTATACCTAGCCAAAGCAAATGAAGTGTGCGACTCCCAGTATATGATTGGCTTGGGTAGCCAGTGCCACTGCTCATGTGACCTGGTGTCTCACAATGTCTCTCTTTGTTGCTGCATCTCCGCCTGCCGGATCCCGCTAAAATGGTTCTCCCGCTTTGTTTGTTATATTTGTCCCGCTAAAATGGACTAGGAATAGGATAGGGTTGTAATTAAGATAATGAACATTTAATTAACAGCATTATTAAAAGTCAAGTGTAACACTTTATATAGTTATTCCCCTTACTGCAGTCGATCATGACGACAGTATGATTTATGCAAAGCCACATACAGTAATTCAGTTTATCTAAACTTGAAAATTATTACAGTACTTCAGGTAAATTCATTTGGACAATTCTAAACCATGCTAAAATGCTGTTAAAGCTACAGTACTTTCTGTTGAGTACATTTACTAGGATTACATTTTTTATAATTGATTTAATAAGGTTTGTTACATTTTGGCTTCTAGCATGGTCCTTCATTCAAAAATGTAATCTGAGGTATCAAAAGGTAAATATAGTCCAATATAGTAAATTACAAAAAAGGTTACATGTGTACCCATACTACCCACAAGGGTCCATTATTTTATCTGACTGTGTCAATGGAAATAGCAGTGGAAATTCAAATTTCCTTTGAATAGCTGGTGTTTTACGCATGGTGTTTTAGCACACATTCATGATGGTTGCAACATCATAAGATAACAACAAACATGTTGAATTTTACTTCAGGTTCCCAGGCAGACTGCACACACACACACACACACACACACACACACACACACACACACACACACACACACACACACACACACACACACACACACACACACACACACACACACACACACACACACACACACACACACACACACACACACACACGTTTATCACAACAAAGACAAGACATTTTATTTACTCATTAGCTCATAGGGGTTTTCTGTAATACATCAAACATACAGTATGCAGCAGGGTTGTATTGACACAGGTGACATCAGTCTGTTTACTCTACATTCAGGAAACACTGAACATTGAACACCTTTTAATATATGCACATGTGATCAACAAAACATTACAGCAACAGTGGAAAACTATTAGCAGTCGGACGAGAGAATGGATTAAAGAATCTGCTGTGACTGGAGGTATACTAGAATACTCAAAACACAATTAAACCTTATTCTAAACCTGAGTAAAAAAACGGTTACAAAATGGTTTTGTAACCATTTTTACCTAATCCTATTCATGACTAAAGTTCAGTAAAACTATACCTAACCTTAAACTTATTTATATCCTTATCCTCAGTTAATCAAATGCTAGGAGAATACATTAACGACCGGCATAGAGCGGACAGCATGAGATTGGCAGAAGATAATGAGTAAGCTTTCTTTCCACAGTACACACATACACCCCACACCCCCACTCCACCCCTTATTCGTCCTCAGCTCCATTCTATGTACATGAGGATGAGGAAGACCACCACGGTGACACAGTAGAATGCGAAGAAAGCCACGTTGATCTTCGCGGCAACACGGGTCCAGTACCCGGGGTTCTGGCAGCCGCCAGCTTTAGTACTCCTCCTGAGGAAGTGAGACACAGTGTTCTCCAGCTCTCTCAGCTGCTCCAGGATGTGCTGCAGTAACACCTGGGAGTCTGCTGCCTGATTGGTGATGTCACTGACCTGGACAAGGGGAAAAAAGGGTTAATTCATGGACCTACTTGTGCCTTTTGTGGACCCACTTTCTTACAGTTGGGAACCGGTTTAGTTCAGAACAAGTGTTTAGTCCATAAGCCAGACCTCCAAAATTGGAATATTAATTTACAAATTGGGTGGGAAAACTTGCCAACTCGCAGTGGGAAACAATATGCTTGGAGCTACTAAAATACCTGCATTAGAATAAAGACAACCTGTGGCAATGCAAACTGTGGGAGGGGAGAAGGACCTCAGGGGTGAAATGTAGAAAAGGGGCATCTACGATGAAAATGAATACACTATAATATATATATATGATGTCACAGGGATCAAGGTAGGTTGATGCCTAATGTGTTTTGGTGTGGAGTTCTCCTTTAAGGCAAGCTACCCCTGGCAATACGGGAGCATGCAATCATGTGGTCACAGCATAGGATAGGTAGGACTAAAACAGTATTCAGTTGTAACCTGCGCAGTGATGGGAAGCAGCTCACAGGTCCTGTCACCACCAGTCACATCACAGTATGCAGGGAGCACGCCTCTTCTTCCATCTAAAATGAAACATAAATGGCACATGGAGGAAAGCAAAACAATCTGTTTCATGTACTTGTTCCTGGAGGTGTCAGCAGCACACATTTACAGACAGCAACATTTTTGTTTTATAACTACTGTGCATTGTGAGCTATTCCACACATTGGCACAGCACAGTTGTGCGTCTTCTTCACTATAAGTTTAACCACTTTACCTGTGTTAATCCAACAGGGGCATCTAAATTTCAGGTCTTCAAGTTATGTGTACCTGCTTATTCTCCCTGTGCCCAGTGAGCCATGCACTAGCATCAAAAGACGCTATTACTTTTTGGATTTGGTGGCAAGGCCTTCATCCAGGGGCGGATCTAGGCATACGCATGGGGGGGCAATGCCCAGTCTGCACCACCAAACACGATGGCATGCAAAACAACCCAAGATATTTCAGTGCTTATATTTAAAAGTATTTGGAACACTACTGGAAATGGTATGGGGGCGGCTTCATCGCCCGTGGCGCGAAGCGACATGGGTGATGGAGCTGCCCCCTTAACATCCCCCCCCCCCCCCCCCATTTGGGAAATGTTACATCCACCCCTGCCTTCATCCATTTAGGTTCAAGTGTGTGCATATGAAATCTAGTTATGGGGGCAGTAGTAGTAGTTTCCCAAATCACTGAATGCTCCTTTAATGCACGTTCCCCCTCACCTCTATCACAGCTGAGGATGCTGGTCTTGTCCTGTTTGTCCTCCTGCCAGTCCACCTTCAGGCTGTGGTCCTCGTCTGTCTCTGACTCCTGCGTTGGGACAGCAGTGTCCTTCTCCATCAGGTACGTCACCAGAACCGTCTCCAACAGACTCAGCAGCATCAGTGCAAAGATCACAATGCAGTAGGTGGCTGTGAAGATGAAAACACTTCAGATCAGAAGACAACTTAGGACAACTTTGACGATGGACTTGATCATTGTAATCACTCCAGAAGGCCATGATGTATTACGATCGTAGCCAAAAACAGGCAATCTACAAGATCAATACACTTCGCACTGCAATGCATTTTTGAACTTGTAGATCAGCTGTCTGTTGCCATGTTTGAATTGAAATCCTGAATAATGTTTTGCAATTTTAGACTGAATTCAGTTCATGATTGGAATTATAACTTATAAACAAAATAAATTACCTCCATTCCTAAATTACCCTGAAGGTGGGGGCTGTATGTGGCTTTAAATACCTTGTTACCTGTCAAACTAGTGGGTTTCCATTTTTTTGATCCATTCCAAGCCTTAGTTGTTGGGGGGAAAAAGACCTTATCCACCTGCTCAAATGTGCTGACCTTATCCCGTTTTGTGATGACAGCTATGGATGTTTTTTGTGCAAAACTAATGGAATGGATTCACAATCATGAACACTCACTGGTATGACATGTCATATGCTAATTAAGCAGAATGAATTTAGGTATACCTTTGTCTTATATGAAACACAATGCCAATTGGTATTAAAACTATGTTTTTAAATGGTATATTTTCTAACGAAAGAGTTCTGATGACTTGATCTATTTGACTCCTATATCTACAAATAAACAAATAAATCAACATAGGAAAAATAACTGAAACTGAAACTACTTAAACTATCTAAAAAGTATTTTCGCTAAAAAGAGAAAAAAAGGGGAAAAAAGAAATTGCTTTTCAGAGCATTAAAACTGCTCTAAAACTAATTAGAAACAAACTAAAAATTAAACTAACTGATTTAGAAAATAAAATGTAAGAACTAACTAAAAGTAAACTAAAATATCCAAAACTATTGTAGCACAGCAGTGCTTACCAATGAGAGGGGTTCTGTTGGACATGGAGGGCAGGATGTCGTTGAGGATGAGCAGCAGCACAGAGATGGCCAGCAGCACGGTGACCTTGAAGCCCAGCTTCTCTCCACGGTGGTCAGAGATCAGGAAGGAGGACAGGTCCAGGCACAGGAAGAACAGGATGGGCAGCAGGAAGTTGATGACGTGGAGCAGGGGTCTTCTCTTCATGGTGATCTGCACGGGGGCATAGAGGGTTAACACAAGGTCACCTTTTTCATCCCAGGGCCCATTTGAGTCACGGACCACCATTTGACAACAGTTTAGCCCCATGGACCCCCAAAATAAAACTTCTTTTGCTTCACTCCATGACCATTAATCCTCTAGTTGTGTAAATTTGGACTAATTCGCATGATGAATAGTTTAACTCTTGAGAGTGTAAAAACGAAACCAAATGGACCCGCCAGGGTCCATTTGGTTTCGTTTTTACGTTCTCAAGAGTTACATCTGGTTAAACAACTTAGCTGGGGACCACCTGGAACCCTCTCAAGGACCACTGGTAGTCCCCGGACCACCTGTTGAAAACCCCTGCTGTAAATGACCACTGACTGTAAATGATGGTTGTTTATCGTTATTGGCTGGTATTCTCGAACAGCTTTTGTCAGGTATGGCATACGATACGATACAACTTTGTCAGTTTACACAGAAATTTGTCTTGCCTCCATGGCGACACCGTTCACATAAGACAACACAATACATTACAAACACGACATCAGAAATAAATAGCAAAAACATGACAATCATGACCTTCAATTTATCGATTCTGGTTTAGAAGTAGGACAGACTGGTGTACAAAAGAGTTCATTAGTCTGTTTTTCTTAAATTTAGGAACTCTGAACCGCCTCATAGATGGCAATAGCTGGTATTCTTCATTCAGGACATGTGAGGGGTCAGAGGAAATACTATTTGCCAGTCTAAGCATGCTCTTAGTGTGGGCTTCTTTGAATGAGTGTAACACTGCCTCAACCATAGCATAGCCAGGTATGGCGCAAGTCTTCTCATTGGCTGCATGGCAGCAAAAGCCTGCACCACCATACCTGGGCTATGGTGGTACAGAGCTTACCAAATAATTACCCATAATAATTTAAACCAGCCATCAACCCATGACGAGCAAAGCAGAGGGGTACAGTAACTTTTTCAATGTGGGTGATTTCTGGACTTTTTGAATTGCTGGTTTTAATTATTAATAATAAGGGTAATTATTTGGCAAGCCAATACCCAGGGTTGTGGCCTATAGTACCACAAGGCCCCAGACCTGATTTGCTGGCATGCAGCCTAAGAAGAATTATGCCATACTTCTAGAAAGCTCGAGAATACCAGCCATTGTTTGTTGTTTGCTATTTTCAAACTTCTCCATTTCGTCACCTTCTTAAAATAATCGCCTAAGTCATTTTTTCCAGGTTTTTCAGGAAACACACAAAACTCCCCCAAAAAAATTTTGGGGGAGTTTTGAGTGTTTCCTGAAAAACCTGGAAAAAATGACTTAGGCGATTATTTTCAAACTTCTCCATTTGTAGTATTTCCATGGATACTGTGGTTTTGGGTTGCATGTGCTCTAAAATGTCCACTGGGTGGCAGAGTTGCCATGTCCTCTGGGTGTGCTTTCTTTCAACAGAAGGTGTTGTGGGAGAGGTGAGAGTTCATTCAAAGGTCAAGATGGCGGCAGGCAGTTCTAAACCAACTTCTGGCATGCATAAATAAGTTTAATCCATGTCTATACACTCCTTGGAAGGCGTAATGAGGTTTGTGATAATAAGATTTCATAGTATAGTAGCAAGGGTGTGTATGTATTAAATGTAGTTATAAAGATCGTTTTAACACTCTAATGCCATAACAAAAGGCATATGTTTGGGTTTAAAGGTTAATTTTCATGGTCTATTGACATTTTATAGTGCTAATGATGGCTCTTTTGTATTGTTAAAAGCGCACCATTTACTTGTACAGTTCGAAACATATTTTGGCTATAGCCTACTGTATGTTAATGACTATTATAGTTGACTGAGTGTTGGTTATATTTCTCTTGTCATATTTTCTTTCCTTTTTTGCCTTCGGTGCGAATAAGAGCATCAGTTTGAAACCCTAGTGTCATCACATTACACACACACACACACACACACACACACACACACACACACACACACACACACACACAAAGCTTGTTAATAAAGGCATTCAATCAATCAATAAATATAGTCTATAGCCTATAGTCTTTTGTGTCAAATTAAATGTCTAAAAAAATGTCAAAAGTGTATTTTTCTTACGGTTATTTACATTGATTTTGACTTTGAATTTTGATTATTATTATTATTTTTTTAATACAGGTATTTGGTTGTTTCTTTATCCAGTTAAATTAAAAAAAAGCTGTACAGTATTAAAGCGCAGCGTGTCGTATCAATGTGTAACACAGTACAGTACACTCACTGCAGTGTACATACATACTACATACCGTGTATATGATGGCGTCACTGTCTCCTCTGTCGAACCTCAGCGTGTCGCTGGAGACGGACAGCTGGAGGAAGTCCCACTCCCCCTGGCGCTGCATCACCCGGCGGGAGAACTGGGTGGCCCGGGACGAGTTGGAGAACGGGACCAGACGCATCTCGTCAACTGTCGGAGGGACGTAGTCGTGGCAGACAGACAACGTGCAGTGTTAACAGGTCTGTAGTATACGGATTAACAATGCAAGAAATATTCGTTATTTATTTTTTATTTTTATTTTTTTTTTGCCTATTTGGTTTTGGTCTGAAAATATAGGCAGAAAATGTATCACAGTATAGTGTATGCAATCATTGCATTCAAAAGTGCTAAACAAATGTTTTATTGACATATAATAGTAAACATTGATTGTTATTTTAGTTACGTTTCTAAGAGCAAAGGCTTGATTGACAGGATGTCAGCCAGGCAGGCCGCGCCGTGAAACCGTCTGTCTGTCTGTCTGTCTGTCTGTCTGTCTGTCTGTCTGTCTGTCTGTCTGTCTGTCTGTCTGTCTGTCTGTCTGTCTGTCTAATCTATCTAATCTTAAATTTAAGACTCATACGAGGAAAAATATGAAGACATGAACAAGATGTTTTCAATCATATTACTGCATAAAAAACCCTCTATACTCCTTTCATAAAAAAATAAAAATAAATAAATAAAAAACGACAGATAAATGAATGATGCCTGGCGGCCAGTAAGATGTTGGAGGACAGTGTTTTGTGTGACTTTTAGAAAGTGCCCCATAAGATACACACAGACACACTATTAAAACATACAGGTGTGTATAGCCTATTTGAAAACAGGGTTTACAATGCTTAATTATATCCACAAAAGTATATGACAAGTCAAAAAAACAAACAGTATGTTTGTCCCAAAAATATTTTAGTTGTGATATATTTTAGTCCCCCTCCACTACACCCCTGTTGGAGGGTGTGGAAGCCTGTTTCAAACAAAACTGGTGAAACACAGCAAACAGGACTCCTATGAGCTCACCACAGTGGATGGCAGAGGACACGGTGATGTTGCAGCTCTGGGTGTCGAAGGGGAACTTGTGCACGTCCATCCTGCAGGTGCTGACCACGCGCAGGTCGTCCTCCACGGTGACCGTCCCGTTGTAAGACACAAGAACGTAACGGCTGTGAGGAGCATCGTCCTTCTCTGTCCTACACAACACACACAAACAGACACACACTAACGACTCTCAATGGGGGCTGTACACATTGTGGGCACTTAGTGGAAAATAGCCATGTGAGCTTGTAGAAGGGCTATTTTCACTGCAGTCAGGGCTTTGGGGCATTGCTGTTCATCTTCTTAGCAAAGGCAGGATGTGCTGATTTGAGCACGTGCTTGCTTATTAAGTTATGGTCATTGTCAGCCAGGTCACCGTTCTGCCACTGAACCAGTATAATGACACAATGTTGTCCCCTCTTTGCTGTAGGAAGAAATAAAACAGTAATTCATTCATAGGCTCATGTGAACACCACAGAGTTTTTGAGTTGCTCAATTCATTTTAGATGCCCTGCGTATACGAAGCCATTATAACTTAAAACTTCTTATTTTCTGTTGACTGATAATGCCTTTCTAATACACTTTTTTATTGTTTTAATTTATTTTCAATAATTCTTTGGAAATTAACCTCTTCCAGCACCACTCACGAACAATAATTATTTTAAAATAAATGATCAGTAATCAGTAAATAAAAATCCCCCCCCCCCCCCCCCCCCCATTTTTAGTTTAAGTGAATGTTGGCTTTAATGATGCTGTGCATCTGCTCCTCATTAGGACATAATTATTCTAACATGAAGTGTGTGTGTGTGTGTGTGTGTGTGCGTGTGTGCGTGTGTGCGTGTGTGCGTGTGTGCGCGCGCGCGCGCGTTCATGCACGCTCTTACATCTCAAAAATGACCAGGTCTGGCCTCCACAGCATGTCTATTGGAACAGAGACCTGGGTGATTCCACAGAAGAGACTGGGGTCCCAGGAGATGAACTCGTTGTTCCACGTCTACGCAGTGAAAGCAAGACATCAAGCAGAATCCAGCCAAATAACACACAAACAAAGGAAGAAAAAGTTCAGGTAACAAAGACACGACAGTGAGGCACACCTCACCTACTGTCAAAATGTGGGCCAGTGACATTATGAATACCATGGAGGTAGAGAGAATCAGATCTAGGTCAAGCTGATGCGATTTAATCTGACATGACAGCATTTTATTCAGCATTTGGTAAAAGATTGAGTAAGAAACGCAGAGCATCAGTCCTCATTATGGCGTTGTGAGTCCACCTTAGCCCAGAGCGTGAACTTCATATACACCTTACAGGTGTATATGCAAAGGATTTGGCATAATTGTAAATTCTATATGGATCTCTACATGAAAAGAAAGGAAAAAAAAAAAAAGTGGTGAATTAATCTGGATGTGTTGGGGGGGAAAAAACTCACCATTACTGCCCAGATGAAAGGAATGAATGTTTGTGTTTTTTCAATCTGTCAAAACACAAACACACATGCAGGTGTGAACCACAGCTGAAATCAGCACACATCAACAGATCTATGCATGCTATTATTAGGACATTTTTGACATTTTGTGGATTTAGTTATTGATGTTTAGTACTGTTCATTGGGGAGCAATTTAACCCTCTGTCTCAGAAGCCACAGTTGTACACTAGCCTACATATCATGTGGCTTTGGCACACAATTTAAACAGTAGATCAACAATGTGTCACACACACACTTGAAATCTTACCACGGCCAGAATGGCATATAGGATGATATCCAGGTGGACCACGGTCAGGTGTGTGTGGTCCTTCACAGGCCGCGTCGACGTGTACTTCTCGTTGAGTCTAGTAAAGTTCAGATGGTCCAGAACCTGCTGGTAACTGCAGGCCTTCTGGCAGAAGGCTGTGTCTGGAGAGACACAGATACAGATACTGTGAATGTTTGCATGATCTTGCATGCGTATCTCACAGTCACAACACACGCAGGCACGAATGGACATGTTCACCAACAACCTTACCTGTGACCATGAGCAATAAAAGCAAGGCGACATGCATCATAGCTGTAGTTCCAGTAGACCTATAATAGTAGGAAGTTCCGGAACGTATGGTATGTTGCTGCGTGCAGTCAGAGCAATATGCGTGTAGGCTGTGTCTCTCGACCTCGAGAGACTTGTGTCTCTCCAAACTGTGGTCACTGGTCAGCATCACCAGACCTTCACAACTGAGCCTCTTGATTAAGTTTAACACTAGCCTACATGGAGGATGGTGGGGGTGGTGCTGGGAAGGGAAGGGAAGGGAGGATACATTTACTCAAGTACCGTACTTAAGTACAGTTTTGCAGTGCTTCTACTTCTCGGTTTTTATTTGTCATTGGCCCTTCTACTACACTATACAAGGCAGAGTTATATGATATTTGACATGATATAATAAATATTGAAAACGTCACCATGTAACCGACTTCATACACACAGTGTGATGAATCGTGTAAAGGTGTTGTTGAGTGAGTCGAGATTATCAATATCCTATATTTTAATGAGCAATCGGACCCAGTTCACAGGGTACCTACCAAAATATAAATTCTGCCAGTTTTTTGAACGGCTCTTTGAGAGGAACGGCTCTAAGGGATCCGGCTCCCCTAAAAGAGCCTAAAATCCCATCTCTAATATATATCTTGGCACATTTTATTCGGCCATTTTAAATTCGGCCTTTGGTACGAACTGTATTTCCGTGCACCCATGCTGTTTTGCTTTTACTCACCTTCAAGATCTAGTTTGAGTATTACTACTTTTATTTAATGAAAGCAGTACTTCTTCCACCAGTGTTGGCTGCCTGGAGAAAACATATTAAGCTCTGTTTTTGATGTGCTAATGTGAGACAGGTGCATGGCTGAAATGGACAAACGTCCCACGCGGGACCACATCCCAGCTGCTCTGATCAGGTTACGGAGAAGAGACGAGAGCCGGGATGCGAGGAGGCCAAATTGACACGTGTTTGGTCATGTGGATCCGCACTGATAGTGTGCTCAAGGGCCCCACCAACCATGTAAGGAAAGATTTACGTTTTCAAAATGATTTACATTTTTATGTTTTTCAAGTCTATTCTCAAAATGTCTTCAAATAGCTTACAAGCCTTACAATGCATAGCATCATAACATACCTTGAGCTAAGCTTGTATTTTCCCTAATGGCTGAAGTGTATAATCGAGGTCCAACATGGTCCTCATCCTCACAACAAACAATGGTGGTCCCCACACCACTCATTCAGAACCTCTATAGTTAGTCTAGTCACTCGAGTATTCAAGGAGTTTTTACGAGAGTCTAGTTAAAACAAATAAATACATACATAGCCAAACATCGAGCAGAAATATATTGATGAAATGTAGGATATTTGTGTGTGTGTGTGTGTGTGTGTGTGTGTGTGTGTGTGTGTGTGTGTGTGTGTGTGTGTGTGTGTGTGTGTGTGTATATATATATATATATATATATATATATATATATATATATATATATATATACTCGCCACAAAAAGTTCGGAAATCCAACTTTGGTCCATTATAGCTCCCCTTTGATAAAACCGATTGGTATCGTATTATATACCATTTTTATCATTGATTTGTCCCCTTTACAATGAGGTACAGCATGTAATGATCCGGCATTCGTGGAATGAGAAACACTGCTAAACATGCTACTGAGTTCCCTGTCACTGAGTGTGAAATTAATAAAGTCTAAAAATGTCCAATATGTGTTGTGTTTTTACTTTGTACTGTGGAAGAGTGTAATCATCCAATCTGCTAGGCAACGCAAAGC
>CM076965.1:13808277-13828277 GCA_039105355.1 Benthosema pterotum | reverse complement strand
TATATATATATATATATATATATATATATATATATATATATATATTAGGGGTGTTGAATGATTAAAATTTTTAATCAAATTAATCACAACTTCAAAATTAATTTAATCATGATTAATCACCATTCGAACTATGTCCAAAATATGCATGTTTTCCTGTACAGGATTTCAAAATTTAAAAAAGAAACAGAATCTGTGAAAAAAAATAATCATTTATCTTTAAAATATTTATCAAAATAGGTGATCTACAAGCCCTCAATGCTTGTAGATCCTCCAGCTATACTTTATGGCTCTGGTTACAGGAAGACACACAGCTATGTCTCCGTAAAACCGTGCGCTACCTTTTGTCTCAATGAGAAAGTGCTCAGTGGGTTGAGTCAGTGTGCACATGAGTTAATTGCGTTAAAATTTTTAATCAGATTAATCAACAAAATTAATTTAATCCCATTAATTAACTATTTTCAACAGCCTTAATATATATATATATATATATATATATATATATATATATATATATATATATATATATATATATATATATATATATATATATATATATATATATATATATATATATATATATATAAAATCCACATAACCTGACTGACGCATATGGCATATAAAACAGATGTAAAATCTATAGTATATTTTTGTATGAAAGGTGCGACTTTCAATGGAGGACATTTATATAAAATGTGGGTAGCAGTGGCTGTGATCGATTTATAAGGCCAGGGTAACAGTGCTTGTGATTGGTTTATGGGTTGAGTGACGGTGGCATCAGTGGATATGATTGGTTTAATAGGCTGAGTGATAGATATGTGGTGCGAGGATTTGTTGTCAGGTCGTGTGTGTGTATGTGTGTGTGTGTGTGTGTGTGTGTGTGTGTGTGTGTGTGTGTGTGTGTGTGTGTGTGTGTGTGTGTGTGTGTGTGTATGGGGGGTGTGTGTGCAGGTGCGTGGGTGATGTGTGCTGGTAAAACTATTGCATTTTTCTGCTATTTCTGGGCATGGTAAATTCAAGTAACATAAGTTGAATTGACTGAATGTTGTTTTTGACTATCAATGGTAAACCTGGATAATTTATTTAGCATAAATTCAAGTTACGCCTAACGTTGTATGGTAAGACTTTTTTTTTTCCCTTTTAACAGATATTTTCTGAAAGGATATACTGTAGTTTTTATACATATATACTACAACACTTATTTTGAATGAGTGAGTTGATTGATTGCAAAAACGTGTGGACAAGACCATTGTTTGCAATAGTGTCCAGAGTTTATTTTTCTTCAGAATGTTTAGAGATGTCTCAATATACAATACTAACAGGAAATTATCATGAAAGACCCCACCTCTCATAGAATTATTCAAATCACCACAACACTTTATTTGTTTTTCTCCGTAACTTCAATCTCATGACAACATGGCTATTGTGACAACAAATATTGACCGTTATTGCTTCATCACAGGATTAAAAAAGACAGAAGTGCCATTAGAAACACTGAATTGCTTTGCCAATCACAAGCCTAAAATCAAAGCAATGTTAAAAATGGTTGGTGGAGGATATCTGACAAGGATCGAAGCAAAAGCAAAATCAAATACATAATTTAGAGTTTAGAGTAGACTAAATCACCAAACAAGAAGTGATAGAAGGAATTATCCAGTTGCCTAAGGGCAAATCTCCAGGCCCAGACGAGATAAAGAGAGTTTTATCTCTCTTGCACAAACAAATTAGTTGATCTGCTAACCACAGTATACAATGATGTAATCCAGGGGTTTTCAACCTTTTTAATACCAGGGCCCACCATTTATTCACCATTTGAGCCACGGACCAACATTTGAGGACATTTTAGCCCCACAGACCCCAAAACTAAAGATTTCTTTTGCTTTTGTCCTATCTTCTAGTTGTGTAGACTGGGGCTACTTAAAATGATGGATATTTTAACTCTTGAGAGTGTAAAAATGAAACCAAATGGACCCGCAAGGGTCCATTTGGTTTTATTTTTACGTTCTCAAGAGTTACATCTGGTTAACCATCTTAGCCTCTCAAGAGTTACATCTGGTTAACCATCTTAGCCTCTCAGGGACCACTGGTGGTCCCCGGACCACCTGTTGAAAACCCCTCATGTAATCAAAGGAGGCAAAATGCATCCATCCTTTTACCAAGGTGTGATATAGCTGTAAAAAAGGGACATGCTACAATTAAAAAATAATAATACGAATTCAAGTGGAGATATGATATTATGAAATACTTTGTATTACAATATAATATTATGAAAAATAATAATCGGTTAAATAAATATTTGGAAGAACTTATAGGAAAAGAACAGACACGTGCTATTGAAGAAGGGTTGATGAGGGCTAACTTGGGTATCCTTAAGGCCTATTCAGAGATGGATTTTCGGTGCCCACCGCGACCACCGTTTCCTACAATATGACGTCATACCACCGCAACCACCGCACCTCCCAGTCCTCCTCTCGGATTTCGGTGGTTGCTTGTTTTTAATGGCTGGTTAAAAAAAAGAAAACACACAACACACCACAGCGCGGTGCGGTGCTGACAGTGGACTTTGAAATAGCGGTGGTCGCGGTGCTCTGAGCGGTGCTCGCGGTGGCCACCGAAATTCCAAACTCTGAATGAGCCCTTAAGAGACATAACAAGTGTAGTTTGGACCAAAAACAAGACTTTTGATTTTATTTCCAGAGAGTATGTATTTATATGGTATCGGTGATTTCCTGCATCTCTCAGTGCTGCATGAAGGAGTGTCCAGGTCATCTCCATGTCTTGTTTGACAACCTGAGATCTCCTTCCTGAATGTATGGGCAAGGATGGGACCCTAAGCACTTCAATAACTGGTGAATTTCAGGTACACCTGCTCGTTGCGTCTGGGAATGTAACAGCCAATACCTGCAAATAATTAATAAAAATAGCATAATGAGACAGGCACATCGTACGAACAAACAGGCTCCAAGAATCTTTAAAATACTCCTCCCCACTTCCGTGTAGGACTTATGAGCTGAATATTGTGCTAACAGGCATGCACACAGGCACGCATGCACGCATGCACGTACACACACATGCACGTACACACACACACACACACACACACACACACACACACACACACACACACACTACAAATATGGGCAGAGAGAGAGAGTGACAGAGAGAGACTCACCAACATCAGTTGGTTTGATTTTACCATCTTCTGTGGTCCCCAGTATCTGCCAGTAGGTACGCTCCGTAACATTCCCAGCCAAACCGTTCACACTCTCCAGGAAGGGTCCATAGTCGATGTTCTCTTTGTAGGTGAAACTGGAAGAGAAATCCGGGCATATGATTAGGATGCCTCAAACGTGCCTAGGGAGCTATTAGTGTTGCTCTAGAGAGGGAAGTCTGGAGCTCCCACGACCGGACGATAAGTGTTTGAAGTTGGATTGTTGGATAGATGGAGGAATGTATAATGAGTTCATAGACAAACACACTATATTTATTATAAATGGTAAAAGGTGCATTTATATAACATATTTATCCGAGACACTTTACATGAGCTTGATTGCACCGGATTCGAACTGGCAACCTTGTGGTTACCATTCAGCCATTCTACCCCTGAGACACTGCTGCCCCGTCTATGTTTCTTGTTACAGTCAGAGATACCTGAATGAGGTCAGTGTGACTTTAAGGGCGCAGGATTCCTTTCTCCCTCTCTCATGTGTTAACTCCTATCCTCCTACGCACCAGGAGCAGGTGTACAGAAGGTCCTTTTTAACGAGTGCTTTTAACTGTTAGTTGCCATGGGAGTCACAATCCACTTTGTAGCCTTAGTGGGAGCCCAGAGGTGGCTGGCCATATATTTCCTATTTATGCTTATTATTTTTTTATTATTATTATTATTATTATTATTATTTTTCATTATTATTTATACTAGTTCTGACTGGTAAGCATAACTTGTTTTAGTTTACATAATTGGCAGTCATAGCCCAATGGCAACCTTTGAGATTCCCAGGCCTACTTCAAATAAACAAATATACTATGTTGAGATGTCTGCCAAAATGCATTTTTGGCAGACATGGTGTTTGTTATGGGTATAAACATTTTTTTCTATTACCACCGCGTCACAACGTTGGCTGGTGCGCACGACAGGTTGCAACTTGCAGGAATGTTGTTTTTTATTAATTTCTGCTTACATTTCTTTGTACTTTGCAGTAGATGCACACGACAGTTTCGGCCGTGCCGGCCTTCTTCAGGTGATTTGTTATGGGTATTAAATATCATCATTCCTCTCAAACCTGTTTTTCTTTCCCCACAAACACAGACACTATTGTCACTAGACGACTTGTCATGTTTACACAGTAATGGGGTAACACCTTCTTAGACTTAATTACCTGCCCTGTAAATTTACCTGAAACCTTCCTGGAGAAAAAAAAAGTAAGGGTGTGTGCAGGGAAACAAAACCACATTCTATGATGGCATTAAGCATCACAAAGCTACTGAAAGACCCACTCACCTCAGATCTCAGCAACATTATGAAAAGTGCAAAAATATAATTGCCTGGGTAAAACTCACCCATGTTCAGTGTTCTAGGGTTAATAAGGATATAAGCAAATTAAACAGATTGAATATTTGGTTTGTTTAAGTGTTTGAGTGAAGAACCAATCATGCTCTAAATTAAACCCAACAGTTTCTATCATCTTACGTGAAGTTGTTGTAGGTCATCTCGATCCTCTTCATGGCCCCGAAGAGAACTCCTCTGTAGGGCACTTCGATGCAGTATGTCTTATTGGGGGTGTTCTCGATGCTATTCATCACCAGAAGCTTGATGGGATATGGACCATATCCAGCTGAAGAAAAAAAAAACTCTCGGTAAGTGAATTGAATTGAATTGGTGTTTTAGGCCATTGTACTGCCTTCTTCACACCCCCACGAGTATGAGTGGTTATACCCCTATTGTAAAAATGAGATGAGATATACCCCCATCAGCACCTTTTTCCTATAGGAACATATTTAGAACAGGCTTTACGGGCTAAAGGCTTTAGGGAGTGTGTTATGTGACCAATATGCCACCCATAATGTATATGAAATAAATAATATTATAAATAATACATAAAATAAGTTTCGATGAAAAAAGTTACCCTAGTCCAGCTTTAATGCAACATGTTTGCTATAACTCAACCCTTTCTAAACAAACTAAGAAACAATAAAAGCATCTGCACATTTCTAAAGGGGGGTGGCTATTGTTTAATTCAAAAGACCATAATATAGGTCAGTATTGGAAAACAATGTATCAAGATCATCCCTATACCGTGTGGTTCTGGAGTGGTGGTCGTCACTGGTCCTGGGTTCACATGTTCTTCTGAGTTTTGGTGGTGGTCGATGCTCAGCTCAAAGTGAATGTCGGTCCCAGCCTGACACACGCAAAAGAGGAAGAGCAGCAAAGCTCCGCTGATGGTGTTCATCCTGACAGGCAGTGACTATAGTGATACTAATCCTGCACACAGTGTGCAGTTGTTATATAGTCATCACCCGATACAGCCCCCTTGTCAACATGACGTCCATTGGACAAGGCAGCCAGGTAGACAGACAGGCAGATAGGTGGGCAGGCTGGCAGGCAGGCAGTAATGCAGGTAGGCACTAAGGCACTATAGACAGGTAGGTAGACAACTCTGACACTTTACTGCTATGTGAGTTATTTCTACCATATAATGCATTCATATACATTGTAACGTGATGATTGAGTTTAAACTGTCTAGATTCCAGAATGTGATTAAAATATGTAATCAAGGCACCTGTGTATGTGAAGGACAGTTCAGAAATGCGATAAAAAACAGGTTAGATAAATTAAAGGACCAAGCAGTCCACAAAATGGACTGGTCTGCTCATGAGATTTTGTAGTTTGGTAGAGGGGGATGCCAAATAGCACTAAAACGAGTATTACTCCAATTGAATAGCAGTCTAAGTGGGTGAAGGGTTCAGAATAAATGACTTGGTATTTGTCTGTGAAGGAAATAAGCAAGAGGTCCATGGCTGCCAGATTCAGCCTACGGTATTTGTTTTGAGCCTATGGGGCAGATACTGTATGTTGACTGAAAACTTTGTTTCTTCCCAAACAGAACGCTGAGATCTGTCGGGCCTCCAATGTTGTACGAGGAAGTGGCAGGATACCTACAGACGTCAGTATATGACACCCCACTATCTATCAACGTGTGTGAAATCCTGGTCTCAGCTTACCCTCCTATAAACGCCTCACACCATTTGAAAATCCTGGCGCTTTTGTTCGCCCCAAAACGAGGTTAAGAGAGCTTGTCAAAGAGCACCCAGTCAGGATGGGTGGTACAGTTAGAACAGTTCAGCTATATGACTGAGTTACAAGTGGAAAAGTACTGTACATTACAGAGAAAAAAGACAAACTGGGTGTCATTTAATCCAAGAAACAATAGGGGCGTTTATAAGTCCAGGCGTGGCTGAAGCCTGGAACCCTGGCCTGCCATGAGAACTTGGGATGTTGATCTGAGATGCCATGGCCTAATTAGCCCCCCCCCCCCATCACACATGAATGCCTTTAGTTGATATACAACTCTCTTCTCTTCTCTTCTCTTCTCTTCTCTTCTCTTCTCTTCTCTTCTCTTCTCTTCTCTCTCTCTTCTCTTCTCTTCTCTTCTCTTCTCTTCTCTTCTCTTCTCTTCTCTTCTCTTCTCTTCTCTTGTAAAACAACCTGACCAATCCCCATGTAAATAATAGCGTTTTGAATTGTTAACCCGTATTAAAGGTATAGTAAGTGGTTTCACTGATTGATATTTAAGGGACCAAGCAGTCCACAAAGTGGACTTGGTCCTTCTCTTTATTCCGCCAAAAATAGTGTTCTGGCTGAACTGTGCAGTCGGTTTTCACAAAACTTGGTAATCTGGTAAAGGGCGATTACTTTTTTACCTTCATTTTAAAGCACCATATTGTATTACATATTACTGTCTGGGAAAGGGTAATATATTAATATTACTATTACATATTACGTAAAGACAATTCTGTTCACTGAGCTTGATCTTGATGGTCTAACATCATATACAGTAACTATAATAACACTCCACAATCAGGGGTGGACTGGGAGCTCAAAACGTACCGGGCAATTTTGTCTCAGAGCGGCCCTCAGAGCGGCCCTCTGAATCTTTGTGGGGGCTCCGGGGCCTGAGCCCTTATGAGAATTTAAGACATAAGGGGCTCTGGGGCTCGGGCTAACTAAAATTAGTTAGTTAGTTTTAGTTAACTATAAAAACCCTGCAATAGGCAGTCTCATTTGAAGAGGACAGAGGGCCGCCAGCACTGATTCGTGGGCCGGTTTTGTGCAGATTTTTTTTTTTTTAAATTAAAACACGACATTAACGGCCCCCGGGGGGGTCGGCCCACCGGGAAAATGCCCTGTATGCCAGACTGTCAGTCCACCCCTGTCCACAATTATAATCCATGGAGAACTGTGATCCCACAGCCTGGGTATCCAAAATCCCACTTAAAGCTTGTTCAGCTCTGATCATAGTTATTAGTTTGTGTATGAATCTAGTTTGACGTTGCATTCTTTTACATCCTGGCATGCTGACGGTTTTGATCATTATCTAATCACTCATGTGTGATTGTGATGCTTATCATCATGTTTCCATCGTCCTATTGTAATGCATGATATCACACCTATTCAATGTCTAAGTTGTCTCATTAAGATGTCAACAACTATGGAAGATCCCACCCCAAAGCAAATACCGGTAGTTTCACTTTTAAGGTACTGAACTGGAAGAACTTGATCTCCTCCTGCCCTCAAGTGACACTGTCCTCTGAAAACCCAGCAACAATAACCATAACCCAATGTGATGGAAGTGTTAAACTAGACTGCACTGATTCAAAGATGAAAACACATATACGCCCAAAGATGAAAACACATATATGCATATATATCAGTTCTAGCACCTTTTCGTTTACAGGAATTATAATTAAAATATATTTTTATGGAAAAACATGCACAGGCAAAGCTTGGAACTGCAAGGAAATTACATCAAAGGTGTTATTAGGGCATGGTTTTCTATCCATCCATCCTTCCATCCATCCATATTTTTATCAGTCTATAACCTTTTATATATTTTCTCAAGTATACAGTCAGTAGCTGTATTCTAAAACATAACTAACATTATAGTGGCTATAGGCTTCTGCAAAATGTACACTAACTCATTTACCTCAGAAAGTGTTTTCATTATGGATTGTATAACATCAGGGGTTGGCCAATGGCCATACATGGCAGCTGGAAATTAGACACACCAACATGTATTGTTGTGTTGTTTTGTTTTTCTTTTGATTTTGTTTTTATTTGATTGTTCCAAAACATTGTGTGTGTGTGTTATCATGATTTGTCATGACCTGAGTTGGCTTTGTCCGTATAATAATCGTCTTTATATGAATCATTTTCAAAAAGTCTGTGAGAAATATGAATGGGGAATCCATTACTGGAACAGAGGCAACGTCACATGGGGTCGAGACTGCTCCGCTCTATGTGAGATAAAACAAGAACAGTGATGATAACAAAGCCTTCTGCTGCCACAGCATGTAATTTAATGCCCACACAAAGTAATTCAGGATATAGCAGGATATACTGTATAATATACTGTATAATATTATCCCATCTATTGTGGCACTACTCTACTCTGGTTAATGTAATGCAAATGCAAACTGACTGTGGTCAGTTGCCCTACAAAGTGTGTGGGTGGGTGGGTGTGTGTGTGTGGGGGGGGGGGGGGGGGGGGGACTGCCACAAGTAAATAACTCACACTTGGTTATGATGTGAAGACATTCGAAGAACATTTGAACTTTAAACATAGTTGTCATAGAACATTGTTTGCCCAAAGCAAATTGTAACACCTCTGCATTGTTCTATCTGGCATGGTGTTGCAATCATGGTGGAATGACAGGGACGTTTTCCAAGTTTCTGTAATTAGCCATGATTGACAGTAGAATGTCCAGGTTGCATGTGAGATTTAAACAAACTGTATGAGGAAGAAACACCCACTTTGAAGGAGGAGGATATGTGACACTCTTTACTTTTTACTTTACTTTTTATTTATTTAAACAAAAAATAAAGTAAAATAAAATAAGGGGCATTCAAACTTGGTCCTAAATACATATTTGTTTACATTTTTTTCTACCACAGTCCTTGTAGCCACGAACCCGTATCGTGCTACTGGGGAGCGGTGGACGGCCGGCGGGCTTAGGCCGGACGTCCTAAATCTCGGGGTTATATGAAATGGGACGCAATGTCCGGAGCGACCGATCCCACAGGATGTGAGTCGCGGATGCCTTTCTTAGTGACAACCAATGATGAGGTGTGCTGAACCTCTTGTAAAACCCTTGTTCCGAGAACCAATAGTGAGGTGTGCTGAACCTCAAACCCTTCTCCCGGAACCAATAGTGAGGTGTGCTGAACCTCAAACCCTTCTCCGAGAACCAATAGTGAGGTGTGCTGAACCTCAAACCCTTCTCCGAGAACCCGCTCCCCCCCAGACCACGGGCTTTATGGTCTGGAGTTCGCCTTCGGGCGCATTATCATGACGTCACGCTATCGCAGCGTCGCCCTTGGCAACACTCCCCCCTGAAGCCGGGTCCCGGCTTCACAGATCGCCCGTCAATGGCGGCGTGCTGCAGCGTGTCTTGCCCTTCGGTTCTTCTTCTCTCCCGTGCTCTGGGAGGCTGGGGGCGGCCCGTCCGGCTCCCCCCGTGGCAGGCCGCTTTGGCGTTGTTACCGGTCACGGGCCTGTCCTGGCCCGCGTTGTGTCCTGGAGGCCCAGGGTCGGGGGGGAGCACGTCCAGCTCCCCCTGTAGGCCCCGCCTGCCTTGTGCAGCGGCGCGGCGATTCTGGTGAGCTCTAATGGCCCTGCTTGTATCCGAGGTCGGGGGGGTAGCCCTTCTGGCTCCCCCCGTGGGCGACCGGCTTGTATCGCTGGTCATGGCTGCGCTGCACTGGGCGCGCTTCACTTGGCTGAGCTGCTCACGCCCGGGGCGATCCGCGCCCGAGGTGTGGCAGCGGTGGGCCGCTTGCGCCCGGGGCGATCCGCTCCCTGGGCGTGCTTGATGTGTGTCCATCTGCCCTTATCCTTTCTTATTGCTGGGCCTTGTCCTGAGCACCATGGTCAGGGCACCTGAGCACCATGGTCAGGGCACCTGAGCACCATGGTCGGGATACCTGAGCACCATGGTCGGGATACCTGAGCACCACGGTGCTGCCGCTGGATCTGGGTCCCCTGCGTCCACTTGCGGGTGCAGGGCTGAGCCGTACTCGTCCGTGGTCAGCTCGGCTCGTCGTCGCTCTCTCCCCCCCTGCGCTTCTCCTGAGAGAACGCAGTTTCCCTGACGAGTCCCTTGACGGGGGGCGGGGGAGGGATGGTCGTCGGCGTCCTATGGGTGTGGCTAGGTTAGTGAGGTCTAACCTGTGGCCGTGGCGGCGAGGTCAGTGAAAACTGGTCTGTGACCGCAGCAGAAGTGGCGAAGCTAGCGGGTGCTAGCCTGTGGCGAGGGTAGCGAAAACTAACCTGTGGTCGCGGTGGGGGTGGCGTTGCTGGCAGTGACTAGCCTGCGTGCCACAGCAGGGGGGGTGGCAAGGCTGGCGAAAGCTAGCCCGTGTGCCACAGCAGGAGTGGCAAAGCTAGCGAGAAGTAGCTTGTGCGCCACAGCAGGGGGGGCGAGGCTGGCGATAGCTGGCCTGTATGCCACCGCGAAAGCGGCGAGGCTAGCGATAACTAGCCTGTGTGCCATAGCAGGAGTGGCGAAGCTGGCGAAAAGCTAGCTTGTGCGCCACAGCAGGAGTGGCGAAGCTAGTGAAAGCTAGCTTATGTGCCACAGCAGAGATGGCGAGGCTAGTGGAAACTAGTCCTGTGCGCCATAGCAGAAGCGGTGAAGCTGGCGAAGACTAGCTTGTGTGCCGCAGCGGGAGTGGCGAAGCTAGCGAAAGCTAGCTTGTGTGCCACAGCGGAGGTGGCGAGGCTGGCGATAGTATGCCTCGCTGGCTGGTATGCCACAGCGGAAGCGGCGAGGCTAGAGATAACTAGCCTGTATGCCATGGCAGAAGCGGCAAAGCTGGCGAAAACGAGCTTGTGGGTCAGCTGGTACTGTCTTCTTCCGAGGGGACCTGTGCGGCAATGCTGTGTCCTTGCTGTCCTTGGCTGTGCACGGTCTGTGCTAGCCCTGTGATGGCCAGACCTGTGGTGCCCTGGCATCTTTGTTCAGCTCGTGGAAAATTGTCAGGTGGTCTCCTGGGCAGATCCGGCAGGAGTTGGAGGCCAGGTCGCAGTTGTCGGTGGGGTGGTCTCTGGCGCACTTTCTGCACGCGCTGTGGTGCTTTATCCAATGCTCCTTTTGGGCGCTGCCCATCCTCCTCAGGGCTGGGCACTTGACGGTGACATGGTCTGCGCTGTGGCAGACCGGACAGTACCTCTTCCCTCTCTTGGCAGGAGCGTTGGTTTGGTCTGTCGTGACCTGAGGGTGGGGTTCGGGCTCAGGACTCTTCACGGCCACGTGAGTGATGGTTGCCTGTCTCTGGCCCCTCCCCCCATCAGCCTCGGGAGGCTGATACCTGCTCGTTGATCCGAATCTGGCCGCCTGGCCATTGCCGCGGCGGAAATTGCTCGGCTGAGGTGGATGTTGGTTCTGAGGACGAGGTGCATCGTGCAGCCGTTGGGGGCTCTTGAGGTGTGCGAGGATGTCCCCGACAGCGTCCTCAATGCTCGCAAGCCTGCCTTCAAGGGACTCAAACCTGCCCTCAAAGGTCTTACGAACTTCGTTGGCCACTGTCAGATGCAGGGTGGAAATGGTGCTGCAGAGCTCCATTGCGGTGTCGGTCAGTGCCTTGGCGTAATGCGCCTGATCTTGGGCGCGCTCTCTGGTGAGGCGCTCGATGTCGCTCTTGAGGGCCGTTATGGCTTTGGCGTCCTCAGCGCGTTCTGCGGCGTGGCGCTCGCGGTCGGCTTCACGATCCGCGGCGTACCTCTCACGCTCGGCTTTACGGTCCGCGGCGTACCTCTCACGGTCGGCTTCACGGTCCGCGGCGTACCTCTCACGGTCGGCTTCACGATCCGCGGCGTACCTGCGGTTCTGCGCCTCGGCGGAGGACTGTATAGCTGTGAGGCAGTTGAAGATTTGTTGGATCTCGCTGTTCTCTTCGTGGCCAGCCATCTTAATTATGTAGATGGGTGACAAAGGGGATGTGTAGGCAGTGTCCAGTCTAGGCACTGTGACTTAGGGGAGGTTCGACGCTGGTCAGTCAGGGCACTCACTCGGATCCCGCGGCGTGCGAGTGAGTCCCTAGGCTGGCAAAGTCGTTTTCGAAGGACCAAAATGTAGCCACGAACCCGTATCGTGCTACTGGGGAGCGGTGGACGGCCGGCGGGCTTAGGCCGGACGTCCTAAATCTCGGGGTTATATGAAATGGGACGCAATGTCCGGAGCGACCGATCCCACAGGATGTGAGTCGCGGATGCCTTTCTTAGTGACAACCAATGATGAGGTGTGCTGAACCTCTTGTAAAACCCTTGTTCCGAGAACCAATAGTGAGGTGTGCTGAACCTCAAACCCTTCTCCCGGAACCAATAGTGAGGTGTGCTGAACCTCAAACCCTTCTCCGAGAACCAATAGTGAGGTGTGCTGAACCTCAAACCCTTCTCCCGGAACCCGCTCCCCCCCAGACCACGGCTTTAAGGTCCGGAGTTCGCCTTCGGGCGCATTATCATGACGTCACGCTATCGCAGCGTCGCCCTTGGCAACAGTCCTAATAAACCCCAGGAAATTATAACTGACCACAAATGATCTACTGAATGTGACAAACTGCCATATTGAGCCTCAGCGTCAGGCATATCGGAGTGTGTAAAGTGCAGTGTGGTGTGGTGCCTCCTTCACATTCAGTGGATCCGTGAACTTCGGTAGTCAGTTATATTTTCCTGGGGTTTATTAGTACTGTAGTAGATAATAAAAAAAGAAAATACATTGCTTTGAAATGTTATAATATAAACAAATATGTACATGCAGGGTTATATTGGTCAGTTTTCTCTCATAGTCTTGAATAGTGATTCTCTAAAGGTTTCAAAAGGAGTTTTCTCATTAGTCAATGTCTGATGTATGTGCCTGCTTTTGGTCTCCAAACCACTGCTTGAGAATGAGACAGTGTGTATTATGTAGTGTAGACTCTACAGTCTGTGATGCTCTGCACTATAGAGGACTGAGTGGATGCAGTCCTCTATAGCAGTCCAGAGTTCAAGGTGAGTAAATGGGGATCTTGTAGAAGGTATGACGAAGATTGCAAAGGTACAGTATGAGGAAGATTGTCAAACTGCTCCATGGATGTTGAATGAGGAAATGCATTTGCCAAAATCCCCCTCTGTCTATCAACTGAGAAATCAAGTTGAACAGCCAGCTTGTTAACCCTTTGTGTACTGAAGGCATTTTGGTGTTCTAACCATTATGCTTTACCTATTGAAAAATAGCAGATCTACAAGCTCATAGCGCGCCACCAAGTGGCACGCTACGAGCTTGTAAGTAAGTAAGTAAGTAGCCTTGCCAGGCCATGATGTCAGGAGGCCCAGCTGAGCCATTCAGGCCCATATAGGTCAGGAGCCTATCTCCTGTTTCTGTAGCGTGAGGCAGCTTGATGTACAAGTACACCCCCTGGACATGACGCTAGTATGTCGCAGGGACTTACCCCCAATCCATCCCTTGATGCTGAGTGCCAAGCAGGGAGGCATTGGGTCCCATTTTTTAGAGTCTTTGGTATGACCCGGCCGGGAATCGAACCCCGACCTCCCAGTCTCAGGGCGGACACTCTAACCACCAGGCCACCAGGGGAGCTGGTAGGTCTGCTGTTTTTGAAAAATCATAAAAATGTGGCAGAAATCTTTGAATATATCATTTCAGAATCAAACATTTTAGCTCAAATCTTTGCTTCTGGTTTTAGATGGGGGTCCGCAGCCAAATATAGATAATTCTGGTGGTCCTATGAAATATGTTGAGCATCACTGACACATGTAGCGTGTCGTGGAGAGTGGCAAATAATACAATGTCAGTAAGCCTGCATGGGACAGGGTCAAGACAGTGGCTGCTGGATACTTGTGAAGCAAAATAATAATAATAAAAAAAAATCCAGCCTTGTGAAACAATGAAAGTATCCGGAAGAAAACCTGGGGGCTGGGTGAAGGAAGATGCGTGCGATCACTGTGCATTCTGTACATTCTGTAATGTGTATGTCACTAACGTGACACACAAATTTGCATAAAGTTTCCCCTCTACAGATATCTATCCTGCTTCATCCGGGAACGTCAAGAAGGGGGATTCCCAGCACCCCATCTTCAGCTATAAAAGAAGGTTCTCAAACTCAGATGGCATTGACCTTCTACTGGACCTGTTGCTGAACATACACTCAGCACACTCTGCCTGCCTGTGATCAACAACGTGCACTTAAAGACTTCAAGATGATACTTGTCGGCGCAGTTATGTTTCTGGCTATAACAGTCCACTCTGCTGCTTGCTGTGAAGATCATGACACACTTATGGACTGTGATGCAATCTACAAAAATGGCTCCACCGAGAGTGGTGTGTACTCCATTTACCCCACTGATGACGCAACTGAACCTGCCAACGTCTACTGCGACATGGACACAGACGGAGGGAAGTGGACAGTCATCCAGAGAAGAGTGGACGGCAATCTGAACTTCTACAGGCCCTGGGCTCAGTACAAAGCTGGGTTTGGAGACGCATCAGGCGAGTACTGGCTGGGACTGGAGAACATGCATCTCCTCACCAAGACCAACAGGTACCAGCTGAGGGTGGACATGGAAGAATTTAATGGAAACACAGCGTTTGCCTCCTACTCCTCTTTCTCAGTGGCTTCCGAGGCTGACGGCTACAAGCTGAATGTTGCAGGTTTCAAGAATGGAGGAGCAGGAGACTCACTGAAAACTCACAATGGAATGAAATTCTCAACCTTTGACAAGGACCAGGACAGATGGAGCAAGAACTGTGCAATTACCTATTACGGTGCATTTTGGTACAATGCCTGTCACCATGCTAACATCAATGGTGCTTACCTGTGGGGACAGACTCCTCACTTTGCAACAGCTGTAGACTGGTACCACTGGAAGGGTTACCATTACTCCCTAAAGGCTGTCGCGATGAAGATCAGACGTGCTCCTTAAACATGTTTTGGTTCACTTGCCTAGTACATGTTTGAAAAGCACAGCCATGATACAAAAATGCATAATGTAATATTTACTCTTTTGTTGGGTTTGATTTTGATTATTGTTTCCTCTTGTTGGGACTGTCTTTAATCCTAAACTCATAAAGTATGTATAATTTCAGTGGTGCCCTGTCCTCAATGGCTCATAAATGAATAATCCAATATGTTGTAAACATTATTCAACTGTGTGAATAAAGAGATGCATGCAAAGACAATATGTTCTTGATGTTTGAGAGGTCACTTTGTCCATCTCTGCCCATGGAGATTTCAGAACATTCTCCACCAATGACTATATCATCATCCATCATTATATCAGATTTACATGTCAGAAGTATGAATTTTAGCAGATGTATGCTAGTTCTGTCATATTTTACTTCAGTCATGCAAATGTTAAAGGTTGAGCCTAGAATGAATTGAAACCTCATAATAAGTCTTCACTTGTGACAAATGTTTACTATTTGTGTAAAACATATACTGTATGTATGTTGCTACATGCATAGAAACAGATATTGCAGTAGATTCAAATATTGCACCATATACTGTAGGTTGCAACAGGTCTAAATGGGTACAAAGTGTTTTCTTCTTTTCTCCAACACATTTCTCCAACATGTTAGTACGCAGACATACCCCACTTCTCTCACATCTAGCATAGGGTTGCAAAAACATGTTTTGTTGACATGCCTTACTCAAGCTGGATGAAACGTATAAAACCACGACACGGGGACGGCTGTGCGCCCCACCAATCATAGAAAGGGACGAGAGCGCGGGCTCGGTGAGTATGAATACTCCACCAATTACTACTAGTGGCGCGCGCGGCTCCTCCCAAAGTAGGAGGGTTTAGACCAGTGACCAATCGGGGAAAGACGGCTCCCTCGAGCTGACGAAATAAAACGCAACAGCTTTGACTTGCTTTTTATCACAACTCGTACAAGTTTGTAGAGAGAAAATGGCAAGAACCAAGCAAACCGCTCGTAAATCCACCGGTGGCAAAGCCCCCAGGAAGCAGCTCGCCACCAAGGCAGCTCGTAAGAGTGCGCCGGCAACCGGTGGAGTGAAGAAGCCTCACCGTTACCGTCCCGGTACAGTGGCTCTGAGGGAGATCCGTCGTTACCAGAAATCCACCGAGCTGCTGATCCGCAAGCTGCCCTTCCAGCGCCTGGTCAGGGAGATCGCCCAGGACTTCAAGACCGACCTGCGCTTCCAGAGCTCCGCCGTCATGGCTCTCCAGGAGTCTGCCGAGGCTTATCTGGTTGGTCTGTTTGAGGACACCAACCTGTGCGCCATCCATGCCAAGAGGGTGACCATCATGCCCAAAGACATCCAGCTGGCCCGTCGTATCCGTGGAGAACGTGCTTAAACCTTTCTGACTAGTCGAACCCCCAAAACGGCTCTTTTAAGAGCCACCCATATATTTCTTTAAAGAGCACTTTCCACGGGCTTGTTTTTGTCAATGCGTATCTAAAAAAGTTTCCAAATCCAGAAGAGAAGACCTGATACAATAATTCATATAATCCTATCGTGGTAATGCACTGCATGATTTTCCCCTTTTATAAATCAATCTTGCATTTTTGTTTAACTGCAGCCACTAACGCGATATACTCAGGGTGGCGCTCATTAGGGGTCAATGGTCTCTGATCATATAGACCACCAACTACAACATGAAAATATAAACTGTAAAGCAATATCCAATCCTACGTTCTCTTATTAGGACCATAAAGGACCATAAAGCAGTTTTGTCATTGATTAAATGCCTAAACGGGAATTGCAGGCATTTTACTCCATTTTACTATGACACCAATACACCTTAGTGTTAGATTTAGAGGTTTCATGTATATTTTGTATGTATAACTACACGTACAGAAGATGCCTTCTCCTTTTTCCTCGCACGTACTGTATAAACTCCATTAGATCACTGCTTAATATAGTGGGTCACTCCATACAACTTGTGCATACTGATAAACATTTAGAATGGATGTCATGCATTGTAAAAATGCATTGTAGATCCCACCATTAAGGGATACCAAATAGGCCAATGTCTTTGCATGCACCTCTTGACTCATCAGTGAATCTATAAGACCCCAATTGTTGGGGATTCGGAACAAAAACGTATATCCAGGCCAATAGGGTACGTACTCTACATATAATTAATAGTTAATACATACTGTGTTTAATATGTTAATACAGCACATGCTGATTGTGGACTAAACTACAATGTGCCTGTGTACTTTTAGGCACTGCTATACATCATGAATGTGAAACTACATGTAGGCTAAATACACGGACTATCTAGAAGTAGCCTATATGTTATTATTGTTATTATTATTCTCATTATTACCGACAATGTCTGTCTACAAATTAAAAATTAAGACCACAGTAGATTATAACCCCCCCCCCCCCCCCCTCTCTCTCTCTGGTCAGGACCTCCTTCTTTGGGAGGAGTCGTTCAGCCACTATGTTTGATTGGAAGAGAGCTCATACACACTCAGGCCGCGCTCTCATCCATTGGTGGGCCGCACAGCAGCACATACAGACAATACTAGGCTGTGTGTCGTTGAAGATATAAAACCTCTCGCGCGCCTCTCCTCGAACACATTTCTTCGAGTTTCAACTCCCGAAGTAAAACTACATCCAAAATGAGTGGCCGCGGAAAGACCGGAGGAAAGGCCAGGGCGAAGGCCAAGACTCGCTCATCCCGTGCTGGACTCCAGTTCCCCGTGGGTCGTGTCCACAGGCTGCTTCGTAAGGGCAACTATGCTCAGCGTGTCGGTGCCGGCGCTCCAGTGTACCTCGCTGCTGTGCTCGAGTATCTGACCGCTGAGATCCTGGAGTTGGCTGGAAACGCTGCCCGTGACAACAAGAAGACCCGTATCATTCCCCGTCACCTCCAGCTGGCTGTCCGCAACGACGAGGAGCTCAACAAACTGCTGGGTGGAGTGACTATCGCCCAGGGCGGTGTGCTGCCCAACATCCAGGCTGTTCTGCTGCCCAAGAAGACTGAGAAGCCCGCCAAGAAATAAATATCCTTCATTTCCACCGACCAAACTCCACACAAAGGCTCTTTTAAGAGCCACCCACTCCTTCTACATAAAGAGTAACTTCCCAATGTCTTAAAATTTGACCTTAATATTCTAATCGACCACTGTACATTTTACAACGACAGCCATGTCTTGGGCAGACGAGGTCATTGCCTAAGGTAGGTCGTTTTTTTCTTTTTTTTTTTTGTCGTCGTGTTGTTATCACAATGGACTAGTGCGTCCGTATCGGAAACATACTTTTAGGCGCAATCAGACATCTCGACAGAAGACGTTGCCATTATATTACGTGGCAAAGTCGCCTTGGACCTGATGTGTGAATATGGATACATTCTGAGTAAGTGATTTCCCTTCTCTCTTCGTCTCTTTCTCTCTGTGTGTGTGTGTCTGTGTGAGTGAGCAGACACATATTGAAACATTGTACACATTATGGTCTGGACTCCTGGAAGCAAAACTGTTACAATGTTTCCATATTGTCTTGTAATATGGGCGGGAGGAGGAGGAGCAGCTGGGTCAGCAGTTTCATACTGAGGCCAGATACTAGCCGTTATAGTTTCTGAGCCTGAGTAGTGAGTACCAATTCACTTTTATACACTACCAGTAATAATAATAATCTATAACGTGCACAGACTGGCCACAGAGCACCAGATGTTTTTGCATTGTTTTGTATTGGTATAGCATAGATATACCTAATAACAGCTCAAAATAAGCAATTATGGCTTTATTTCTCTTGAATCTCATCATTTTACATTCTTATAGAACACATATCCTGACTTTCTCAACAGCCAAAATTCTTAGATAATCATATTTGTGATTTTTACAAGTCTAAACCTGAAAAACAAGGTCTGATTTTTGTTTTTGCGTGTAGTTTTTGGTTCAAATTGCCTTTATAGTATGTAAAAGTGAATTAATTATGGTTTATTATTGTAGCTGAGGTTGTCCTTAAAAAAAGGGTACCAAACATTAGTGACTGGACGCTTTATGAATGTGTTTTATAAAGGAAAATGCAAAACATCACAAAACGGCCTAAAATAGGGACCTTACAGGGTTAAAGTGGAGAAAGGTAGCCTAATGTGTGACATAAGTACATCATTACCCAGTGATGGTGCAGATATTATACAAACATTCACTTCTATAGGCTAGTCAAAGGCAGTAGATAAATAGTGGAGGTAAAAGGAAAAATATTGAGTGGGTAGGGTCCATTTGTACACTCTAAATTACAAACCCACAAGGGTCCCAGGGATTAAAGTTCTCAGTACTGGGTACTGATTTCAGTCCCGAGGATTTCACAGGGGTCATTTAATTAGCTCAGTGCTTATTTGCAAAAGATTTTCAGTCCCAAGATTTTTTTTTACTTTAATCCCTGGGGTTCCAAACTATGTTACTTTGGGAACAATCGGAATAATATACAGTCAGTAGTAGACAGTCAACGCATGAAAATAGGTGTTTTGCTGCTATCTGGTGTACACTAGTCTAGTCTAGAAGACACCGCATGTGTTTGAAGATTAGGCTATCCATGCGCGAGTGCAGCCTAGTGTGTGCACCTAGTGTCAGAGTTGCGACTTTGATGGGTCAGAAATCGCGCTGTTCATGAAGCCTGAATAGAGAGAAACTGAAGTTGGAAATAAATCTTTTCAACGAGGGCGACGCAAATAAGAGCTATTTTAGGGTATGTGTGCAACATGACAACTGTTTTAAGGTATTGTGCAATACTGACTGAAGCCTCTACATGTTTG
>CM076965.1:13795777-13805777 GCA_039105355.1 Benthosema pterotum | reverse complement strand
CAACATTTAGAACACAACCCTATAGGGCCTTGTCATGTGTATTTTAGATATTATATTCTCACAGCGGCCATCTTGCAGCAAGGTGCTAACTAGGTGTAAATTCCATAGATGGCCCATCCATCGAAACAGGAAACTCCTGTCTAATTGTATTAAATTACATCAAACTCTCCCAACATTGCAGCTGGATGGAAAGTATGAATTATCCTTTCCTATTGAATTATCCTTTCCTATCCTATCTACAATGTGTTTTAATAAAAATCCACTAACATCTACATCCTGTCAAGAAGGTGCTTGTTGACTATCACTCAACAGCCCATACGTACCACCTGTTTTAAATTTGCACACAATGCAGCAGGAGGTTGATGTACTGATAACAAGCACTTCCAAACTCTGACACTTTTAACACTTTCTTAACAGGAAGTAACATGCTATGGCATCTTGTTGATGTTATGCAGTGTTGTAGTGGTACTTTTAGAAGTGGGGGGGACACCTCTTAAGGGGAATTCCGACCATTTTAATTTATTATTTTTTTCTGAGAGTGTACAAATGTGAATCCCATTTGTACACTCTCAGAAAAAAGGAAACTCATTGACATGGTGAAACACATCTTGATGATGTCATCAAGATGTATTTGACCATGCTAATGATTTTTTTCCAGACCTCTAGGACTATTTCTAGGAAACACAGAATGTCCACACAACATCTCTAAAGTATATTAATGACATGGTAAATATTAAAAATGAGTGGAATTCCCCTTTAAGACACGTGCATGCACACTTGCTTGTTTACAATGCCGAATTGTATCCATAAAAGTAAGTGACAGACAAAAAACATAGGCCTACTTTTGCCCCAAAAATATTCTAGATGTGAGAAGTGAGGGGACACCGTCCCCCTGACACTACACCCCTGTATATAAAATATTCTAGATGTGAGAAGTGGGGGGACACGCGTCCCCCTTCCACTACACCCCTGATGTTATGTAATACAATTAGAAAGGACTCTGAAGTTTGGATGAATGGGCTGTGTAAGTTGCAACTAGTTAGCACTTTTCTGGCAAGATGGCAGCCGTTTGAATATAGTCCCTAGTAGTCTTGGGCGGTATTGATTTTTTATTATTATTATTTTTTTAATATCGGTATTGATAAAGTGTTAATTAGCTCGATAATCAATATTACCGGTATTGACCACTAGATGGCAATGACGTGCAATCAGAGTTAGACACGTTCCACCAGTCACCTAGTTCTCAGAATTGCAAGATTTAGGGGTCAGAAACTGAGCGCTTTGCTGTACAAGCAGACTAAATGGGGGAAAAACTGGAATTGGGAATACTTTGTTTCCAAAAAGCCTAGCCCAAATAAGGGCTATTTTAGGCATGTGTGTAACATGAAAATTGTTTGCATAGTTACAATTAAGAGTGTCATTGCTCATATTTTAATAGAATACAGTATAATGTCGGTATTTGACGATATTCGGTATTCAATATTTTTTATAGACCCAACGATATTACTCGGTATTGATTTCCAATATAGCGATAAAGACTAGTCCCTAGATTTTACCGTGAGCTCAGGGTCTCTGATGTAAACTCCTTCCTAGACTGCATGTCTCTACACTTGGCCTCTACACTTGGCATGTACAGTCCATGGTTTCGACCGAGCTTTGACGCCACATTCTGCTTATTTGTATGGGTGTCTGACATTTGGCTTGTTCTGCCTCGTGTTTTCGGCAGTTGCAGGTATTTCCTGAAAGCTGTCAGTCGCTGAAAATGCAGGCCGGAACAAGCCGCAAGTGTTATCGACAACCACTCAAAAAAGCAGGATATGATGTCAGAGCTTGGCCGAACACAATTTTTCCACAAGGAGGAGCAGTAACTAAAGCATTGTAGACCAGGAACCTATACAAGGAACTGCCAGGGATGCGCCATGACACCCCCAAGTGACAAAACTCTTATGGGAAGCTAGACGAATACATGGAAGTGGATGCAGCGCGCACGGTATCTTGTAAACAAACATTATTTATGAACGATTCCGACTGTCGTCATATAATTGGCCCAGGAATATAAAAGAATACCCATAGCAGGTTTTTGTCCTGGTGGGTGTTTTTCGACAGGGGCCCAGGTTAATTTTATTGAGCCATTTAAAAAGAACAGAGTGCGATTCTGCTGGGGCGTTGACGACTACCTCAATTGAAATGATTCTACTGCTGTTCATACGTTATGTGAAGAGTGGTTTTGAATGCAATAATCAACAAGATCAAACGTTTCACATCTCATCTCACATGTTGAGATATTTGTCCGATCAGAGTGTGAGCTGGTAAATCTGCAATATGTAGCCTATATGATGAAAGTAGCCTAGTTATACTCATCATACACTCGATCATATACTTTAATGCACCATGACAAGACTAGAGACTAGACAAACATCCAAGGAATTATTTCATTTCAAAGTTGATGGTTTTCAATGGCAGAAGGAAAGAAGAAAAACAATTACATACAGTATACACATAGCATATGACGCTGTTACAGTATGTACATGTGGATGGTGCCACCCTCACCATGATTTGCTTTGCTAGTTATAATTTTGTACGTCTGTTAATGTCTTGATAAAATTAACAAGTGGTCACTATTGTAATTAAACAAGTAGGGTATAGCCCATTCTTAACTATTGTGTCTAACAGTGTTTCAGACTTGGTATAGTTATATTGATTAGTTTGTACTGTAAATCGCCAACTGTATTTCTCCATTTCGGAAAATCTCATTCATTCATTCATTCATTCATTCATTCATTGTAATAGGCATAGGTCTATTTGCATGTGAAATCAGAGGTAATGCGTTTAGATTTACAGCTATTTCCATAACAAATTCGAGTGAAGTGAGAAATAACATCATTCGACTTCTACTGAAAATGGATGGCAATTTAAGCAACCTGGTTGCTTGTTTCTTGCACACAATCTGGCATGACTGTCTGTGATTTCGGCCGGCAGATCCGTCACAGTAAGTGGCAGATAAAATCGGATTGCTATTTGCACAGCTTTATAAAGTTACACGGTGTAGACATCGAAAAGAAACACAATGGATAATAATCTGTTATGTGTATTCTGTTATTTTCCAGAAGTGTTTGAGTTACAATTGTATCAGTCGTTCAGAAATATTTTTTGAATATGTGCATACACACTAGGCTTCATTGACTTCAATGTATCCCCACCGTTTCCTGCGGCGGTTTGTCACCCGTCGACAAACCGGCCGATTTGAATTACCAGTCAGAGAAAATGACGTTGGTGTCCGTTCCTCTTTCCTTGTTGGAGACAAGGAAGTTGGGCCAGTGTCGATTGACAGACTGGGCTCACTGCTAAAATGAATCTACATGATATACTGGTATTGCCCACGTAAATGATGTTAAAATTTAGAACAAATTCCTAGGGCAGGGGTGGGCAATTATTTTTCCCAAGGGACCAAATGAGACACATAAAATATTGTGGAGGGCCATGACTAAAGGCTGAACTAAAGTCTGCGTAATACTGTATTAATCTAATTTCAAGATAAAAGTAACCGTAAGACCAATCATTTTGACACGCATTTATTCAGAATTTGAGCCACAGAGGACCACCATTTGATGACATTTTCGCCCCACAGACCCCAAAATTAAAGAATTATTTTGCTTTTGTCGACAATTCCAGGCTGGATTTGGGGAAACGAAACAGTCAAACATACAGATCAAAATGACCATTAATTAATCTTCTACATTCTCTAGTTGTGTAGACTTGGGATAATTCACATGATGGATATTTTAACTCTTGAGAGCGTAAAAATGAAACCAAATAAACCCGCAAGGGTCCATTTGGTTTCATTTTTACGCTCTCAAAGAGTTACATCTGTTTAACCAACTTTCCATATTTAACTGGAACTCTCGTAAGGACCACTGGTGGTCCCTGGACCACTGGTTTAAAACCCTTTCACGGGCTGGTCAGAGTCAGCCAAAGGGCCGCATTTGGCCCCTGGACCGCATAATGCCCAGGTATGTCATAGGGTCTTTAACATTTTTTTTAAGCGTTAAGTTAAAAAGGTTGCATGAGGCAGATATGATTATAATCAAACTTGCCTCTTTTTCAACCAGATCCTATGATGTCATGGACACTGGGCTTTCTTCCTTCCAAGAATACAATTCCCATAATGGGTTTAATCACAATTTGTGTGAAAGTTGAACTAAAAAATTGTGACACAGCCCTGTCCGTGACTTAATGACTTCGAAATGGCATTTGTTAGGCTGATGACTAAATTTGTCCTTTTTTTCCCCTCTATCATTTCAGAACATGAATGTGTTGAAGCTGACAGGAAGACGTGTTCAAGGTTCAAACTCTGTGCTGCGGCTGTTTCCACTGCTGGGTTCTGTTAACAGTGAAGGTTGGTAATGAACCTTTTGATTCTTTGCTGGTATAAGTGAGCTACATGCTACCATACCGTAGGCTGTCGTCGCACGGTGTATCGTTGCACGTCAATTGCGTGTATAATGCAGTCCACATCGCATGCCACTATGTGATATATTCTGTTCTAGTGAAACACTCGAATCTCACAGGATAAACACAGTTCTCTGCTGTGTTTACCCGGTGAGATTCTATAGTGTTTCCTTTCTTCTTTGATTTTAATAGTTATTTGTTTTTGTCTCTGAGTCATTGATCGCATTTTGCTTTTTTTTTTTATTATCTTCCCCCTTGCCTATCCTATTGCCCCAGTTCTTCTAATGGACTTGTGTGTACAGATGTGATGTGGAGGTTATGTGATTTATGTCTGGTGTCATTATGGTAGCATGTAGTCCTGCTTAACACTGTTTACAGCCTGCTATGCTGCAGGTCTGTGCAAACTAACAGAGGAAGAAAATGGCCCGCTGTCATTTGCTTCCTTGGTTGGTTTCTTTGCTTTAGTGGCTGATTATTGAAGGTAAGTGACCGTAGTTATTATTTTGCTGTCGGGCAGACACCTTGTATATCCATAGTTCGACCATTTTTTTATGAATTTATTCTGTTACTTGTCCTACAGTGTAGCAAGCGTTCATCCATTATTGAATATTTTTGCCCAAAAAACTGGGATGTACAAGGTTTCTACGCCACCTTCATCTTTTCTCCCTTTTATTCTTTGCTTTTAATGAAGTTATTTGTTTTTGTTTTGTCTCAGACACTTTTGATCGAATTTCATTTATTCACATTTTTTTTTAGTAATTTCTATCTTCTTGGCTGTACTATTCTTTGTGGTGCGTGAATCAGGTTTATTGTGTTACGCCGGTTACCCGTAGAACAGCATATAATGTTCATAGTGTTGCCGAAAATACAATTGTTTTTGCTTTATGTTTGGCAATTGGCATTATCTAAAAGGAAATTTTGGGACAACTGGCTGTGGGGGGAAATGCTCTCCAAAAAAAAAAAAAAAAAAAAAAAAAACATTAAGGACAACTACTTGGCAGAGACCAAGGAAATGTATGCATTTTATTTGTGTTCATGGAGCACTCTACAAGTGCTTAAAGTGAAGAGTGCAGCAGCAAACATTTAACAACAATAATTTGAGAAAAGCTTCCACCACGCAAGCGCACTTCACATATGAACACAGGCCCCGGTATGTGAAGTGTGTTTATGTTGTTTATGTCTCGTATCATTTCACATTTGTGAGTAAGGATTCATGTCGGCCAACATCACATAATGAACACAAGGTTAGGGTTAGGTATGTGGTGTTGGTTGATGTGTCTCTCATAATGTACGAGTGAATGTCTGTATGCTGCCACTTGTAGCTAAAACTTCATTGTTTGACAATGGGCCTATGACTGAACGCTTTCTACTGCACTATTCACTTTGCAGCACTTCATGTGTTATGTTGTGCTGGCTGCATATGCTAAACAGTAATGAGGGCTCTGGACAACGACGTACTGGTCTATTGCTGGCTTTATTCAACTGACTCAAGAACATACAATGATAGTGTTGCGTGACAGTATATCCACTAGGTGGCGGTGATGTACCAATCATCACAGTATAAACACTATACCACAACATCATGGACATGAAATATATACTATATATATACTGTGTGTATATATATATCTTGATTTATGTCTGAGGAGTCTTACTTAAGTTATATGGGATATTAAGGACCTACCACGGCTTGCCTTGGGAGGTCAGCAAGAATATTTTTTGCAAATTTGAATATACCATTGGCTACAAATTGTATTTTTTCTTTTTTTTTTACCTGTAAATTGCAACAAAACATAAGGCACTGGTGTGGGACTTCTGGTTTACTGGAATGGGGTTCAATTCCCTGAAGTGCCCTGCTCAAAGTGTTGTAATTACCCTATTGGCCTGAATATAAGACTATGTTTTTTTCCCAATGGAAATATCCCCCAAAAATTGAGTCGTCTTATATTCAGGGGCTATACTATTTGACATTCAATGTTCTTTTTTTCTGTAAATGGGTCTTGAAAAATGAGGGTCGTCTTATAAATGAATCGTCTTATATTCGGGACAATACGGTACATGGTCTACAGGTCCATTCCAAAAAATTAGAATATCAAGGAAAAGTTGGTTTCTTTCCGCAATTCCATTCAAAAACCCAAGCTTTCACTAATTATAGATCCAGTGCTCACATTGTAAATGATTTCAAGTATTTATTTATTTTTACACAATTTTGGCTTCCAGCTCATAAAATCCACCAAATCAGGATTTCAAAAAAATAGAATATTTCATGAGACCACTAAAAAAATGTGTTTTAAACAAGAAATGTTGAGTATATTAATGTATACAGTACTTTTTCTGGGCTACTTTAGAACAAATTATTGGATGCATCCTGTCTGCCATCTGTTAAGCAACCAACATGCCAAAGTGATTGATTTTTAACATCACTATCTATAGCAAACTTTGTGGAAGATGATACATAGATTGGGTCTATAAAATTGTGTGCATTTGCGCCTCCACACTCCAGTTTGGAAGCACACGCATGCACAGCAGCTTATGTAACTGTCTGAGGATCTATTATTTGTCTTTATTGGTTTAATACCTACGCAATACTTGTGAACAAAAATGAACGGAAATTTGATTTAAATTATAAATGGGGCCTTGCATCATGTAATTGGAATGAGTTTGGACGTGCACAGCATGTGACAACCACGTCACCCACTTGATGCGGTTTTGCAATTGCCCTAGCCCAATGGTTTTCAACCAGTGGTCCTTGAGAGGGTTCCAGGTGGTCCCTGGATAAATGATGGAAAGTTGGGTTACCAGTTGTAACTCTTTGAGAGTGTGAAATGAAACCAAATGGAGCCTTGCGGGTCCATTTGGTTTCATGTTTACACTCAATAGTTAAAATATTCGTGTGAATTAGCTGGAATTAGCCCAAGTCTACACAACTAAAGAATGTGGGAGATTAATGGTATTCTTGATCTGATTTTGCCTGCTTTGTTGCCCAAATCCAGCCTGGTGGTGTGTGGACATATATAATAATAATAATAATAATCTTTATTTGTATAGCACCTTTCATGACATAAAATGCAGCTCAAGTGCTTTACATTGCAATAGAGAAGAAGACAAAAAAAGTGGGTATAAATTAAAGAGATCATTAAAATACATCAAAGAAGCAGTACAGTGAGGACCTGAAATAAGCATAAAATATAAAATCATAAATATAGAATCACAGAGAATCAGTTAAAAGCAAGTGCATAGAAGTACGTCTTGAGTTGTGCTTTAAAAATGTCTACAGAGGCTGCCTGCCGAATGTATAATGGGAGTTTGTTCCACGCCGTCGGTCATAGAAGCAAAAGGCTGCTTCACCGTGTTTTTTTAGTTGCCATTTTAGGCTCCGCAAGCAGGCCTGCAGTGGAAGACTGAGGGGTCGGCCTGGGGACATACTTAGGCAGGCAGTCATGTAGGTAGGAAGGTGCAAGACCATTAAGCGCTTTATAGACAAGTAAAAGAATTTTAAAATCAATTCTAAAACAAACGGTAGCCAATGTAGTGAGGCTAGGACAGGAGTAATATGTTCTTCATCTTAGTTTTAGTTAAAACTCTGGCTGCCGCGTTTTGGACTAGTTGTAATCTGTCAGTTGTTTTTCTTGGGGAGGCCAGAGAAGAGTGCATTGCAGTAGTCAAGCCGGGAAAATACAAAGGCGTGGATCAGGGTTTTAGCATCATCCATTGACAGATAGGCCCTGATTTGTGCAATGTTCTAAGGTGAAAAAAGGCAGTCTTGGTGACATGGTTAATGTGTGAATTAAAATTCAATTCGGAGTCAATGAAGACCCCAAGTTCTTTACTGTGCTATTACTTTCTACAATCAGATTGCCAAGTCTGCTTAGTATTGATTCTTTCTGGTCGCTGGAGCCAATTATGAGAACTTCTGTTTTATCCTCATTTAGTTTGAGAAAGTTCTCACTCAATCAGCATTTGATGCTAGACAGACAGGTCAGCAATGGATCTAAGGCACAGGGATCATTTGGGGCTACGGAAAGATATAGCTGGGTATCATCGCCATAGAAATGGTAATTCACTTTGTGATTTGTAATAAGTTCTCCTAGCGGCAGTATGTATTAGGGAGAACAAAAGGGGACGAGTATTGAGCCCTGTGGGATACCAGAACTGATGTCATGTTTGTCAGAGTCAAACTCAGCTAGCTTAACATAATAGTTTCTGTTTGATAGATAGGAGGAGAACCAAGACAGGGCTGACCCCGATAGACCTACCCAGTGCTCCAGCGTGTGAATTAAAATTGAATGATCGATTGTGTCAAATGCAGCCGTAAGATCGAGAAGTAAAAGTACAGATATATTTTTCTTGTCGCAGATACCCTGAGATCATTGATTACTTTTACAAGAGCTGTTTCTGTGCTGTGACCTTGCCTGAAGCCGGATTGAATTTGTTATGCACCTTATTTATCTGTAGAAACACATCCAACTGATGAAAGACAATTTTTCTAAAACCTTGCCCAGGAAGGGCAGATTAGAGATGGGGTCTATAGTTAGTTACCAGCACAGAGGGATCCAGAGTGTGTTTCTTGAGTAAGGGCCTTACTACTGCTGTCTCAGAGAGTCAGGGAAGACACCTGATTGCAGAGAGTTGTTTACAATCTTTGGATATCACTGATCAACTGTCTAAAACCTCTTTTGAGAAAAGTGGTGGGAGATTATATCTAATGAAAAGAGGAGGATGTCATCTGTGATAGGGTTTTGCGGAGCTCGTCTTCATCAATTGCGCAGAATGACGATAAGCTCCCCCTGGAGGGCTCTATCCTGGCTGCATTAGCTGCAGTTTGAGGGTTTAGGGTAGTGGCGCATTTCATTAATATCAGCTCTATATTGCAAATTTTGTTTTCAAAGAAGCAAGCAAATCTCATTCCACTTAGTTTTAGAGGCAGGGAACGACTGCTTGTAGAACTGAGGGGGGTTTAAAAAGTCGTTTTCAATAGTAGAGAAAAGGACTTTGGCATTTTTCTTGTTGTCATTAATTAATGCCAGAGAAATAGCCTGTCTTGCCAGACGCAATGCTTTGTTATAGACTACAGTTGACTTTTTTAAGAATTTCTAGGTGGATGGTGAGTTTGCTTTTTCTCCATATTCTCTCGGCTCTACGGCATTCTTTTTTCAGTGATGCGTAATGTGGTCTTGTAACCAGGGTGTTACTTTAGTGTTCTGTTTCTTTTAGTTTTAAATGGAGCAACTAAGTTAAGAGCTGACTCTAGTTTAAGATTAAAATGTTCAACCATTTCATTCACTGAGGAAGTGATGGACAGTGGGGGGGGCCAGATGAAGAGGGAACCGTTGGCTGTGATGAGCTGAAAAAAAAGTTTTTTTTACCGTGTATTCAGTGTTGTTTTTCTCAAGGTCGGAGACCGACATATTAAAAACTGCAAGTAGTGGTTGATAATTCAGGCTTTCGATAATCCTTTCCACATTAATAATCAGACCTCTAGAAATTACCAGATCCAGAGTGTGGCATGTTATGTGTGGGCCGATGACATGTTGAGTAACCCAAAGGAGTG
>CM076965.1:13739069-13795277 GCA_039105355.1 Benthosema pterotum | reverse complement strand
TTCCACCAACTATATCTCCCAACCGATTAGTTTGTTATATTTTCATCATTTGACCCGAAATTTGTTCCAAGAACTGAGCGCTATAAATAGTCTCGACTCCACGCTGATTCTGTCTATACTCAATAAGCACATCTGCGTTGCTGTGACGGTACCATGCTGACGAGGAGCAGGGCGTGTCCATCGAAGTTAGCATTGCAACAAGAAGAAAAGACATTCTCCCTATTGTCGTCACAGACCCGCGACATCAACAGATTCAGAACTACATTTCCCCAAAGTGGCGGATGTAGTAATTTTAATTTTTATAAACCTCAAATGTGAGATGTGTACAGCCCCATCAGGCATTTTAAATATAATCATTGGGATACTTAGGCTATTTTTGAGGGACATGTGTCAACACTTTTGAGAGTTTTTTGCAGGTTACCTACACTTTAAAGGTAGGGGAAGTGATTTCACTTTTGTCAGATATCACCCAAAAAATATTTTTTTCTGTTAAAATGCTCTATTATAAGGTGTGGAAACCACATATGGAGTTTCCCCCTCCCCCACGTTAGCAGAGGAGCTAATAAAAGTTCCCCAGGTCACCACAATTCTCCTCCAATCAGGAGAGAGCAGCAGGTTCACATAGTGTAGCTACTGTTGGGGCCCCTAGTGCACCAGGCTGGTACTACACCATGAATTTTCAAATCACTTCCCCTACCTTTAACTAACACGTTTCTAAGGTAGGCTATCCATAAACCATAACTAACATGACGTTACGACAGTATCCATAACTAACATGTTATAGTAGGCTATCCATAACTAACATGTTACTATAGTATCCATAACTAACGTGTTTCTATAGTATACATCAGTAGTTTTCAACCAGTAATCTGGGGACCACCAGTGGTCATTTAGGAAGTTCCAGATGGTCCCCAGCATGGTTCCAATTCCAAATAATGGAAAATTGCTTAACCACCAGGTGTAGCTCTTTGAGAGCGTAAAGATGAAACCAAATGGACCCTTGTGGGTCGATTTGGTTTCATGTTTACACTCCCAAGAGTTACATTATTCATCATCTGAATTATTCCAAGTCTACACAACTAGAGGATGTAGAAGATTAATGGTCATGGGGGTCGATTTGGTTTCATGTTTACACTCTCAAGAGTTAAAATATTCATCTAAATTAGCACCACTTAATTACACAATTAGAGAATTTAGAAGATTAATGGTAATTTTGATCTGTATGTTTGACCGTTTTATTTCCCAAAGCCAGCCTGGTATTCTAGACAAAAGCAAAAGAAATCTTTAGTTTTGGGCCTGTGGGACTAAAATGTCCTCAAATGGTGTTCCATGGCTCAAATTCTGATTAGTGGGCCCTGGTATCAAAGGGTTGAAAACCACGGGTATGACTAACACGCACAGTACCACTCAACACACAGCCATTATAGTATTATGTAGTATGGAATTACACAAACTTCAGTTCATGGGCCAATGGTAGCTCTTCTATATAGACCTCTATTGAGAATGGAGAAAAGTCCTGGACCTGGCAGAAATGCATTGGACTCAGGCAGCAGCCCAGCTTTAATGATCTTAAATCTATTTTATTTTTAATAGTAGCCTAATAACATTAAATGTTAGTTTTTACTGTACAATAGCCTACTCAACAGTTGTCATGTTGCATACAGTACATGCCTAAAATATGTTAAAGGGGAATTCCACCCATTTTCAACATTTTTTCTGAGAGCGTACAAATGCAACCAAATGAACCTAACGGGTTCATTTGGTTCCATTTGTATGCTCACAGAAAAAAAGCGTCTAAAGAAATTCATTAACATGGTGAAAAATAAATACATCTTGATGTCAATATGTTTCACCATGTTAGTGGTTTTCTTCAGACCTCCATTTCTTGGGAACACAGAATGGGGAACTTTATCATGTCCACCCAACACCTCTAGGCTATACTAATGACAGTAAATGTTGAAAATGGGTGGACTTCCCCTTCAAACACCCCTTATTTGCGTCATTGAAAACAATACATTTCCAACTTCAGTTTGCATTAACATAACCCTTAATGTCAGAAACTGAGCAGCTAAGTGTTCCCGTTTAACATAAGCATATGGCTGGTTTTTTACACTTGTTTCACTCATACGATATGAAAGCCATTTTTGCTGGCCTGACCAGTAATAATGGCTGTGAATCAGCATATTGCATGATTCAGTTTCACAATTGATTCCACAAATTCCTTCACTGGATACTCGAATCAAATGAGTTATCTTGGCCAACCGATCCTACGCTTCTCCCTGGAGAGTTTATTATAGCCACTCAGGCCAGCAGTGTGTGGAAGTGTACAAGTTTGTTCATTTTGGATATCAGAAGTAGCCTAAATGCATCTAGTCCATTTTTTAAAATGCAGTTTGGCTGGCCCACTTAGTCATTCGTTTTTGATCGTGTTATCAATTGTACTGCTGTCTCACACTCTCCTTTTTGTTTTACAGGGATTTGGAAAGCAAGGATTCCAGTGCCAAGGTAAATAAATACACAGCTTGTGTGGGCATGTGCACCAAGTGTTGCCGTTTTGGTCCCCATTTTAAATGGATGTTAGGGTAACACATGACATGCAGCCATATACACCCTGTACAGGCAGTGCTCAGACTGACCATTAGGTTTTGTGCAATTTAATTAACCAGTTGACATGAGGCCTGTTTTTGTGTAGCGTATGGGGGTAAACGGCATGTTTGATTTTAGTGAAACAATCTCAGTATGTTGAGAAAATAATTCTACCATCACGCGTTTGCTATTTAATTTTGTAAACAACCCGAGAGCTTAGCATAAGACGTCATACAAAAATCCATAATCAAAAACATGCATGTCCATACAAGGGCATTAGAGAAGGAAACCAAAGACTAAAGTTAAAGTTTAAATCTTTTATTTTGCATCTGGCCAGAGACAGGGCATCAGTCGCTCAAGTACATCATGGAAGGAGTTTCTTGAACCTGTGTGAAGAGAAGGCATGTTCAGTGTTTGGTTCATAACATGTTAAAGACTATATAAAAATAAACTTAAGCAGTTTGTCTTACCTTGCATACATTCGGTTTGTTTCTGGCTTATAAAGGCTTCTCAAGATTTTGTGCCATGCCTGATGACGGTCCGCCTGGGAGGACTTGGATAGGCGGGTCTTGGCTTAAAAGCAACAGGTTCGGGTGTTGGTCTGAAAACAACACGTTGTATGGGACTACCAGGAGGTTTTGGGGCAGGAGCATCAGGCTCCTCTCTGGTATAAATGGCAGGTCTTGGGCGACTGAACAAGCTGCTGGTGTGCTCTGTGGGAGGTGGGTCAGATCTTGGGGGTTTGTACCCGGTACTAACATGCACTTCTCTGGCGGAAGGAGACTCAGATTTTGGGGGTTTGTACACTGTACTGGAGTAGACTTCTCTGGCGGAAGGAGACTCTGGTCTCGTGGCCAGGTGTCCAGCCACGGCGTGGGTGTACCTTTCTCCGAGTGGAGGACGTACAGGTCTTGTCGGGTCAATGGCTGGTTGCAAGGGAAACGTCGCAGGTCCGGCCGCAGGTTCAAGAGCAGCAGGTTCTTTGGGTTGAGCCCCCGCTGGTTCTGTGGCTCCCGTGGTCTCAGGGAGCTTAGAATAGCTAGTTTGGCTGTAGGAAAGCCTGCCGTTCTGGTAGGCGGATCGGGACTGCAGAATGTAAGTGGGTTCTGGTGGGGGAACCGGCGCACTCGTGGCCGGCACCTCGTCGTCCCTCCTGAATGATCCCCAAAGCCCAGGGAATATGATATGGTCATAACCAGGTGGAGGTGGAGGGATGTCTTCAGCCGGACTAGAGTCTGGTTTAACAATCGGATCCATAGAGTATCGGGGTAAGGTGTAGGTAGAGTCTGGCGACACGCTGGCCGTCTCAGTGCTGGAGTCAATATCGTATGGTTGAAAAAACCGAGGCCATCGAGTATGGTGTAGAAACAGGTGATTGAGGGCTTGCGGCTTCAGTCTGAATAGAGGATGGGTTGTTGTCGGAGACTTCAGCAGCGCCAGGGATTGGATTCCGTGTCCCGGATTGTTCTGATGAAACTTGTACGACAGGTTTCGTCCCAGTAGAAGCAGGTCCAACGTAGCGGTGATAGCCACCAGAAGCGGTGGCTCATTTCGAATGGTTTCCCCGGGACGGGGATTGTTGCTGTATCCCACAATTTGTCTAACAGGTTGAGGCGCAACGCCCCCAGAGCTTCCATGGGGTTTTTGTGGCGTTAGGACATTAGAATAGCCGCTCGAAGGTCCCGGATAGTTTGAAACGGTCGCAGAGGGAGGACGTCTCAAGGGGCCAGGACGGGAATCACCATAGCCACTTCCAGCTACCATAGAGAATCTCCCTCCTCCAGTGCCAGTCGTCCAGATATGTTCAGGTCTTGGTCTATAGTAAGTAGCGGTACCCTGTGCAACGCCACCACCCGTGGACGAGGGCTGCTGAACTGCTGGGGGTAAGGGGTTGGGATAACCCCACTCACTGTCAGTTGGCATTGGGATCGGCTCATAGTCAGTGCCCTTGGCAACAACAGCCCCTGCAGTTGAGGGGAGCCCAGCACTTGAGCCAGGGGGCATGGGGTAAACATAAGAGGAGGAGCTGGGGTAAGAGCCAGCAGTGGCAGGGTAAGTGGAGGGGCCAGAGGCGTGGTGAGCACCAGAGGGGGCAGGTTTAAAGTTGTACGTGCCCGTGGCAGAGGGGTAGGGGCCAGTAGCCGAGGCGGAAGTGCTAGATGGGTAATTAGAGGGGGCGCCTTTAGCGGCGTAAGTGCCAGTGGCAGAGGGAACGGCAGCAGAGGTGGAAGTGCTGCTGCCAGTGCCAGAGGGGTAGGAGTAAGCACCAGAGGGGGAGGGTAAGCACCAGCAGCTGAGTGGACGGGGCCTGAGGGGTAAGAGCCAGTGGCAGAGGGGTAAGTGTGGGCACCAGATGGGGCAGGTTAAAGTTGTACATGCCAGTGGCAGAGGGGTAGGGGCCAGTAGCAGAGGCGGAAGTGCTGGATGGGTAATTAGAGGGGGCGCCTTTAACAGCGTAAGTGCCAGAGGTGGAAGCACTGCTGCCAGTGCCAGAGGGGTAGGAGTAAGCACCAGAGGGGGAGGGTAAGCACCAGCAGCTGAGTGGACGGGGCCTGAGGAGTAAGTGCCAGAGCTAGAGGGATAAGTAGGGGCACCACCACCTATAGATGGGTGAGCACAGGTTTGTAAGTAGCAGAGGAGTATAGGCCAGCAGCAGAGGGGGCGGGGCCAGAGGAGTATGAGCCGGCACTAGAGGGGGAGGGGCCAGAGCTGGAGGGGGAGGAGTAAGTAGGGGCACCACCACTGCCCATAGATGGTCTAAGCACATGTTTGTAAGTAGCAGAGGAGGCGGGGTAAGTGCCAGCAGCAGAGGGGGAGGGGCCAGAGTAGTATGAGCCAGCACTAGAGGGGGCGGGGCCAGAGGAGTATGAGCCAGCACTAGAGGGGGCGGGGCCAGAGGAGTATGAGCCAGCACTAGAGGGGGCGGGGCCAGAGGAGTATGAGCCGGCACTAGAGGGGGCGGGGCCAGAGGAGTATGAGCCGGCACTAGAGGGGGCGGGGCCAGAGTAGTATGAGCCGGCACTAGAGGGGGCGGGGCCAGAGTAGTATGAGCCGGCACTAGAGGGGGCGGGGCCAGAGGAGTATAGGCCGGCACTAGAGGGGGCGGGGCCAGAGGAGTATGAGCCAGCACTAGAGGGGGCGGGGCCAGAGGAGTATAGGCCGGCACTAGAGGGGGCGGGGCCAGAGGAGTATGAGCCAGCACTAGAGGGGGCGGGCCAGAGGAGTATAGGCCGGCACTAGAGGGGGCGGGGCCAGAGGAGTATGAGCCGGCAGCAGAGGGGGCGGAGTTAATAGGGGCACCACCACCCATAGATGGTGTCAGCAAACGTTTGTAAGTAGCAGAGGAGGCGGGGTAAATGCCAGCAGCAGAGGGGGAGGGGCCAGAGTAGTATGGGCCAGACGAGTATGCACCAGCACCGGGGGCGGGGCAGAGCTGGAGGAGTAAGTAGGGCCGCCACCACCACCCATAGATGGGGTCAGCACAGGTTTGTAAGTGCCAGCAGCAGAGTGGGAGGGGCTAGAGTAGTACAGGCCAGCACCAGCAGAGGGGGCGGGGCGGCCAGCAGAGGGGGAGGGGCCAGAGTAGTACAGGCCAGCACCAGCAGAGGGGGCGGGGCGGCCAGCAGAGGGGGAGGGGCCAGAGTAGTACAGGCCAGTACCAGCAGAGGGGGCGGGGCCAGCAGCAGAGGGGGAGGGGCCAGAGTAGTACAGGCCAGCACCAGCAGAGGGGGCGGGGCGGCCAGCAGAGGGGGAGGGGCCAGAGTAGTACAGGCCAGCACCAGCAGAGGGGGCGGGCGGCCAGCAGAGGGGGAGGGGCCAGAGTAGTACAGGCCAGCACCAGCAGAGGGGGCAGAGCCACCAGCAGAGGGGGAGGGGCCAGCAGCAGAGGGGGAGGGGCCAGCCGAGTCTGCGCCAGTACCAGAGGGGGAGGGGCCAGATGAGTCTGGGCCAGCACTAGAGGGGGAGGGGCCCGCAGCAGAGGGGGAGGGGCCAGCCGAGTCTGCGCCAGTACCAGAGGGGAGGGGCCGGACGAGTCTGGGCCAGCAGGTTTGAAAGGGAACATGATTGGCCTGTCCTTCTCCGCTACTCTCCACTGCACTTTATTGGCATTATTCAGGCCTAGCATGACGGGCAGCGGCGGTCCGCCTGCACCGACTGCTGGGTAGGGACGGCCAGCATCCTCGTAGAGATACCTGCTGTCAAACGGGATCAAACTCCCATCCGGACCAGTGGGGTGATCCATGTCCATGTTCATAGTGTCTTGGTCTTTGATATAGCCTGTAGAAGATGGAGATGAATTCACAACAAATTAAGCATCACTCTGATTTATTCATTTTTTAATGTTTTATAGAAATGTGTACAATGTACCTTTGTTTTTTTTCTGTGGAGTAACAATGCCACCAAACAGCACGATGCACAGCCAGGAGGCCCTGTAGAATTACACAACAGCTCATAAGTTTGTGTGGAAACAAAGTCCCTCCATTCTGTTTACAAGAAATGGGTCTGAAAACACAAATCTCTTGAAACCATGTGATAACCTTAGACTTAACATCCACTATGTTAATGGCACGCATTTATACAATTTAAGTATACACATATATAGTATAAAAGTTAAGTAATTCAATTGGGTGTTGTGCCAATTTACTTTCCCCATCACTCAAAATATCTTTGTACATTCCCTCTTCATAATGTAAATACTTCTAGTCCAAAATTCTCCTTTAAAGAGCAACTATAGTCTCTTAAACAGCTCTAGATTCTGAAAGTAAGCATACACTATGCTTGTACATTGCAGTAGTCTACCCATCTGTAGATCTTTGGAAAAGGCCTTTCAAGGTTATGATAGCCTACCAACTTTGTCCAAAGTATTGATAAAATTTGAAAACAGCCAGACTTTAAAATGTGCTTGTGTTTAACATTCACAGTTAAGCCAGGTAGTATGGGAAATTGGGAATGTTGAAACATTTTAGCCAAAACTAAACCACCTTTATGATAGAAATTACAATAGAGCATCTCACACACACACACACACACACTAGCTGCGATACAACTCCTGATTCTTTAGTTGGACTGAATCTAGAGTTTCAAGTCAGTCCATTGACAATTTTGATCTGCAATTTGCTTGCATTAAACAACGTTAAACTCACCAACATTGCAGTTATGGAAAAGTTGAATTTTATCTGCTAAGCATTTGTTTGATAAAAATCCACCACAGACATGTTATGAGCTACCTTCTGTCAAATTCTCTGCATGAGATTTTTTTTTAAAGTACTGGAATACTGTGTACCACCCGTTTAGAATTTGCACATAATGTAGGACACCAGTCCCCCCTTAGTAAATAAAAGTGCTGGACTTGGAAGGCACTCGTCTGTATTAACAGAAAGTAGCTTAACATGTCTACGGTTGATCTTTATAAAAAAAAATGCTTTGCAGATAGAATGATGATAACTCAACCTTTCCATACAGCTACTATGTTGGCAAGATTAACATTGTTTAATAAAAGCAAATCAGTTGAAAATCTTTTGTCATGGGGGAGTCAATGGACCGAATTGAAACTCTAGATTCAGCCCAACTATAAAATAATCTAGAGTTGCGTTGCAGCTAATGGGAATGTTGAAGTTCAACTGAAACATTTTAGCCCAAACTAAACCCAAATTACATTTATAATAGAAACAATTTACAACAGAGCATCTCACACCCACACACACACACCTGAGAAGCAGCAGTCGAAGCAGCATGGCTGTTGGCAGAGAAGAAAGCAGCAGACTTCAGAGAACCTCCCAGAGCAGAAGCAGCTGGTTAGACAGACAGAAACACTGTCTGCTACTGGAACCTTTCAGCCCCAAAATGAAAGTATCAAGGCTCTCTCTCTGCCTCTTCTTATATGCTGGCACCATGCAAGTTCCTTCATTAAGACAAACTGATTGCACCTGTGTGCCACACGCACACACACACACACACACACACACACACACACCACACACACACACACACCACACACACACACACACACAACACACACACACACACACACACACACACACCACACACACACACACACACACAATATGTATGTATGTGTATGTATGTATGTATGTATGTATGTATGTATGTATGTATGTATGTATGTATGTATGTATGTATGTATGTATGTATGTATGTATGTATGTATACTCTCCTTTAGGCCTTTCACAGTTCTGTTTACCACAGAGACCAAGTCAATAGTAAAACATGAACAGGATCTCATGAATGATCCTTAGTGTGTGTGTGTGTGTGTGTGTGTGTGTGGTGTGTGTGTGTGTGTGTGTGTGTGTGTGTGTGTGTGTGTGTGTGTGTGTGTGTGTGTGTGTGTGTGCGCGTGTGTGTGTGTTTGTGTGTGTGTGTGTGTTTGTTGCTGAAATCAACACCATGCCGCCAGTGTTGCCAGGTCTGCTTATTATAACCGTGCACTTTGAACTGTTTTCTCCTCCTGTGAAGTTGCTTTTAAATATTGGTAGTTTGTGGGTTGCAGTTTGTGGGTTGCAGTCATGCGTGCTCTTGCATGTTCCCTTTGCGTGTGCCAGCACATTGGCATACTGTCACTTATTTTGGGCTCATTTACCTTGACCTGGTTGCTTGTTCTCCGCAAGATCTGGCAACGCCCTTGCTGGCTGTGTCCATAATGCTGTCTGCCAGGGTAGCACATTTCTCTCCAGACACCTGATATGTTGTGACAGCTCATGTGTGTGTGTGTGTGAGACAGACAGACAGACAGCAGCATTATTAGATAATGCCAGAAGAGGGTTATGTTGGGGTGAGACGAGGTAAGAGCAAATGAGGAACTGATGAATGTTTTATAAAATAATACCCATGAATGAATCACAACATAATCTTTGGGAGAAGAACAAAGTATATGGGGAAAAGAAATGGAGTATGCAAAGTACATACTGTACATCAGTGGCGTTTCTAAGGAATTTGGAGCCCTAGGCAAGATTTTCCCTGGAGCCCTCCCTTCCTTTATCTCTGGCGTCTGTCCATCAATTTCGCCCCAACCAGCACTAGAAAGCACTAGATTTTCAGCTAGGAGTGTTGTCACTAATTCTGGCGCTAGGGATGTCTGGAAAAAAAGCTAAATATAGCGACAAATGCGCCAAGTTGGCAACACTGAGCCGAGGTGGTACTGTTTGTGGGCGTGGCCTCATCATCACCAGAGGTGATAGGTTAGTAGTGTTTGTGGGCGTGGCCTCATCACCAGAGCTGATAGGTGGTAGTGTTTGTGGGCGTGGCCTCATCACCAGAGCTGATAGGTGGTAGTGTTTGTGGGCGTGGCCTCATCACCAGAGGTGATAGGTGGTAGTGTTTGTGGGCGTGGCCTCATCACCAGAGCTGATAGGTGGTAGTGTTTGTGGGCGTGGCCTCATCACCAGAGCTGATAGGTGGTAGTGTTTGTGGGCGTGGCCTCATCACCAGAGCTGATAGGTGGTAGTGTTTGTGGGCGTGGCCTCATCACCAGAGCTGATAGGTGGTAGTGTTTGTGGGCGTGGCCTCATCACCAGAGCTGATAGGTGGTAGTGTTTGTGGGCGTGGCCTCATCACCAGAGCTGATAGGTGGTAGTGTTTGTGGGCGGGGCCTCATCATCAGAGGTGATAGGTGGTAGTGTTTGTGGGCGGGGCCTCATCATGGTAGTGTTTGTGTTTTCATTCTTGTGCCAACTGGTGTCATGCTGTCAGCTCATGTTACAGAGGGACGCTTCAGGAACCACATGCAAGGCCATAATTAACTGTCTGTAGGTACACACACACACACACACACACACACACACACACACACACACACACACACACACACACACACACACAAACATACACACACACACACACACACACACACACACACACACACACACACACACACACACACACACACACACACACACACACACACACACACACCCACACACACACACACACACACTATTCTTTGTGTATGTGTTTGGGTTGCATGATCACTTTTCCACAGCTCTGTTCACACACTTCATATTGAAATAGAGTGCTGAGTGTCTTTGATATTGTCTTTGAGAGTGTAACCTGGACATGGTCTTAACGAAGGGCAGGTTCGATGGGTGACTGTGCATTAATACCGCAAACAAAAGCCTTCCTCGTCTAGCAACGGCGGGCGACGGCGGGCGATGGACGAGCAACGTCGGCCGACATCCATTATTTGTCTATGGGAGCCGCCGATTCGGGCGACAGCAGCAGAACGGGCGACGCCGGGTGACGTCGGCTGGAAAGATAAAAAAATACTGAGCTTTTCGGCCAAATCGGCCGGCGTTGCTTTTAGTGATAGACCGATTATCGGCCGCGGCCGATTATCGAATTCGATATCCATGATTTTATTAATAATCGGTATCGGTGCTAAAAATAAATAATCGGAAAAAGAGCAGCCGATTATTTTTATTTATTATAAATGTTCAAAAATGGTACGTTGTACATCAACCACTTTCATTGAAGATCCAGTAGATTGTGGTGGTGTATAGCTGTGTGTCTCTGACCCTCTCACCTCATGTATTTATAGATTTATCCAAATTACCCTAAATGTATTTTCTCTTTTTCTTGTCTATGTCTGAAGCTCTGTGCCTGTACTTCACGGCAAAATGTTTCCAATGCTGCTACAATGCATTGTTGCCCTTGAATTAAAAAGATGCTTTTTATGGAGGGGAAACTGAAACACTTTTGCTGCTTCCTGCACTTTCATTCTATTAAAAAAGTAAATAATAATCGTATCGGCTGATATCGGCTATCTGCCTTTTTGATGTCCCACTAATCGGTGATCGGAAACATCGGCCAAAAGTCTGATCGGTCGATCTCTAGTTGCTTTGCTTGTCCATCGCCCGCCGTTGCCCACCATCAAAACGTACTGTAAGGGCGTTTCACACGGGGATCGATAAAACACCGCCGCCCCTAGTTCATTTTCAACTGAACCTGCGTTTTGTACTGAGAAGCAAGCGTATTTACATGTGCGGTGTCACAGAGCTTGTTCACAAAACACCAGCACCGTTGATGAAAATTAAAGAGGGGGGGCGCGTCTATCGCTCCTCGTGTGATTGTGTCCTTACAGCAGAGCTGATGCGGATCCTGGTGTTAATGCGTGGCGTTTATCGCTCCCTGTGTGAAAGGCCCTTCACTCTGGGTCTGAACTACACACAGAAGGATCGACGGACACATTTCATCCTCCTCCTCCTCCTCGCATTGTAATGACTTCTAGGAATTTCCTTCCATCATGCCTGCTATCTGGGGGAGGGGAGGTGGATGCAAATGTTGTGTAAAATGAAACATTTGTATGGAAATATAAACAGCGGTTTGTGTGTGTGTGTGTGTGTGTGTGTGCGTGTGTGTGTGTGTGTGTGTGTGTGGTTGTGCGCGCACGGGCGGCGGGGGCGGGCGGGCGGCACAGATCATAGAACACGTGCCGCGGCCGCCATGAAAGACTTATATTTGATATGTAGCGATAAAGCGCAGCCGCTGTGATGTCTCTCTCTGGTTCTTTATTGGTTTCCATGTGCGCATGGCGGTGGATGTTCTCTCATGGCTGATCAAGGAGCTCCGCTGGCTGGGTTGAGCACCATGCATCCCCCCCTCTCCCCTTCCCCTGTGCACTAGAGGACGGGGAGAGACGTGATTACAGCTCTGTTCTATAGGCTATAGTCTCATCCTCATGTGGATGATGTGCTTTCTTCTTCCACCTCCACGCGCACGCACACACACACACACACACACACACACACACACACACACACACACACACACACACACACAAGCTCACAAACACACACACACACACACACACACACACACACACACACACACAAACACTCGCACACGCACAGCCGAAAACACATCGAGTGGCACAGTGTCTCCCAAACTACTGTAGTCCCCCTGCACTGTGACATCTTTATTATAGCCCTGTGTGTGTGTGTGTGTGTGTGTGTGTGTGTTGTGTGTGTGTGTGTGTGTGTGTGTGTGTGTGTGTGTGTGTGTGTGTGTGTGTGTGTGTGTGTGTGTTTTGTGACTTATTTTCTTTCTGCAGGTCGTATTTCAAGTTGTGTTTCGTTCAGGGGCGGATGTCCCATTTGGGGGGGCAAGAGAACATGTTGGAGGGGCAAGAGAAAATGGTATGGGGGTGGCTTCATCGCCCGTGGCGCGATACCATTTTCGGTTACAGGACTTTTATTAGTCAAGTAAAGCATCAATAATAACATCAGTTGTTGTTGAAGTTGCAACAGACACGCAGCATGCATGAAGCTGAAGGTCTGACTCAGAGAGTTTTCTGTTTTCAATGATGAAATGCTGTTGGTTTAGTGGTGCCACAGTTGTAGTTAGTTAGTAGCAGTAGTAGTGTTTCAAATCATTTTAAATATAAGCACTTTAATTTGAAATATCTTGGGTTGTTTTGCATGGCATCGTGTTTGGGGGGGCAGACTGGGTATTTAGGGGGGCACTGCACCCCCCCATGCCTAGATCCGCCCCTGGTTTTGTTGTGGAAATGCAGCTCTACAAGCTCTCATGTACTGTATGTGGTTCCAGCCTGTAGATCTGCACACGTTTGGTGCTGTAAAAGACTTCCATAACATTTGAAAATGGATGAACCATCTTTCAGACGTTCACACAAAATGACTGGAAAGCATTTTGTCTGAAAAAAACATAATTGCGATTATCTCATATAATTTACTCTCAGCCGATTACGTGATTATAAGTCTCTTGTTTGCTGTTGGGGCAGAAAGCTCTTATCTCCATGTTTGTAACGTTGTTTGGCTTTCCTTTATCCATAAATGAACGCACTATTTGATCGCTCAAAATCCTCAAAAGCAGCAGGTGATCCACAAGTTTGAAACGTGCTGTGTGTTTTTGGGGGGGCTTGTAGATCTGCTGCTGTACTTTTGAAGCCTTTGAAGTTGAATGCTGAAGATTGATTTTTGGGACATGTGAGGTTTCCGACCTACAGAGACGATGTAATTTGCGATGGGATGATTATGTGATGCTCTCGACAAGCCTATTCACTGGGGGAGCAAATAAGGGCGAGTCGGTGAGGACAGGAACAGAACGCTGTTGTCCTCACACTGAATAACACATCAGCCCCATAATCCATATATGTCAAACTCAAGGCCCGAGGGCCAAACCAGGACAACCAGGTGTATGAATTAGAGTTCTCAAGCTCTGCCCGAACCCGACCAGGACCGAACCCGAACAGGCCTAAAATCTATGCTAATCAGTAGGGCCGGGTAGAGCCGGGTAGGGCCTCGGGCCCCATGAAAAAAGAGAATATATATTGAATTATTTATTATTATGAAGATGGTGCTGATTGCCATTTCATTTTTAATCTGTGGCGAATACTCAAATTTTGCCCAAACCTGACAGTTTAGGGCCGGGTAGGGCCTAAAATCTACTTCATTTAGTCGGGTTGGGCCGGGCCTAGGGCCTGAACTGTTAGGGCCCAGTTAGGGCCGGGCCTTCATTTTCAGGCCCGAGACCTTTAGTATGAATTACCTCTGGCCCAGTGGGGATGATACTGAATTAGTATTAGAACTGGCCCTTTGGAACATCAGTTTTCAACCTTTTTGATACCAGGGTTTACCATTTTATTCGGAATTTGAGCCACACAGATCACCATTTCATGACATCTTAGCCCCACAGACCCCAGAACTAAAGATTTATTTTGCTTTTGTTCACAATTCCAGGCTGGATTTGGGAAACAAAACAGTCAAACATACAGATCCAGAAATGACCATTAATCTTCTACATTCTCTAGTTGTCTAGTTGTGGGCTAATTCACATGATGAAAATTTTCACTCTTGAGACTGTAAACAGAAAACCTTACAGTCCAACATACAGATCAAAATTACCATTAATCTTCTACGTGCTCTAGTTGTGTAGACTTGGGCTAATTCAGATGATGAATATTTTAACTCTTGAGAGCGTAAACATGAAAGCAAATGGACCCACAAGGGTCCATTTGGTTTTATATTTACGCTCTCATAGAGTTACATCTGCTTAACCAACTTTCCATCATTTAGCTGTGGACAACCTGGAACTCTTTCAAGGACCACTTTACTTTCTCATCTTACTATGAAATCAGTGTGAGGTGAGAATCGCAGAACTGGAAACTGAGCATTAATAATGCATGTCTGTTTTTAATGCAAGCAGTTTTCTATTTGCATTTATTTTGCTGCTAACAGAGATTGATTTTTGGGATGGTAATTTTTTTGCTGTTTTCCTGGGACGAGTGGGACGTCCTTGTAACGGTTGCCTGTGCACGTCTGGCCCTCAACTGGTGCCAATTTTTCTGTTTTGTCCCGCTGTGTATTTGAGTTCGACATCCCTGCAGTCTCTTGTCATGTGGATAACTCTATGTTCTGAACTCTGCTGATTTGAGATTTGGTTAGTTTAATTAAAAAACATTTAGGATAAACTGTAATTATGAGAGATCATATAGGCTTGCCGCAGTATACAGTATGTCAGGCTTAGTGCTCCCAGGCTCCCAGCAGAACTCAACATCAAACTGAGATTGAAATAAAATGAGGATTTCTCTGTAAAAGAAAAACAAAAGAAGAAAATAGTTCGCATTCGTCTCTACTGAGAATGTTTTCTAGAACCCTTTTAGATTGCAATCTACAGTATTAGAAGATTGCAATACTTTTTCAATACCTTTGAATATTTTTTTCCCGGTGTGATATGTGAGGAAAGTACCAGCCAGGATGAAATGGAGGATGTACAAGGAGAGACAGCCAGATCCTCGACCTACATGTAGGTCACAACAGTTTTTAAAAAAAGGTCTGGACGTTAATTCAGCCGAGGATTCAGTGTCCGTTTTATAGAACCCCCGGCGACTCTTTTACAAACGGTCAACCTTTTTTCCCCAGTCATTTGTGTGACATTTTTTAAACCCATGCCTAAACCTAACCTTAACCCAGACCCTTTTTAAAAAGATTGTGACCGTTTTCAAAATGGTCGCAACCCTTTTCAAATCGGTAGCGACCGTTTTAGGAATATTGCTACTGATTCGGAAACCTGGGCAGGGGGGGAAAGCAAAAAACAAACACAACCTATGTTGAGGTCGTCGGTAAGACCAGCTATATTTTTTGTGGTTTTGACACTGAGATGTTTTTTAGGTGGTGAGGTTGTCTCTGTCAGGGAGGAGGCATAGAGGAAGACCAAAGCGAAGGTTTATGGATGTAGTGAAAGAGGATATGAAGTTAGTTTTGTGTGTGTGTGTGTGTGTGTGTGAGAGAGAGAGAGAGAGAGAGAGAGAGAGAGAGAGAGAGAGAGAGAGAGAGAGGAGAGAGAGAGAGAGAGAGAGAGAGAGAGAGAGAGGAGAGAGAGAGAGAAGAGAGAGAGAGAGAGAGAGAGGGAGGCGGCAGAAGACAGGGCGAGATGGAGGCAGATGATTTGCTGTGGCGAGCCAAAAACAAAAGCAAAAGAAGTGAAAATAATACTTTTAATTGGGGGATGTTGTCATGAATGTCAGGAGAATTCAAACAACATATTAGAAAGCAAGACCAAAAATAAGCAATGCTTTAGAAACCACCCCTGCACTGCACACACAACCAACAGGTAGAAGGCCGAAGCCTACGTCTCCCTGGGATAAAATCCACGGTAACCTGCAACCTGGAGTGGTGTATTGCTTTAGTATGCAGAGACGTGGCCACCAGCTCAGTGGCCTTGTGGTTAGAGTGTCCGCCCTGAGACTGGGAGGCTGGGGTTCGATTCCCGGCCGGGTCATACCAAAGACTCTAAAAATGGGACCCAATGCCTCCCTGCTTGGCACTCAGCATCAAGGGTTGGATTGGGGGTAAGACCCTGCGTCATACTAGCGTCATGTCCAGGGGGTGTACTTGTACATCAAGCTGCCTCACGCTACAGAAACAGGAGATAGGCTCCTGCCCTATGGGCCTCATGGCTCGGCCTAGCCTCATGACATCATGGCTAGGCAAGGCTTACTACTATGCAGAGACGTGGCCAGTGGCCACCCCATGCTAGTCAGCTATCCCTGCTTCTCAAGTCTTATAATAACTGTGTCAAACATCATTTTAAAAGCTCTAATAGTGGCCAGTGGCCCTATACCAGGGGTGCCCAAAAGGTAGATCGTGATCTACCAGTAGATGACACATGCAGGTAGATCACATGACAGTTCTCCCAGCACTTGGACCCTTATATATCTGTAACTCTTGAGAGCGTTAAAATGAAACCAAATGGACCCTTACAGGTCCATTTGGTTTCATTTTACGCTCTCAAGAGTTAAAATATATTGAAACATCTGAATTAGAAAATGGAAAGTAATTGTTATCTTGACCAACGTTTTTCCAGTTCTTTTTTACAATTGTGGACAAAAATGTGAAAGTTCTTAGTTTGGGGTGCAAGAAGCTAAAGTCAACATCACAAACTGTCAACTCAAATCTCAAATACTGTTTTCAAACATCAGTATTAGCATATACAGCAAAACCTTCCAATTCTCCCCCTCTATTTTTCATTAAGTGCATTATTCTTAAACACTATATATAGATCTATGTATAGATCTTGTTGAGCCGGTCATTTTGAGAGTAGCTCTCAAGTCAAAAAAGTGTGGGCACCCCTTCCCTATACTAATACACTCATGATGGTATACTTCTGCAGGACCACAGTAGTGTCTCTGCTCTCCAATCCCACGTCCCGGTCACAGCAAGCCATGCTAAAACACATTTGCAAAATGGGAGCTGACCATCATGTACTTGTAATGCATTAGAGTTGTTCACCTCCATGTTTAGGGGGTGGACTGGACACACACACGGTCTGCGAAGGGGTGAAGAGTACGGGTCCGTCCACCATCACATGCCATCTCTGCTGTAAACAGACATCTCCACGTTGGAGTGGCTTTTAAAAGTTTCATGATCATCCACATGCTTTTCAAATGTACTATAGTTCCATTTTTTTGTTGTTGTTTAATCTTTTTAGTTTTAGCCCACAATTCCATTTGAATGTGAAGCCTACCGCTGTAGACTGTTGTCAGAAGTTATGCCATTCATAGTTCAGGGGTTGACACTAAGGTCTCTGAGACACTTGCTTTAAACCAGGGTTTTCAACAAGTGGTCCCTGGGAGGGTTCCAGGTGGTCCCCAGTTAAGTTGGTTAACCAGATGTAACTCTTGAGAACGTAAAAATGAAACCAAATGGACCCGCAAGGGTCCATTTGGTTTCATTTTTACACTCTGTATGTGTATGTTAATTTGCCTGTTTTGTTTCCCAAATCCAGCCTGGAATTGTGGATATCTAGAAAGCAGGGAAAGACACAGGTCTTGCCCGATCGGGCAACCAGGTAGCAGCCTTCACTTGCCCCACCATTTTTTTACTTGCCCCGGGCAAGCGGGCAAGTGTTAGTGTCAAGCCCTGTAGTTGCATTCACACCAGAAAGATTTACTGCGATTAAAACGAATGCTGCTCCGTACTGTCGGAAAGCGAGCTTCGTTTTTAGCATTTGCGAAGTCTTGAATCCTAATGTGCATCAACGAACCCCATTATACTCCTCCCCTTACGTCTCACTTAAAAATGCAGCAAAGTGCGGATCACTGCAGGTGTGAATAGCACATGATATGTCTAACTAGTGTGTTCTTGTGATGCTGAATCTATTCCAAGCATTAGTAAAAAAAAAAAAAAAAAAGAAGAAATAAAACACTCTGAGCTGAAAACAGCCAGCACTTACCCAAATGTGCTGACTAAGCACACTTTTGATGACTGCCATTGCCATTTTTAGCCAAACGACTGTTTGGCTAAAAACATATCACATGCTACATAAAGCATGATGACATTTTTTTGACCTGTTCCGATTCTTTACGGGTTGTTAATGATATGGTTGTCGTGTTGTTGTATTGAGGCAAGGAACAACTACCAGAGCTTGTAATCATGAACTTTAGTAAACAGTAGAGTAGAGGTAATAATGATAGCGCGTCAACCAGTACAACAGTGAAACAGTGAATGATAACTCCGGGCACTTGGCAATGACGTCACCCCAGGATGGGTTGCCAGATAATTTGCATTATACCACATCCCCCTTACTGAGGTTTGAAAAGTCCCAAAGCTGTAGTTATAAAGTCTTTTCAAATTACACTTTTCTTTTCAGGTAGACTTAGAGTAATCAGCAAACTCAAATCTCAAATCACAAAATAACATTTCTTCTCACCCCCACCAGCAAAATACTTTTTTTTTTCAAACAGCAAAATAAACTTGTGTCCCCCCCAAGTCTCTTTTTTTTCAGTTACAGAAACAAATAGCATTAACTTCTTTTCAATAAATGCTTTGCAAAAACTTAAAGTATACCTTCGAACACCATAAACACAGGAATAAAGTATTCAAATAGCAAAACCCAAAATCAGCGTCATTTTCATTTTTTTTTTCTCTTCTGAACTCGTTTAGGGTCTTTTCTTTACTGTAAACATCAACATAAATGTCACATCTGGAAGTACAAAAACAAATCACTTCACTTTTTTTTTCAAAACCAAAACAACAAAACAGTTTCTCTGTGTTGCTTTTCAATTCTCATAAGGAAACCCTTTTTTTTTCTCATAGGTCCAGTCTCTGTGGCTTCCTAACTTCTCTGCCTGACCTTGTTCTCACACCACTGGGTGTGCCCTGAGGTAGTTTAGGTGGAGACAGAGTTCCAGGAGGAGGAGTACGAGGAGGAATGTTCTCCTGCACAGGTTGAGCCACGTACTGAGACTCAGGCATAGGCACGAGATGCTGTCGGTTCCTCCGCAGTGTTCCTTGTGGTCCACTCACCAGATAGGATCGTGGGCTGGTGTGTGCGGAAGTCACAGTCCCTTGTGCCCTTGCGTCAGTAATCCAAACCTGATCTCCAGGTGTCAGTTTTGTGAGAGCTCGCGCTCTGTGTCTCTGATCGAAAGTCTTTGCATCCATCCGTCGCTTCTCCCGCTCCTTGTGCTGAAGGCCTGCAGGTCTGGTAGAGCTGGTTTCAGCCTTTCAGGTAGGATCGGTAAGGTTGTGCGAAGACGACGACCCATAAGCAACTCGGCAGGGCTGTAGCCGTTGCTCAGGGGAGTGGCCCTGTAGGCCAGGAGTGCAAGATACGGATCTTTGGCCTTTTTGAGCAGGTTCTTGACCGTTTGGACTGCGCGCTCCGCCTCGCCGTTGGCCTGCGGATACTTCGGGCTGCTGGTCACGTGCACGAATCCGTAGTCAGCTGCGAACTGCTTCATTTCCTGTCCGGAGAACTGAGGGCCATTATCCGAGAACAAATGAAAGGGAATGCCGTTGCGCGAGAACATCGATTTCAGATGAACTATCACATCTGTGGACCTTGTCGGGCTGAGTAGTGCTATTTCCACATATCTGGAAAAATAATCCACCACTAGCAGGTATGTTTTGTCTTTCAGGGTGAATAGATCTGCACCTAACTTCTGCCAGGGTCCATCTGGAAGTGTAGTTGGCATAAGTGGTTCTCTGGGGTTAACCCTTTCTTTGATGCACTCTCTGCAGTTGAGCACTAGCTCTTTTATTTGGGAGCTCAGACCAGGCCACCACACTGTCTGAACTGCACGTTCTCTGCACTTAACTACCCCCTGGTGACCCACATGTATTTTGTCAAGAACATCGTTTCTCATACTAGCAGGTATCACTAACCTCAGTCCACGCAGGAGTAGTCCGTTGTGCACACTCAGGTGTGCTCTATCGTGCCAGTAGTGCTTGACTGGGCCGTGTAGCTGACGTTTTTCCGGCCAGCCCTCGACACAGTACTTCATGACCTGGGCACAGACACTGTCTGCGCACAACTCTTCTTGAAGCTCAGTCAGGTACTTGTCGCTCACAGGAAGGTTGTCCATCACGGAGTCAACGTAGATATTCGTATCCTCCATCAGGTCATTTTCAGCTTGCCGGACTCCATCTTTGAGTGGGGCACGAGAGAGCGTGTCTGCAGTTGTGAGGCTCTTCCCTGGTGTGTGTGAGATTGTGTAGGGGTACCTCATTAAGCGCATCCGGAATCTCTGTATCCTAGGTGGCAGCGCGTCCAGAGCCTGCCCACCCAGTAGACTCACGAGTGGTTTGTGGTCGGTTTCGAGGTCGAAATGCAGGCCTAGGATGAAGTCGCTAAACCTTTCGCAGGCCCACGTCAGCGCTAGCGCCTCCTTCTCCAGCTGCGCATACCGCTGCTCTGTGTCAGTCAGGGACCTGGAAGCGTACGCTACTGGAGACCAAACCTCTTTGTCCTTCTGGAGCATCACTGCGCCTAGCCCATAGGACGAGGCGTCTGCTGATATTTTCAGTGGCTTGTTAGGGTCGTAGAGCTGGAGAACTGGTGCGGTGGAGAGCTCTTGTTTGAGACCGCAGAAAGCCTTCTGTTGTTCATGACCCCAGCACCACTGGTTCTTTTTAGAAAGCAGATCTCTCAGTGCCTTGTCCTTCTCCGCCAAGTTAGGCAAGAACTTCCCCAACTGGTTCACCATACCCAGAAAACTTCTGAGCTCACTCACGTTTGCGGGCTCCTTCATGTCCTGCACGGCTCTCGTTTTGTCTGGGTCGGGTCTCATGCCGTCCGCTGAGATGATGTAGCCGAGGAACTTGACCTCTCTCTTTCCGAACTCACATTTTGACATGTTGAGAGTGACCCCTGCTTTCTCCGCTCTCTCCAGTACAGCGTGCGTCCTGGCGTCGTGCTGCTGCTTTGTAGCCCCCCAGACCAGAATGTCGTCCATATGACATACTACACCCTCTAGTCCAGATGTGACCTCAGTCACCATCATGTTTTGAAAGTGTTCCGGGGCAGAAGAGATGCCGAAGGGCAGGCGGTTGAAATGGTAACGCCCGAATGGCGTGATGAATGTGGTGTAGAGAGCCGATTCCTTGGCCAGGGGAACCTGCCAGAATCCCATGTTTGCATCCAGCTTTGTGAAAAACTGTGCTCCTGTGAGCATGCCTAGCGTCTGCTCTACAGAGGGAAGGATGTATTTTTCGCGACACACTGACGCGTTCAGTGGTGTCAAGTCCACACAAATGCGAACGTCCTCCTTGTTCTTTTTGGGGGCGACCACCATGCCACAACACCAGTCTGTAGGTTGTTCAATGCGGCTGATGACCCCTAGACTTTCCATCCGTTCCAACTCTTTCTTTACTTTGCCCATGAGTGGCAATGGGACGCGACGTGGCACTTTAAGGGAGAATGGCTGCGCGTCAGGCTTGAGTTTGATTGTGTAGGGCTTCTGGACCAGCCCGAGTCCATCACACAGTTTTGGGTATGTCTGCCTGACTGTCTCCTGGGTTATAGTGTCGACTCTGGCCACTAACTTGAGGCTAACTGAGGCTGCTCTACTCAACAGTGGCACCTGTAGACCTCTCACTACAAAGACCCTCTCTGTAATGTTCCTCTCCTTGTATGAGAGCGTTTCTGTGGCTGACCCCAGGACAGTTAACTTAACACCACCCGGCCCGTACAGTGGTTTGAGGACTTTTTCTAGCTCCCCTTCTGCATGCGTGACACTATTATACATTTGTTCAGAGATAGCTGTGACGTCTGCCCCGGTGTCTATTTTAAAGGACACTTTGCTGCCCCTAATGCTAATGTCAGCCATCCACGGGTCCTCTCCAGAGGCCAATACACCTATGAACAGTTCATTCACATCCTCTGCAACTTCGTGTACAGTTTTGTTTGATCTACAAACTTTTCCATAATGGCCACGTTTGCCACAGGTGCGGCAGTCTGCATTCTTAGCTGGGCACTGTGAAACTGGGTGTGAGGGAGACTTTCCACATTTTCCACATGCTCTATTTTCTGCTTTGTTCTGCACAGGTTTGTCAGTTTTCCAGTTTTTGTGCTGTCCCTGTGTCTGATCTTTGTTTTTGAATTTGTTTTGTTTCCCCTCTTGAAATGCATTGCATCCATGGCTGGCGTGCTAGCACTTATGTCTCTCAGATCAGTCTGCTGCCTCTTAATTTCTTCAGACTGTCTGGCCATTGTGATGGCTTTTGCTAGAGTGAGATCCCTATCTAGCTGCATTCTCTCTGACAGGGCTAAATCTTTGATTCCCACCACAATTCTGTCCCTCAGGAGCGCATCATGTAGATCGCCATACTCACAGAACTCTGCTAGTGCGTACAGTGCTGTGATGAATACGTCCACTGACTCTGAAGGCTGCTGTACTCTCCTGTTGAACTTTGCGCGTTCGTATATGACGTTTTTCTTCGGGATGAAGAACTTGTCGAATCCTTGCTTGACTGATGAATACCGCTGTCGCTGCTCGGCCGTCAGATCCAGCCCCCGTAGCACGTCGTCAGCCTCGTCCCCCATGCAATATACCAGTGTATTCACCTGGTTAGCGTCGGAGGTGGAGTTCAGGTTGCTCGCCAGTCTAAAACGTTCAAACCGCCTTATCCACTTCTCCCACTCGTGTGGCTTCGCGAAGTCGAATGGCTCCGGTGGTTTGATTGTGAACGTCGCCATTGGAGGTGCCGCCACCGCCGCCTGGGCTGCTGCCGCTGCAGGTGCTCCTCCGCCGTCCTCGTTGTCGCTCATGTCGGCCCGTGTGTACTTTTTTTTTTTTTTTTTTTTTTACTTATTGATTAAAAGTCACTTTTCTGCCGCGCACTCTCGCTCAAAGTAGGTCCACTTCTGTCACCATGTCGTGTTGTTGTATTGAGGCAAGGAACAACTACCAGAGCTTGTAATCATGAACTTTAGTAAACAGTAGAGTAGAGGTAATAATGATAGCGCGTCAACCAGTACAACAGTGAAACAGTGAATGATAACTCCGGGCACTTGGCAATGACGTCACCCCAGGATGGGTTGCCAGATAATTTTGCATTATACCACAATGGTAATATTATGCCAATTATGAAAATTGTTCAGCATATGGATGTTAGTATCTGGAAGTTTCATTTCTGAATTCAGTGCACTCAAAATGTCTGGGTTCACATTCTGCCCTATGGACTACGAGGGTCGAAGTCCTGCTGTATGCATACGGCAGTGGTTTTCAACCTGTTGTTGACTCATCTTTTGGGTAACATTTCATATGGGTTTTCACACAACATCTCGGAGGTACTGTATATTAATGACACATTAAAATGTTGAGCATGGGTGGAATTCCCCTTTAATGAACCGCATAATATGAATATTAACCCTAAAATGTAGTGTATGGAAATTTGAAAAAAAGTTTTGTTTTGTTTGGTTTTTGTTTTCTGTAGTTAAACCATTGTCATTCTGTTTCATTTGACACTTACATTTTGAGCCCACAGGGGGAGCTGTGGGGAAACAGCAGGTTATTGGAATGGTTCCAGGAAGTGAGGTAGTGTAGCAGGAACATCTTTAAAACTACAGGAAGTGAGGCGGCCAGGGGTGCCATTTTAGTATGAAACAGTGTTTGGTGGTGTTTGGGAAACTTTGAGATCTGGAAGAAGAAAAGTTTGGTCAGGAACTTTTTTTTTTTTGAGGGTTAATCTCTGGATCTCTTCTGAGTCTTTGGACCAAGAGGAACCTGCTGTGGCCTCACACCTTGAAGTTTAGGTGAGGAATATTTGTTAATCCCTTCTTGAGCAATGTAGTTTTGAGTAATATACTGGATTGTGGGTGGAAATACTGTGGATCAGTGGAATGATCGTGAAAATATAGTGCCTTTGGAGTGAATGTGGAATCTAGAGGAAAGGCTGGTGCAGGTCACCAAACCAGTACTGACATGAAAGATGTGGAAATGCTGTGTTTGTGTCAGGGCCGGATTTAGCCAGCCCTACTAGGGTGGGCTGGAAGAATGCCACGGTGGGCAACTCCAAAGTTTTTCATATGAAGCAGTGGTTTTCAACCTTTTTGATACCAGGGCCCACTATTTATTCAGCATTTGAGCCATGGACCATGATGACATTTTAGCCCCACATTTATTTTGCTTTTGTCCATAATTCCAGGCTGGATTTGGGAAACAAAACAGTCAAACATACAGAGCAAAATGACCATTAATCTTCTACATTCTCTAGTTGTGTAGACTTGGGATAATTCACATGATGAATATTTTAACTCTTGGGAGTGTAAACATGAAACCAAATGGACCCGGAAGGGTCCATTTGGTCCATTCGCTCTCAAGAGTTAAAATATTCATCATCTGGTTAACCAACTTTCCACCATTTAGATTGGGGACCACCTGGACCTCTCTCAACCACTGGTGGTCCCCGGACCACTGATGGAAACCACTGATATTACCTTTCATTGGGTATGGGCAGGATGCACGTTTGGGTGGGCTCTGCCCACCCCTGCCCCCCTCTAAATCCGGCCCGTGCGTGTGTGGCTGTGTGGCTGTGGCTGTGAGTGTAAGTTCCTGTCCTGTGTGGTGATAATTGCATCCAGGGTGCCCAGTCTGGCCACTAGCTGTGAGTTCAGGTGGTTGCACCTGAAAAAAGTTTCCACCAGTTAAAATGTGCTGAAATGTAAGTCACCTCAGAGTCTCCTACTGAACTGGTGTTGGCTCTGAAGTGAAGGCCTGCTGTATACCATATGCCAGTACATGGGCAACCTCACTTAAAGGAGAATTTCGGCCTAGAAGGACTTCTTATTTATATTTGTAGTTGACTAACCTGCCCACCAAAGAGGTCCAGGTTTTATTTTGTGCAAAAGCCCATTATTGGCCATTTCCCCTTGTGCTAATTCATTTATTGAACAAATGACTAGTGGGGGCTGTAACAACTACAAATAAAGCTAAGAAAGCCTTCTAGTCTGAAATTGTCTTTTAATGTGGCCACGTTAATATCCAAATACTGATACTAATTTCAGCTGTTACGGTTCTGAACATGCAGTGACCGGCTTGCAATGCAAATGAGCATTTTGTATATTGAGGCTAGTGTTTTATTTGTAGTTTCGTATGAGGAAGAACACAATACAAATTGTGTTTGTCCGTAATTAAGTTAAGTCCGTAACTTAAGTTGGTATAGTGTTAGCTGCAATGCAACTCTAGATTATTTTTTAATTGGGCTGAATTTAGAGTTGCAATTCAGTCCATTGACTCATCCATAACAAGAATTTTCATTTGTGGTTTGCTTGTATTATACAATATTAAACTCACCAACATTGCAGCTGTACGGAAAGGTTGAATTGGTTGGAAAAAAAAAATCCACCATAGACATGTTATTCTGTCAATAAATTCTCTGCATGTGATTCTTTTTCTAAGCACGGCCCTGTGTAGCATCTGTTTAGAATTTGCCAAGGCAGGAGGCACCAGCCCAACCTGTTAATACAAACAAGTGCTTCCCAAGTCCAACACCTCTATTCACTGACAGAAAGTAGCTCATAGCATGTCTACTGTGGATTTTTATCTAATAAATGCGTTGCAGATAGAGGATATTTCACCCTTTCCATACAGCTGCAATGTTGGCGAGTTTAACGTTGTTTAATACAAGCAAATGGCCGATGAAAATTATTGTTATGGGCTAGTCGATGGACCGAATTTCAACTATAGGTACAGCCCAAGTATAAAAGATCTAGAATTGCATTGCGGCTGGGATAGTGGATATGTTTAGTGAGTGTTTCTCTCCAGCCCTGCCATATGGCACATCAGTGGACCAGAACAGCACACTATCATCTTGTGTCCGTGGCTGTGGTCCAAGGTCCACCACAGGTCCCTCCTTACGCTGAGCGCGTCCTCCTGTATCCAGCCTCGTTTTCTCATTATCTCTCCTTCTCTCTCTCTGTTCTGCCTCTCCCCTTTACTGTACGTTGCCTGTTCCATCCATCCATCACCCATCCATTAAAATTCTTCACTTCCTTTACAATGTAGGTATTCAGGGCAGGTGCTAAATGCGGCACACTTATCTTATCCAGGGTGAAGTCACGAGATACGAATAAGCATAAGTTCTAGTTAATAAGCTACAAGGTAAATATACAGTAGTAGTAGAGTGCCATGACACAACAATGAGTGCTCAAAGCAGTGTTGCTGTTTTCGTCGTAAAAACTATGACGAAAAATGTATGTCCACTATATTGTCTTATATCGGACTTGACATGAGAACCAATTCCACAAATTGTCTTCTATTCATGGCGGTCACTTTGAGAGCGCCACATTTTCACCTCAAAACACACACAAAAACAGCAGATGTGCAGATCTGCTGTTTTTGTTTTCCTTAGCTGATGTATAGCATAATGCTTAGAATGTGTTCCTGCCCAAAATGCTACTTCTCAGGGCTGAAAGAAGATTCAAAAATGGACAAATGAAAAATGTTTGTCCACTACCTGTCTTTTGACTGAAACTAGCCTATTGACTAGCCTTTTGGCAACAAATGCAAACTAAAATGTTAGGAAGGCACTATAGTGCAGAAGAGATCCAGTAGAACTAAACGCTATGCTATTTTATGTTTGATTGCACTCTGGAAATAGCAGATCTACAAGCTCACATCATGTCACACTGCCACACACTGTGAGCTTCTGGATCGGCTGTTCTCAGCATGCAACCAGGTAAAAATCATAGTTCGGACCCACAGCTGGGATATTACTGTATGCCATGAGAACAAGTAAACAAGATACAGCAAATAAAGTAATAAAGCTGACCAGGAGATGCCATGAAAGACATTTGTTTTGAATGTTTATCCTCATCTGCCTCTCCTGCCTCTCCTCTCATTGTATTATAGCCTTAAATATTATATTGGTGTTAATTTAAGCCAGGGGTTGTGGAACGGTCAGAGCTTTAGGGCGCTGTGACACAGCAGTGAATCATGACGTGACGCTGGTACCCAGCAGGGGCGGATGTAACATTTCCCAATTGGGGGGCGCCACAGGCGATGAAGCCGCACCCATACCCTTTTCAGTTACAGGACTTTTATTAGTCAAGTAAAGCATCAATAATAACATCAGTTGTTGTTGAAGTTGCAACAGACACGCAGCATGCATAAAGCTAAAGGTCTGACTCAGAGAGTTTTCTGTTTTCAATGATGAAATGCTGTTGGTTTAGTGGTGACACAGCTGTAGTTAGTTAGTAGCAGTAGTAGTGTTTCACATCATTTTAAATAATATAAATAAGCACTTTAATTTGAAATATCTTGGGTTGTTTTGCATGCCATCATGTTTGGTGGGGCAGACTGGGCATTTGGGGGGGCATTGCCCCCCATGCCTATGCCTAGATCCGCCCCTGGCACCCAGGCAGCACACTACACTACAGCTCTCTACACAAGAACAGCTCCTGGCAAAAAAAAAAAAAAACGGGAAAAAAAGAAAGAAGCAAAATGTCAACCTCACATCTGGGGCTTGGACACACTCATCGTCTCTGACACAGAGCTTTTAGCTATGTGTGTGTGTGTATTGTATCATGTGTGCATGCATTATGCATCTGTAGACTGCACAACCACCCAAATGCAAAGAGATTATTTTTAGACCAATTATTTGGGAGGCAGTTATTGCTTTTATTTCATACGCTTAAGCCCAATGATTATAGCCTGGAGTGCCGGCCTCGTTTGCCGTTGCAACATTCAACTTATGAATGTTACCGGCAACTGAGTCTGGCCAGTGCCTGCTTGACTTGAATTTCCCTGACATAACCTGTTGCAGTCGTGCCGTTGTTTCTGATTCGATGTTGTTGTTTTTTTATCCCCAAACAAAGAAACCTCAACAGTATTTCAACCTTCATAAGCCACGCTCACTCGTGTAGATAAGCTCCTTGCGTTGAAGCTTGTACCCAGGCTAAAGTGATTGCGGTTCCCAAAGGCAATATTATATCGGACTTGGGTGGAAACCTTGTATGTTAAATAGCATAATGCTTAGAACGTGTTCCTGCCCCAAATGCTACTTTTCAGGGCTCAATGAAGATAAAGCAAAAGTAGCAGATCAACATGCTCAAAGGGTTATTCGGCTGTTTTCAAAAAATATTTATGAACGATCAATACACGATCAATTGGATAAACTGTTGCACTGCACTGCTGTGTTAGCAGCACTGCAGCACCGCATGGCAGTCACTAACCTCAGAGAGAACTACTGAAGACACTGATCATGTGTTTGATCCTAGAACTGCAGACTGGATCACCACCACACTGTGACTCCTCCACCATGCAGGATAGCAGACACTGATCTGTCTGATCTGAGACCAGCACTGGATCACACAGACAGACAGACAATTCAGGGATTTGTTCTGCTTGCATGTAGTTCAGATGCAGGGGTTGACACTAACACTTGCCCGCTTGCCCGGGGCAAGTAAAAAAAAACTGGTCGGGCAAGTGAAGACACTAGCCTCGACACCCAGGCTTTCATTTTCGTTCGCCTTGCGCGAAAACGGAAAGCCTGGACTAACGCACGTTGGAAAGTGGCCTTCAAGTGGGAGTGAACCTTCCGGGGTGGGCGTCGCTCTAAATAATGTGACGTAGAACAGCAGTGGACGGGCGCGGGAGGGGCCGGGATGACGACATGTTAGTGAGATCAAATCAGAGCGCAGCACTTCCGCCGTGTGGATCCCACGACACCCCCGCCCCCCAAGGCCAAAATCATTGAGGGCTAGACCAGGCTAGGCTTGACACTAACACTTGCCCGCTTGCCCGGGGCAAGTAAAAAAAATGGTGGGGCAAGTGAAGACTGCTACCTGGTTGCCCGATCGGGCAAGTGTGCAACTTAGTGCACTATAACACAACACAAGATAATTTTGTCTTGAAGGCAGTCATTGCACTCTGCCTCTGTGTCTTTCCCTGCTTTCTAGCTATCCACAATTCCAGGCTGGATTTGGGAAACAAAACAGGCAAATTAACATACACATCAAAATGACCATTAATCTTCTACATTCTCTAGTTGTGTAGACCTGGGCTAATTAAGATGATGAATTTTAACTCTTGAGAGTGTAAAAATGAAACCAAATGGACCCGCAAGGGTCCATTTGGTTTCATTTTTACGTTCTCAAGAGTTACATCTGGTTAACCAACTTAACTGGGGACCACCTGGAACCTGGGGGGCAAGTGACCATGACCTGAGGGCAAGTAGAACCTGACTTGCACTTGCCCGATGGGCAAATGCCTCGGAGACCTTAGTGTCAACCCTTGAGATGTGTATTGTATTGAAGGAATATCATGTGATTCTCGAGGGGACTGACACATAAGACACATAGGGCTCCATTTTTGTTACCATCTAGACCCCTTATCCTAAAACCCTTATCATTTTTTTTTTTTACTATTTTGAAAAACCTTTTGGAATAGTTCAACGTGCCAATCTACTGACACATTGTGAGCTTGTAGACTGGCCATTTAAACTATTGAAAATGTTTTTCTAATAGTTTAAAAAGGCAAAGAAGTTGAGGGATAAGGGGTTTAGCATGTAACGAAAATGGAGCCCATAGAAACATACACAGACAGCTTGCTCACCATGTTCCAACTCCCACATCACTGTTAAATAACAGAAGAAAGTGCAAATACTGTACGTACATCTGTGCAAATATGTGTGTCTCAAAAACTGGTGCATATCAGGTTAGAAGCATGGAAAAACAAGTTCAATCAAGATGTGAATGAATGACATACAGTATACTGCCAACACTCCCAGCCAGGCTTTGAAGGAAGGGAGGATGGCAGAAGTATAGTTCTACTTTAGCTATTGAAAGATAGCAGATCTCCAGGCTCATAGTGCACCACCAAGTGGCACGCCTGTAGATGTGCTGTTTTTGGGAGGAGAAACAAAATGTAATGCCTTGACATTGTGTGTGCGTTATGGTGGTACTTAAAGTGTAGTCCTCCAAATGTACTCTTGCAGCAGGTTTGTATAACTGTGAGAGAGTATACTGTACACGTCCATTGATGTGGTTCCAGCATCACTCAGAGTTTTGGATGATTGAGGTCCTTGACATTAAAAAGGTTTTGAGAAGAGGTGCTGTAGTACACCGTAGGCATAGGTCTAGCCAGTGAGTGAACGGCACAGAACACGCCTCTCTTTCTCCTGCTCTGTCTCTCTGTCTCCCTGTCTCTCTGTCTCTCTCTCCGTGTCTCTGTCTCTCTCTCTCTCTTGGTCTCTCTGTCTGTCTCTCTCTCTCCGTGTCTCTGTCTCTCTCTCTCCCGTCGCTCTGTCTGTTTCTCTCTCGCTCTGTGTCTCTATGTCTCTCACACACACACACACACACACACACACACACACACACACCACACACACACACACACACACACACACACACACACACACACACACACACACACACACACACACACACACACACACACACACACACTCACATTCCTGGTGTGGGCTTTCAGAGTGTTGTTGGCAGATATAAAGCAAACAGTGTGATGCCGCGGACCGGATGAAACAGAGAGTGGTGTGTCAACAGCGCTGGCTATTATTATGTCTAGGTGATGAGCAATTATAAACTGTAGCGTTTCAGTGTTTACGTACTGTATGGCGCGTCCTCCGTCCACCTGCCTCTGTTCTGAGAAGGGCTGCATCTAAAGCCTCATATAAGTCAGGGCTTGACACTAACACTTGCCCGCTTGCCTGGGGCAAGTAAAAAAAAATGGCCGGGCAAGTGAAGACTGCTACCTGGTTGCCCGAACGGGCAAGTGTGCGACTTGTGTGTGCTATAACACAACATGGGATAATTTGTCTTGAAGGTGGTTATTGCGCTCTGCCTCTGTGTCTTTCCCTGCTTTCTAGCTACAGTATCTCTCCTATCTCTCTCCCAGGTCCATTTGGTTCCAAACTATCATTTTGCTGGGTCTGTGACCACTGTGGGAACCACTGATTTACACTGGTTTACAAGTTGAATATTTATTGTAGCTGATTGTGAGATTTGTGATTTAAACAAAACAGTCTTCGACTGCGAAAGGAAATGTTTAAATCACCAAGTAGAAAGTAAACTTAAATGCAAAGTTTACGTCTTTACGATATATTTTGGGGGGCAAGTGACCATGACCTGAGGGCAAGTAGAAACTGACTTGCACTTGCCCATCTGCACTTGCCCGATGGGCAAGTGCCTCGGAGACCTTAGTGTCAACCTCTGTAAGTCTCTGCACAGGAGTCCTGTCGGAACCAAATTTGGCCTCTTTGATTACCAATGAAGGCTCTGTTTGACATTTGAGTCAGTCTTTGACATTATGTGCCTATTGGCTGGTTTTCATAGTGGTTCTGTCCTCCTCCTGTGTCGAATGCCAAATAGTTTTTAGTTTGTTTTCTCGGCACTGAGCTGGAGTTCCTGCACTCCACTGCCCCTATTTAGCTCCCTTCCCAGGGGTTGACACAAAGGTCTCAGGTTCTACTTGCCCTCAGGTCATGGTCACTTGCCCCCAAAAATATATTGTAAGTAAATTTTGCATTTTGTTTACTTTCTACTTGGGTGCTTTAAACCAGGGGTTTTCAACACGTGGTCCCTGAGAGGGTTCCAGGTGGTCCCCAGCTAAGTTGGTTAACCAGATGTAACTCTTGAGAACGTAAAAATGAAACCAAATGGACCCTTGCGGGTCCATTTGGTTTCATTTTTACACTCAAGAGTTAAAATTCATCATCTTAATTAGCCCAGGTCGCAATGACCACCTTCAAGACAAATTTATCTTGTGTTGTGTTATAGTGCACTACTTTGCGTGCTTGCCCGATCGGGCAACCAGGTAGCAGTCTTCACTTGCCCCACCATTTTTTTTTTACTTGCCCCGGGCAAGCGGGCAAGTGTTGGTGTCAAGCCCTGCTTCCTCTCCCCACTGAGACAAGGGCAGTGCGTTCTCAAAAACGATTGTGTGCCAAGGACCCCTGTGTGGATATGTATTAGGCTGCAGACCCCACCCACCCACATGTGAAAATGTCCTCGTGCCAAGGACCACAGGAAGAGAGAAAGTAGAGAGATAACCTGATGGAGGTCGTAATAGATCGAAATGTTGTATTTCTGAAGACGGCATGTGTGCGGAGGACTGCATTTTTTCCCTCAGTGTAAATTGGTATCCAATACAGTATCTATTTTAACAAAAAATATAGACATAGAAAAGAAAAGAACAAAACTCGGCATGCCCCACACGAGTATAATCAAAAGAATTAAAAAAATATAGAAAGACATAGCAAGGACACGTCTTTCTGTCTCTCTGATAGCTGATATGCATCCTTATATTTTTCATGCCATTCACTCCAACGTCTTGGCAAAACCATCAGGATATGCACAGTGACACCAACATTTGTCTTTAAGGTGCTAAAAAGTGCTATGGATATGGATATTGTGTAGGCAGGCAGGCAGGCAGGCAGGCAGGCAGGCAGGCAGGCAGGCAGGCAGGCAGGCAGGCAGGCAGACAGACAGACAGACAGACAGACAGACAGACAGACAGACAGACAGACAGACAGACAGACAGACAGACAGACAGACAGACAGACAGACAGACAGACAGACAGACAGACAGAGTGTTGGCAGTGATCATGTCTCCATCGTACTGTACTATATATCAGGGGTTTTCAACAGGTGGTCCAGGGACCACCAGTGGTCCCTGAGAGGGTTCCAGGTGGTCCCTAGCTAAGTTGGTTAACCAGATGTAATTCTTGAGAACGTAAATACGAAACCAAATGGACCGTTGCGGGTCCATTTGGTTTCATTTTCACACTCTCAAGAGTTAAAATATTCATCATCTGAATTAGACCTGAAGTCTACACAACTAGAAGATGGACAAAAGCAAAAGAAATCTTTAGTTTTGGGTCTGTGGGGCTAAAATGACCTCAAATGGTGGTCCGTGGCTCAAATGCTGAATAAATGATGGTCCCTGGTATCAAAAAGGTTGAAAACCCCTGCTATATATGTATACATACACACAGTAGTAGTAGGAGTGGTCCTGGGGCCGGCTGGCCGGCTGTCTCCTCATTAGTCTCAGCCCTTCTGGGATGACACTTCCATTACATTACTATATAATGGTCCTCCACAACTATATAATGGTCCTCCACATTACAATGTGAATACATAATCACACTCTCTGGTATCTGCATACAGCGAAGCACTGCTTATATAGGGCTGCAACTAACGCTTACTTTCATAATCAATTTGTCTGCCTATTATTTAAACGATTCATGATTAACCTTAGAAGGTCCAATTTTATTTCTATTTGGAAAAAAAGAAAACTGTTTTCAACCTTACTACTAGTTTGTAATACCATGATCTGTCGTATCACATTAGGTGATCTACAATCTCAAAACGTGTCACTCACAGTGCTTGCATATCACCCATTTTTTGCTGTATTATTTGAATTGAAATCCTGAATTATTTTTTGGAATATCGACATCATGATGTTAATAATTTGCTAACCCTGTTTTGTCCCGTTTCTCCACTCGACTTGTCCCACACATGTCCCAACGCTTCTGTCCCTCAAATGAACAGTTTAGATCTGGTCAAATCTGGTGAAATCGCAGATCTGCTATTATCGCCAAACGTCGGCTGTCACAAACAGGGTTGTAGTGGTACTTTTAGAAGTGGGGGGACGCCTGTGAAAGGGGAATTCCACCCATTTGATTTTTTTTTTTCTGAGAGTGTACAAATGTGAACCAAATGGACCCTAGCGGGTCCATTTGGTTCCATTTGTACACTCTCAGAAAAAAGGAAACTCATTAACATGGTGAAACAAATATTGATGATGTCATCAAGATGTATTTCACCATGCTAATGATTTTTTTCAGACCCAAAAATATTTTAGATGTGAGAAGTGGGGGGACGCCGCCCCCCGGTCCCCCCTCCACTACACCCCTGGTCACAAATCACTTCAGAGATGACTATGACGATGCTCAGAAATGACTAACATACTGTATAGCACAGTGGTTCCCAAACTCTTTCATTCCAAGGACCCCCAAATTGACTCTTAATTAGTTTGTGGACCCGTATTTGAAGAGCTATGCCAGTGAACGACATAGGAGAAGATTTTTACGGCTCCAGCAGCAATTCTTAATCTTAACCAGTTTAATTTCAAGGAACCCCAGTCTGAATTATTAGTCTGTGGACCCCCATTGCATGCATTTCTATATTTTGGGACCCCCAATTTATAAAGTCAATTTACCTCTCAGAGCATACAAATGGTAGCAAATGAACCCTTTAGGCTCTCAGAGTTACAGACCCATAAGGGTCCATTTGGTTCCAAACTCTCTCAAATTCAAGTACCCCCAGGGGTTTCCGGGACCCCACTTTGAGAAACCACTGTATATATCAGATGTACAAGCTCTACACACACGCAGCGTGTCTGGAGTCGGTACGGGACACGTGAGCTTGTAGATCCGTTAGCCATTGTCTCTGTGAAGGTTTAGCCCCCAGAATAGGGTTCAAGCAGTTAAATAATTCATGGCTATAATTAATTCTGTGATGGAGATTGGTGACGGCTCTCCACCATACCAGGGGCGGATGTAACATGTCCCATTTGTGGGGGCAAGAGAACATGTTGGAGGGGCAAGAGAAAATGGTATACCATTTTCAGTTACAGGACTTTTATTAGTCAAGTAAAGCATCAATAATAACATCAGTTGTTGTTGAAGTTGCAACAGACACGCAGCATGCATAAAGCTAAAGGTCTGACTCAGAGAGTTTTCTGTTTTCAATGATGAAATGCTGTTGGTTTAGTGGTGACACAGCTGTAGTTAGTTAGTAGCAGAAGTAGTGTTTGACATAATTTTAAATATAAGCACTTTAATTGTTGTTTTGCATGGCACCGTGTTTGGGGGGGGGCAGACTGAGTATTTAGGGGGGGCATTGCCCCCCCCCCCCCCCCCAAGCCATGCCTAGATCCGCCCCTGCATCCTACCAGTGAGGAGGAGATCTGTATCGTTTTGCACAGATGAGGAGCTGAGCTGCGTGCGCGTGCGTGTGTGTGAGTGTGTGAGTGTGACACTGTGCATACATGCCTGCTCCATCATGCATGCATCATCATATACTGTACAATATATTGTCCTTGTCGGCTAGAAACCTCATGTGTCCAAAAATGTTGCTCTCTAGGTATTTAAATTCAAACGCAGGAAAAAAATGGACTGATCTACAAGCTGGTAATGTGGCACACATTGGCTATGGTTGATGCTTTTTTTTTACAGTACTGTAAAAAAAAAAATACAGTACGTAGGGTGTGAATTTTATGGGAAAACACAGCATCACACACTCACACACGCACACACGCACACACACAGAAAACATTAAAGACTATACTGTAGATGAGAGGTTTCTGCCTGATGTAATCGTTATGTCCGTTACCATGACGAGGGAGGCTGACACATGCCTCCATCACTGGACCATAATGACAGCATGGCTGCGTGCGTGCGTGTGTGCGTGTGTGTGTGTGTGTGTGTGTGTGTGTGTGTGTGTGTGTATGCGCATGTGCGTGTGCATGTGTGTGCATGCGTGTGCTCCTCCTCCGCACATAACATAGAGGAGCAGCGGAGCGATGGATGGATGGACATCATTAACCAATCAAGGAACAGCAGTGTGGGGGCGTTGAGCTGTGTGTGACGAGGGAATCATGACAACAATCATCATGTATTTGAGACTAACAATGTTGGCTTGGTGTGAAGATGTTTAACATGCGCTGCTTTAAATATATATTTATGTATTTATTCATGTCAGAAAGACTGACATTATCTGGCTATATTGCAGTGTATAATTACCACATTCCATGGTCTACGTTGTTTAGACTTCTAGTCCTAGTATAATATAACCAAAGAAATTTGTGGGTAAGAAACGCAATATACCGATATGGACTCTAGCGGGTCCATTTGGTTCCATTTGTACACTCTCAGAAAAAAGGACACTCAATAACACGTCATGATGATGTCATCAAGATGTATTTCACCATGCTAATGATTTTTTTCAGACCTCCATTTCTAGGAAACACAGAATGGGGGAACTTTTTCTTTTACCATGGCCACACAACATCTCAATTAATGACATAGTAAAATATTGAAAATGAGTGAAATTCCCCTTTAAGACACGTGCATGCACACTTGCATTTGCATGCGCATTTGTGTGTGCCTGTGCAACACACACAGACGTGCTATTAAAACAAGTCTAGCATATTGAGAAAGACTGTTTACAATGCGTATTTGTATCCATAAAAGTAAATGACAAGTCAAAAAACATAGGCCTGCTTTTTCCCCATAAAATATTTTAGATGTGAGAAGGGGGGGGGGGGGGCATCCCCCTGCCTCCCCCCTCCACTACACCCCTGCACTTACAGTATGCCAATAACTCTGACATTGTGATGAAATGGTTCAAATGCTGATGGAACTGGTACCGCTTCCCCCAGATCCATACTTTAATGCTGCATATCCACTCTAATCCATGTCAACACTGTGAGCTTGCAAAGAGGCTGTTTTCACGTAATATCCAACTGTGCAACAAAACAAACCCGTACAATTCCAAGTGCTGGTCAGGAGAATCGTTAAAAGTGTGGTTATTTTAGGAGTCGCAGCCTTAAAAGGCTGAGAATTTGATTGCTTTTATACAAATTTCTGTCTTTTTCTGTCTTAAAGCGTTCCTAGTTTTGTCCAGGAAGTCAGCAGGCTTTGCGCTGTGACTTCCAAAGGTCGGTGCTCACTTCAGTGTCATTATTAAAGCTGTGTAACTGTGGCCTGAAGACTCTGAAGGTCCCTCCATTATGTCGACGCTCACTAAAGCCTCTGCCTGCCAGTGTGGCATTCATTACACCAACACAGGAGGCTCAGTCAGCTCAGCTCAGCCAGACAGGCCAGCCATGTGTCATCCTCACACCATTCATTCTGCATCCAGCGTTTACAAAATGTCCCTGTTGCTGCTCAGTGCTTGAGTGCATTGTGCTTTTTTCTGGGTATCTCAATCCAGAAATTTCTACTGAAATGTCTATGTGCCTGTGTGTGTGTGTGTGTGTGTGTGTGTGCAAATTGTGCCCACACTACAAATTGTTAAAGGGATACTTTGCCGAAATTAAACCTTGTCTGTATGGTTATACTATGGTGCATCCGTGCTTCTGTGCCCGGGTCTCAGCACATACTGTAGTGGAACACCAGAGGAGGGGGTTCCAGACCGTATCATACTGTAGTGGAACACCAGAGGAGGGGGTTCCAGACCGTATCATACTGTAGTGGAACACCAGAGGAGGGGGTTCCAGACCGTATCATACTGTAGTGGAACACCAGAGGAGGGGGTTCCAGACCGTATCATACTGTAGTGGAACACCAGAGGAGGGGGTTCCAGACCGTATCATACTGTAGTAGTGGAACACCAGAGGAGGGGGTTCCAGACCGTATCATACTGTAGTGGAACACCAGAGGAGGGGCTTCCAGACCGTATCATACCTACGTCACTGCCCTAAAAGTGACGTAGGTATGATACGTTTCCCAGAGCACTGAACACTAAAGGAGGCAGAGGGGAGCAGCAAGGCACGCACAGAATATACTTTCTCTAGCGCCACCGTGTGACTTTTTTTTTTACATATATTTTTTTCACATATTTGGAGGCCGTTGTACAGCACTGCGTGTGTGCGTGCATGTGCGGATGAGAGTGATATGTACACGCATATGTAATACTCAGTTTGGTACATCATTTCTTGTGCTGCATAACGACAACACGAACAGATGCTGTCCTGGCTCTGTGCACATGGGGAACCATATGCTAGATATACTGTAGTTGCACATAGTTTTCTCTGACAGACCATCACTGAAAGTTGACAACATGTTTTGTTACTCTGATAGTGTACAGAGCAATAGGCGAGAACATGGTTTGTTACTCTTATGGACTATTCAGAACAATAGACCTGCGCAGTGACGGCACCGCCCCTGTTCCAGAAACGGATTCCCCATTCATTTTTCTCATAGACTTTACAAAAATCATTTATATAAAGACGATTACAATGCAGACAAAGCCGACTCGGGTCGTGACAAATCATGATGGCATACAAACTTTTGCGACGAGCAAATAATTTCTAAGATGAAAAACAAAACAAAAAGTCTTGTACCATGCCGTTTTCTACTTGTTGCTAATTAGATATTATATGACAATATTGTGTTTGTTGTCATGATTTGTCACGACCCGAGTTGGCTTTGGCCGCGACGCAATCGTGTTTTTATTAACCATTTTCGAGTCTATGAGGAAAATGAATGCGGAATCCACTAGTGGAACAGGGTCTGTGACGTCACTGCGCAAGTCTATAGACTCATTTGGTAGAAAAGGCTCTAATCTGTTTTACTTTAAAAAATCATCAATACTGCAATGTAATACTCTGTTACAAGTTGGTAACCAAATTCATCCTTAGGGATCTTTAACTCTTGAGAGTGTAACATGAAACCGAACGGGTCTGTTCAGTTTCATTTTACACTCTCAAGGGTTACCGTGTTGTTTGCTTAGTCAGGATGGTGGTCCCTGGTTCAAAATCACGGTGGTCCCTGGGTCAAAAAAATCACTGCATTGAAGTATAAGTCCCCCGTAAGCCCACTTACTGTAAGTGCAGTACTTGCATACATGTGCTTATTGCTCTCTCTCCACCACTGGGCATTACTACTGTATAATCAGGGATGCAACAGAGCAGTATCATTCATAGCTGCTATGATAAGACCTCTATAATTGGTTCCCCCGACAATTGCAAGCCCTAAGAGTGATGGCAGCTTTTCTTTTGTTTCTGTGTGGTCTGTTGGCCATTGAAAATAAATGACAGACTGGTATCTCTGCCTTCGATGTCGTTGGTACTAGTAGAAAATCCAACGACAGCAGCTGATTGGCCGACAACACTGTCACTCAACGGTATTGAGTGACAGGTGTTCTTCCAATGCTTCTTTAAAGAAGCGCCAGGTCTCAATAACATCATCTAAACCAGGGGTTTTCAACAGGTGGTCCGGGGACCACCAGTGGTCATCTGAATTAGCACTATTTAATTAAGATGTCGACACTGTTTTGTCTGCAAAATCCAGCCTGGAATTGTGAACAAAACCAAAAAAAATCTTTATTTGTAGGTCTTTGGGGCTAAAATGTCATCAAATCGTGGTCCGTGGCTCAAATGCTGAATAAATGGTGGTCCCTGCTGTCAAAAAGGTTGTAAACCAATGATCTAAACCAGGGGTGGCCAACCCGTGGCTCGCGAGCCACATGTGGCTCTTCAGCTGGTTACATGCGGCCCTTAAGGGGCTTCCACATGAAACCGTCAAAAACGCTCAGCCTGGCGCAGTCATGCATTCCCTATACCAGTGGTTTTCGTTTACTTTTGTCAACAATTCCAGGCTGGAGAAAACAAAACAGTCAAACATACAGATCAAAATGACCATTAATCTTCTACATTCTCTAGTTGTGTAGACTTGGGCTAATTCACGTGATGCATATTTTAACTCTTGAGAGTGTAAACATGAAACCAAATGGACCCGCAAGGGTCCATTTGGTTTCATGTTTACGCTCTCAAAGAGTTACATCCGGCAAACCAACTTTCCATCATTTAGCCTGGGGACCACCTGGAATCCTCTCAGGGACCACCTGTTAAAAACTCCTGCCCTATACAGTGGTGCCTAACACTAGACCAAGGACTGATTCCTAGTCGACCGTGGAGGTGTAGGTGTATGTTTTTTGACTTGTCATACTTTTTTGGATTGTAAACCCTGTTTCTAAATATATGTCTGTTTTAATAGTGTGTCTTTGCATTGCGCACCTGCACACAAATGCATGTGTCTTATGGCAGGAGAGGGGAAATCTATTTGGGACCGTGACGGCCGTCGCAGCGGTTTTATAACCGTTGTGACCGTTTGATGTGGCTCTTTGCAGTAACACAGTGAAAAACGTGGCTCTTAGTCACAGACTAAGAGCCACGTTTTTCACTGTTTCTACAAAGAGCCAACTATAAAATAGTAACTATGTTACTGCTTCTGTTCACATGGTAGTAACACTCGTCGGCTGTGTTTGATTGCTGTGCTACCGGGCTAGCACCTTATCCACATTAATGACAACAACGTTGTCTGCTTTCCAGAATTTTTTATGGGTTTAGTAGAAACCAATCACCGCAAAGACTGTCACTTGGTAACACTCATCACAGAAACTGCTGTGGTGGAGAGGCTGAATAATGAAGTGAAATCAAATGACAAGTCAGACTGAGGTCAGGCTAGATACTTTTACGAAACTGATTATTGCAGATACTGATATGAAACGATATGACAAAAAGGGCCGATCCGATACTTTGCCCAATACCGATACAGCAGGGGTTTTCAACCTTTTGATGCCAGGGCCCACCATTTATTCAGAATTCGAGCGACATACCACCATTTGAGGACATTTTAGCCCCATAGACCCCAAAACTAAAGATTTCTTTTGCTTTTGTCCATCTTCTAGTTGTGCAGACTTGGGCTAATTCAGATGATGAATATTTTAACTCTTGAGAGTGTAAAAATGAAGCCAAATGGACCCGCATGGGTCCATTTGGCTTCATTTTATGTTCTCAAGAGTTACATCTGGTTAACCAACTTCGCTTGGGACCACCTGGAACCCTCTCAGGGACCACTGGTGGTCCCCGGACCACCTGTTGAAAACCCCTGCGATACAGTATTGGGACGTTCCTAATTTGGTTCCATCCGTACACACTCTGAGCTACAGTTCCAATCGGTTTCTAATTATCATTTAGCTGAGCACCCGCTGGAACTCTGTCAAGGACCCCTAGGGGTCCCCGGAGGGAACCCATGTTATATTTAACAGTATGAGGCAGCAGAGGCTGGTATTTATCTCTAAAATGCTGAACCGTGTGTGTGTCGTGTGTGCTTATGGTGTGGTGTGCCAGGGTTACCATGGTAACTGTCTGGGCCCACGCACGCACGCACACACGCTTCCACACCTGAGGGGTGGCACGCACACACGCTTCCCTGGCACTGCCAACTGCTACGCTGATAATGCACATGACAAAATCTCCCCCTTCAACCAAAACACTATGCTTGTTTCCAAACAGCGAGAACGAGGAGAACGAGGGAGAGAGCTGATACCCATGTTGTATACCGAATATTGTGGAAGAACATTGAACATCAAACAGTCTGACTCTATTCTTTTCTCCGGTTAAAACACACAAACAGTAGTCAAAAACACATATACAGTCTTATATAATATTCAGCACATTCATACTCTAGTTGTTGGCGACAACGCGCCCAGTCTGACAAACAAATTGATCGTTAGTAAAAGAAAGCAGAGAGGTCATGGTTGTAGTTTCCAGAGGTCACCGCATCTCCTAAAACTGGATTCTGATGAATATGCCTTTAACCTTTGTTATTTTTGCTCTGATATTTTTGAAAAATTGTGAAAATGTGATGCAAATATTTGAATATATATTATTTCGGAAACAAACATTTTGAACCAAAATCGTTGCATCTGGGGGATCCCTACAACATCCCTGTTTTCAGATGGGGGTCTGCAGCCAAATATAGATCATTCTGGAGGTCCTTGGCATGAAATATGTTAAGCATCACTGACACAGGAACATGGATTTTTCAGAGAAACTATAGAATCTGTCAGAATCTAGCATCGGAAACGAGAAAGTAGTCAGCATTTTCACAATAAAAAAAAAAACAAAAAAAAAAAACACAGATCTACAAGCTCATATTGCGCCACTCGGTGGTGCGATATGAGCTTGTAGATCTGAGATTTTTCAATAGCTAAAGTGTAACATAATGCGTTGAGCACCAAAACGCTTGTACATAAAGTTTAGTTTTAGAAAAGTGATTCTCAGAGATAGTTTGGTTGAGTGATAATCCGGTGAACTCGGTGAACTGGTCTTATTACATCATCATACTACATCAACGCATCTCAAGGTCTAACCTTGTAGCGCCTTTCTCCCTAATCGCATTCACAGAAAAATGATAGACGCTTCTCTCAGACCCATCACAATAATATGCATATCTAATGTGAGAATGTCATCCTAATCTCTTTGGCCTCTTTGCCCTCCTATTGTTTTCATCTCATGGCGTCGGGTACTTTAAATTTCCGTTCCAGACTAGTAATTGCAAAACCATCCCGTTAGCCTGACATTCTTGATTGGGAGATCCTAATCTTTCTCCCTCTTCTATCCTTTCTCAGCCTGTATGTGTTACGTTGAACTTACTGGACGATTAATACCTTGATCCTTCCTGCTTTGTCATTGTGTTGATGATGTACTTTTATGTGTATACCTTTTGTTGTTCAAGACCAAGAGACCATACACTAGTGTGCCAACTTGCACACTAGTGTGCCGTGTGCAAGTTGGCACTCGGCAGAGTTGATGTTCTTTAATCCAGGCCTGATCATTGTATTGCTACCACTTACAGTATATATATGCCCTCTCCATTGTCCTCTCTCAAGGCCTGACTTCTTAAAGGCCTCTATAGCCATGTCCTGAACCTTTTCTGCCACTACAATAGCGGGTATACACAAGCTCACTTTGTGCCACACTGCAAGCTCGTATCATTCTGGGGTCCTCGGCACCAAAAAGTCTGACAACTATGGATTTAGATTTCCATTTACCTTAAAGCATTTTTTATGAGGGAAAGGAAGTTACCAGGCGATGGTTCCTGCATGCCTGATGACCATAAGGTTACGTAATGATATCATCCGTTCCACACCAGTTCACACAGTGATTTTTGTAGCACAGACCGGACTTTCCTCCAAGGTAGAAAGCCTGGGGGGCGCCAGGTCATATGATGATGCAACATGGAGTCATCTCACCGGACTTTCTTTTTGCTCCTGTTTGTTTATTCATTCATTTATTTTTTGCATGATGAGAAAACTACTAGGACTGCAACTAGTGATTGTTTTTAAAATGAATTCATCGGCCGATATTTAATCGATTAATCAGATTATTTATCTCCTTACCCGTTTTCTAAATTTTCCTGAGTGTCCAAATGAACCCTAGCAGGTCTATTTCATTCCATTTGTACACTTTCAGAAAAAAAGGTCCTTGTTAATGATGAACATTGTTAATGATTTTTTTCAGACCTCCATTTCTAGGAAACACAGAATGTGGGGAACATTTTTATCATGTCCTCACAACATCTCTAAGGTAGAATAATGACATAGTAAAATGTTGAAAATGGGTGGAATTTGTTACACTTAACACTGGAAAAACTATGGTTAAGTGGTGAAAAGTGTGGAAAAACCTCAGTGATTAGTTGACGAACCAATTAAAAAATTATTAAAATAGTTGACTAATTGAATAATCGATTTGATTATGATGATTCATCGATTGATTGTTGCAGTGCCCTCGAAACCACGCTGTGCTGTGGAGGAACATGGAAGGGACAGGTGGAGGTGGTGGTGGTGGTGGTGGTGGTGAGAGGAATCTCATCACCAATAATTCACATCAGTCTAGTCTGTTTTGTGTGCTGTTTGTGGTGGTTTTGGTCGTAGTGGTAGTGGTGGTGGGAGCTTGGAGGAATCTCATCACTTATTGACAGTCTGTTTTGTGTGGTGTTTGTGTTGGTGAGAGCTTGGAGGAATCTCAATCACTATTTGACATCGGAGTCGTCCTCGGTTTCACAGCACTTCAATCAGACTAAAGCCTTGTGGAGGAGGAGAAGGAGGTTGTCAAAATATTTGGCTTTCATAACTACTGTATGTCCTGTGTGTTGTAGAGCAAAGGGAGGCTTTTTTTATTGTATTTCATATTTCAGGCTCGGGCTCAATGGGTATTATTCAGCTGAGAGTGGGTAGTTCTTCTTATTGTTGTCGGTGAAGGGAGAGTGTTTGCTGACACACTGTAATGAGATGACAGCTCACCCATAATCAACCAACAAAGGCAGGGGAGAGAGACAGAGGGAGAGCGAGAGAGTAAGAACGACACAGAGAGGGATGGAGAGAGACAGAGAGAGACAGAGACAGAGGGGGAGAGACAGAGACAGAGGGGGAGAGACAGAGACAGAGGGGGAGAGACAGAGGGGTAGAGACAGAGGGGGAGAGACAGAGGGGAGAGACAGAGGGGTAGAGACTGAGAGAGCACAACGAGAGGAGCACATAGACTTACTAGAGAGCGTGTGTAACAGGGCCAGATCTAGACATGGGCATGGTGAGGGCCTGACTGACCCACCAAACATTGTGGCGTACGAACAACCCTCATTTCAAAGATATTTCAAGTACAATACGTTAAAAAAAAAACACTACGCTACTATAACTACAATTGTGGCACCACTCCACACCAACACCATTTCATCATTCAAAGAAGAAAAATCTCTTGAGTCAGACCTTTAGCTTTATGTATGCATGCCTGTTGCTACTTCAACAACAGCTGGTGTTATTATTTTTACGCTGTGTGTGTGTGTGTGCGTGTGCGTGGTGCGCGTGTGTGTGTGTGCGTGTGTGCGCAAGCAGTAAACAACACATAACGGTGGATGAGGGTTTCTCAAAACGACCCAAACAGAGAGTGAGTGTTGAGGTGAGATCAGAGAGGACGCGGTACATGTTTTGTTGCTGTTGTTCAGAAACGTGCAGACAGCTTTCGAGTATCTGCTTAAAGAGAACTGCTTTATGTGTGAGGTGGAAAATAATTGACGATCCTGGATATAGTGAGTGCATGAATGAGTGTTTTGGAGGACAGTAAGAGCTGGAGGCACAGATGGGCCTTGCGAATTCACTTGAGAAGTTTCAAAGGGATTTCCAATAGATGAAGGTCAACCTACTACCGTATTACATTTGCGCTTGTTTGGGTGTGTGGTAGTCTCTCTCCATCTCCATCAATCTCTCAGGAGGGAAGACAGTCTACAGGTTTGGTTGTTACCCAATGCTAAATTACTCTCTCCATCCAACATTGGCCAAAATGGAACAGCGGGAGCAACTGGAAAAAAATATATATAAATATGCAAGTCTGAACGCACCTTTACCACACCCGGGAGGGTTCATATGTAATTTAGCTGGTGGGGACCCCCCGAGGAAGTCCTTCAAGGACCCCTAGGCAGGGCTTGACACTAACACTTGCCCGCTTGCCCGGGGCAAGTAAAAAAAATGGCCGGGCAAGTGAAGACTGCTACCTGGTTGCCCGATCGGGCAAGTGTGCAACATATTGCACTATAACACAACACAAGATAAATTTGTCTTGAAGGCAGTCATTGCACTCTACCTCTGTGTCTTTCCCTGCTTTCTAGCTTTCCACAATTCCAGGCTGGATTTGGGAAACAAAACAGGAAAATTAACACATCAAAATGACAATTAATCTTCTACAGTGTAGACCTGGGCTAATTAAATGATGAGTTTTAACTCTTGAGAGTATAAAAATGAAACCAAATGGACCCGCAAGGGTCCATTTGGTTTCATTTTTACGTTCTCAAGAGTTACATCTGGTTAACCAACTTAGCTGGGGACCACCTGGAACCTGGGGGGCAAGTGACCATGACCTGAGGGCAAGTAGAACCTGACTTGCACTTGCCCGATGGGCAAGTGCCTCGGAGAGGCCATCTTCTGGATGTAAAGCCTCGTCATGCAAGCTCTTGTTCACATGGCCTGTTCATGCCCTGTTCACATGACATATATACTCTACTACCAAAAAAAAAAACGTCCATATTCTCACACAGGCATGAAATAATTATCTGTCAGGATGACGAGTCTCTGTGGGGAGTTCCTTCGTGGAGATGACATTCCTGACAGCTGTCACAACAGCGTCGGCTTCGCCATCGGCAGCAAACAGGTCCTGTGAATTGCTCTGGTTCTTATTTTAGTATTCATGGTTCATTATGCACATAGTGGGCTCCTTAAACTTCGTCTGGACCGGCAGGGCCCACTGGAAGAACCCTTATCTGACCACTTAACACTTTTTCAAGGTTTTAAGGATGTTTTTTTGTGTGAATGAATTAGTTGATGTTGAAGTGGCACTGTATGACTTGTTTTAATGAGTGCCAATTTATTGGCGGCAGTGTTGTTTTTGTCAGGATTTTTTAATCAGTCTTAGACATTTGGACGAAATCCTTACTTGAGTGCTTCACTTCAAGGCCTCTACAACTCTGATTGAGGAAAACATTGTACATTTACTCCACCACATTTATTGAAAAACCTGAGTTACTTTGTTATTTTCTGAGTGACTTTTTCAGATAAAAAAATCCCATTATCCATGGGCTAACTAAAGCCGTCTGATTGGCAGGGACTGCTCGTAGATCTGAAGTCCCAGAGATCCTAATTCCCATTACTCCAAACCAGCCTTGCTTCAAGCCCTGTATCCACACTGTGACATTGTTATGCTGAGGCTGAGGATTAGAGACCGGTTTAGTAATTTCTCCCATTGCGTGCACTGGTATGATCGGTACACCTGAAATTCCTCCAGTGAAAAAGGTTCAGCGTTGCAAAATCTATGCCCGATTGAATATTGAGTTATTTTTTTAGTTATTTCTTTAAGTGTTATTGTTTCTGTGTTTAATTAATCTCAATTAATCAGGTAAAGTCCCAGCCCTAATTTGTATACATTTGGAGAGTTGATGGGACATTATTGACAGTTGACTGTTGCTGCTTTCATACAGTATATGGTAGGGTGACCATATTCTCAAAGGAGAAAACCAGGACACCTTGGGGGGGGGGGGGGTGGTCGACGGCGGCGACGGCGACGGCAACGGCAACGGCAACGGCGACCTTTTTTCCCCTTTTTTTCCCCTAAGTAAAAGTCACACACAAAAAATAACTTCAATTACAAATTATTTCTAATATATCTAATTCACTGCATCATCTTTCCCTGGTTTCACGAAATATTCAGATATCGAACAGGTGCTACTATCGCCTCGAACAGCTTTTTTGTGTTTGTAGCCCAGGCTATATTCCCCTTCTATTTAAAATGGGTTGCTGCCACCTTAAGAGAGTGATTGCGCTGGGTTGCCTGCCACCTTAAGAGAGTGATTGCGCAATCGCTTCTTGGAAAGAGAGTTGCATCATCAGAGCGCGGCAGCAGGAGACCGGCAAGAGAGGCCACTGCTAACATGCTATGAAACGAACGCACACAGAGTCGGGAGATACAATGAATAAACGTGAAGACAGACAATAAAACCCAATTAACAGAACGCTCGGAGGTGAACGCGGAGGTGGAATATCGAGCGGAGACATGTGAAGAACGGACGTGTAGTTGCAGAGTAAACAGAGACATGTGAGAGATTAGCACTGAAGCGTGAATGAAGAAAATAAACCGAACCACGCGAGTCGTGAGAGATCGATGCAGAAATCATAATAAAAGAAGAGAGATGAAGAGGACGTCGCGGAAGGAATAAGAACATAAAAGAGTATTTGGTGAGTGCTCATGCAGATGATATTGAGCTAAGTCAAAGCAATATAAAATAACCAGTCAGGATATTGATGGATAATTCGTGATGTTGTGTTGATATACAGCATTAGAAGTGGACATCAGAAGAAGACCACTCACCCCCCTCCTGTGTGGGAATTGAAAAGAGGAATCCTGGTGAGTTGGCACCAAGGACTGTCACAATTATGAGACATGATTGTGAAATGTATTGATGGATAATTTGCAATGTTGTGTGATACACAGTATTAGAAGTGGACATCGGAAGAAGACCACTCACCTCTCCTGTGTGGGAATTGAAAAGAAGAATCCTGGTGAGTTGGCACCAAGGACTGTCACATTATGATGAGACATGATTGTGAAATGACGTTATGTACTTTAAATGTACAGTAAGCATATGATGTGGGGTTCCATGTAAATGCATGATTGTTGATGTTGGCAGAGTGTTATTCCTGTGACTTTTTCTTATTATTCTGAGTTGTTGATTGTTCTGTACATTTCTGTGCAGACTGGTTATTTGTTACACCCATTCTGAGAGAGCATGGAGACTGGACTGGACCTCCATCTACAAGCAACGGCCCGTTCAGTCATTAACCCCACACTGCCCTGATCACTTGCCCTAGTGGCAGCGGTAGGAACTATACCCCCCCTTTTGATTGAGTGCACTCAAAGAGACTAACTGGGTACCCGTTTTATTTAGTTTGTTATTTTCTATAGGACCTCTTTTGGGTCCCTGTTTACATTTGATCTAATGTTCTATTTTGAATCTAATGTTCTATTTTGAAAACACATTTATATTTGAAAGAAAAGCGAACTGAAGAGAAACAGTTCATTTTACTTGTTGCCTTGCCTAGATAAAAGGTTAAATATAATTTACTGTGTCTGTGCATTCCTTCTATCAGAGAAACCTTAATGTATATGCTGCCAGTATTTTGCAACCTTGAATAGATGTACCACTGCACTTAAGCATTACACAGTGGGTTACATAAAGTGGTGACCACGAAGGGACTTACTGGCTTTATTCTCTGATCAGAGGGATTGATATAGCGTTTTTGTGTGAATTTAATTGATTTGGAAAAAAAGAGAAGGAAAATGGAATATTGTAACCGCTTTGGTATGCATGCGCCAAGCTGCCTGTTTATCTCTGGTGTTGATGATAAATATTCCCTTGATGACGTTAGTGATATGTTTAAGATGCATGGTGCTATTGTTGATTGTAAGAGGATTCCAAATGAACCAGGCAAACCCAATGGGAGGGTCCTTATCCAATTCAAAGAGGAGAGAGCTGTAACTCGTATGGACCCGGAGGTACTTGCCACAGCATTCAGTCCTCCCGATGATCCTGAGACTTCCTGGCAGGTTGACACTGTCCGGGAACCCGAAGAACAAAAATCTATAGATGAACAAAAATTTGCTGCTGCTATTGCTGGCCTAGACAAGGCTCATTTGATCCAAATGCTCCAAACTCAGCTTCTGAGCCTTCAGACACCTAGTAGTGCGGCAGTGCGGCACATGTTGATAATGCAGGCGACAATGTGCCTACATCATCTCAGGGGGCCGCTCAATTTGGATGAGAGCCTCATTAATCCCCCCAGTGTCCAGAGAGTAGTCGTTGAACACGTGATAAAGACAGAACCACACTCTTCCCATGTCACCAAAATTCGCACCTTCTCGGGTAGAGCGCCCAAGCCCAATGGGGAAGTTGATTATGAGACATGGCGCACTCAAGTGCAACTGTTAATGAGTGACCCCTCCAGCCCAGATTCTCAGAAAGTCAGGAAGATCTTAGAAAGTTTATTGAGCCCTGCTAGTGATCTAGTTAAAAGTCTTGGCATCGACTCCCCACCTGCACTGTATCTCACTCAACTTGATGCAGCATTTGGGTAGTTGCTGATGGAGAGGAACTGTATGCAGCATTTCTGGGTGCTAGCCAAAACTCTGGGGAGAAACCTTCTGACTTCTTGAATCGGTTACATCTAATGCTTGGCAGAGCTATTGCTGGGGGGGGCGTGTCACTGTCCACTGAAGGTTCACAAAAGCAACTCCTCAGACAATTCTGCAGGGGCTGCTGGGATCAGACAATGCTCATCGAGCTCCAGCTTGAGCAGAAAAAGGCTAACCCCCCACCTTTTCCAGATCTGCTGTTGCTCCTCAGACAGCAGGAAGACAGACGGCTGACAAAGCTAAACCGAATGAAGAAGCATCTTGGAAGCGCAAAGGCTATGTCTCAAATGCACACAGTCTATGGGTTACCTCCCCATGAAGAGGAGTCAGATGAAAGTGAAGCTGCGTTGACCCCAAAGGCGGAAAAAAAAGAAGCTGAGTGAGACTCAAAAGCTAGCTCAGGAAGTGGCTGACTTAAAGAAACAGCTCGCCTCTTTCCAGTCAACATCAAAGCCTAATGAGCCACATCGTGTAGAGAACACAAATGAAAATGCCGTCAGGGGGGCCTGTATGGTATCGAATGTGGCTGGTCGCAGAATGAACACACAACCACCAAATATGCCCAGAGCCTGGTTTTGTTTTAAGTGTGGAGAAGATGGCCACATCGCAGCCTTATGTGTAAATGAACCAAACCCTGTTCTTGTACGGCAAAAGAATGCTGAGCTTAAGGACCGACGCGACCAATTGAGGATGCAACAGCAGAGTCAGACAGATTTCCATTTAAACTACTAGTGGCTCCTGATGAGGGACATTCAGAAGCCAGGCACCCCACCTTATCTAGTCCCACATCACGTGGTGTGAAATCAAATGTAAGACCTAAAGTGAGGGCAGAACAATTGAAACAAACAAGCGCACCCCTTGACTATAGTGCCTTGCCCCCCATGGTCTGGTAGGACCACGCTACACTACTGTGGTCCTTATAGAAGGAAAGCAATGCAAAAGCCTCTTAGACACTGGGTCACAGATCACTACAGTTTCAGAGGCATTTTACTCGGATCATCTCTCCTCCTTTCCTGTTGAACCGATTAGTGGCCTGCTTGAGATTTTGGGTGCTGGGGGTCAGCGTGTCCCGTACTTAGGTTACATACAAGTTCTTCTGTCATTCCCAAAAAGTGTCACAGGGATAGAAGAGAGCATTTCATCGCTGATATTGATTGTACCAGACACCGACTTTAATGGAGAAGTTCCCTTGCTTGTTGGGACCAATGTCCTTGACAGACTGTATCAGAGTGGAATTGAGCGTGAAGGGCTACAATTTCTACAAGGAAGTGATCTCAGTGCAGAATGTGTCATGCTCTTCCAGCACATTGCTCAGACCCACAGTGAGGAAATGGAGGCCATGCCAGTGAAGTTGCTTGGGCATCGTCCGGTTGTCATTCCCGCGGGGCAAAGGATGTGTGTACCGGGGGGTGTTAGAATAAAGACATCGTCAACTCTGACGTCGTGTGCAATCGATTCTCCTGCAACACCCCCCCCTGCCAGGTGGTGCCTTACTAATTCCAACGCTATTGGAGGCCCCCTATCAGTCTTTCAGCAAAGTCCCTGTTTTGATTCACAATGTAAGCTCACACAGCATCACACTGCACCCGAAGCATGTAATAGCTGAGTTGACGATGGTCCAGTGTGTGACAACTGTGAAACCGCATAGCACTCCCACAACCTGTGGTCTCCAGACAGTGGAACCGGCAGCCCTCCTGGATGACAATTTGGCTTGCAGTCTAGGAAGTTCTCCCATCCCACCAGAATGGAAGAAACGCATTGCAGACAAATTGAATGGCATATCTGAGGTGTTTGCAATCGATGACTCCTCCCATGGGTGCACCTCAGCAGTCAAACACAGGATAAGACTTGAAGATGAGACCCCCTTCAAAGAGAGACCTCGGCCAATCCACCCATGTGATAGAGAGGCTGTTAAGCAACACCTTCAAGATCTGCTGAAAGCAGGGATTATAAGAGAGTCAGAGAGCCCCTTGCTTCCCCTATAGTGGTGGTGAAAAAGAAAAATGGAACGATCAGACTCTGTGTGGATTATCGGAAACTGAATATGCGGACTATCAGAGACGCGTATGCTCTCCCAAACATTGAGGAGACCTTCTCGGCTCTTAGTGGATCTAAATGGTTCTCTGTTATGGACCTCAAGTCGGGCTATTATCAAGTTGAACTTGCTGAAGAAGACAAGCACAAGACAGCATTTACATGCCCGCTTGGGTTCTATGAATTTAAACCGCATGCCGCAGGGCGTAACCAATGCTCCCTCCACTTTCCAACGATTGATGGAAAGGTGTGTGGGAGACCTGCACCTGAACGAAGTCTTGGTTTTTTTGGATGATTTGATTGTCTTCTCGGACACACTGGAGGAGCATGAACGCAGGCTGATGAAGGTTCTGCATAGACTCAAAGACTATGGCTTGAAGCTGTCCCCCGGACAAATGTCACTTCTTCCAGTCCTCGGTGAAGTATCTTGGCCACATTGTGGATGCCGAGGGCATCCATACTGACCCCGAGAAGATATCTGCTTTAAGAGACTGGCCTAGGCCGACCAACCGTAAAGAGCTGAAGTGTTTTTTGGGGTTTTCCGGGTATATCGCGTTACGTGCAAGGCTACTCTAAAATAGCAAAACCATTGAATGACCTCACTATCGGCTATGTGGCTACTAGGAAAAGGGGGAAGCCATATACAAGAAACCGAGACCCCAAGCTTCAGTGAACCAAAGCCAGCCTTTTGCCGACGAATGGACAGAAGATTGCGAGTTGGCTTTTAGAACGCTCATCGACAGATTGACCTCTGCACCCGTTATTAGCATTTGCAAACCCCAATCTCCCATATATACTCCACACTGACGCTTGCGGGAAGGTCTGGGCGCTGCACTTTATCAAGAACAGGAAGGGAAACTACGGGTCGTAGCATATGCTAGCAGAGGGCTGTCCAAAAGTGAACGGAATTACCCAACCCACAAGCTCGAATACCTGGCTTTGAAATGGGCCATATCTGAGAAGTTCCATGATTATCTGTACGGTACAGAATTCACAGTCCTTACCGACAATAATCCTCTCACTTATGTGTTGACTTCTGCAAAACTTGATGCAGCTGGCCACCGCTGGCTTGCAACTCTCTCTCGATGTACAATTTTGAGATAAAGTACCGACCTGGTAACACAAATCAAGACGCAGATGGGCTGTCAAGGCGCCCCCAGGAACCCTCACAGGATGATGAGGCTTTTCTCAAGGAGAAGGAGAGGATTGAAGAACTCCGCGAACGTGTGTTGAGCAAGAACCACAGTGTATTCTCAGGTGCCACATTCAGTGCCCTCTGCCATAGACACTCTGTGAGACAACAATATCGCCCTGAAGCTCCTATTTTAGTAGAGTCCCTGGCAGTGGACCCCTCTGCTATTCCCGCAAGCTATACCTGCTTTTCCCAGAGAACTGTTCCAGGAATGACCCCAGAAGACTGGTATAAGTCACAGAGGGCAGACCCGTGCATAGGACGTGTCATACAACTTCTCGAGAGAGTGGTGCCAAGCCATCATTCAAGGACACCAGATCAGAACCTCCAGAAGTGAAGTTGTTCCTCAGGCAGTGGAATCGACTTGAGCTCCAAGATGGAGTCTTGTTCAGGAAATATATTGACAGAGGTACCGAAGGTTACCAGTTAGTCTTGCCAGAGAAACACCGAGCCAAAGCATTGGAAGGTGTTCACGATGAAGTCGGTCACCTTGGGTTCGACCGTGCCCTCAACTTGGCCCGTGCACGATTCTATTGGCCAAAGATGGCTCAGGCAATCGATGTAAAGTGTCACACATGCGAGAGGTGTTTCAGAAGGAAAACCAATCCGGAAAGAGCTGCTCCAATGATGAATATCAGTACTAGCTACCCTCTCGAATTGGTCTGCATGGACTATTTGACTATTGAACCTGACAACAGAGATACCAGGAACGTGTTGGTTATTACAGATCACTTCACCAAATTTGCTGTGGCAGTTCCTACAAAGGACCAAAAGGCAAGAACGGTGGCTAAGGCACTCTGGGAGAACTTCTTTGTTCATTAGGGATTTCCTGGCCGCCTTCATAGTGACCAGGGGAGGGACTTTGAAAGTCACACAATCCGAGAGCTGTGTTCACTGATAGGAGCAGAGAAGGTGAGGACTACCCCTTATCACCCTCGCGGTAACCCGGTTGAACGATTCAATAGGACCTTGCTCGGCATGCTTGGCACATTGGAGGACAAAGACAAGTACCACTGGAGGGACTTTGTAAAGCCACTTGTTCACGCATATAATTGTACGCGGAACGACACCACCGGCTACTCGCCTTATGAACTGAAACTTCGATGTTCGGCCGACAGCCAACTCTTCCCATTGACCTTTTCCTGGGACTCCAACCACAGAAGACCAATGCTGGGACTCACTCGGAGTATGTAAAGAGCCTTCGAGAGCGGTTGAAGGAAAGCTATGGCCTGGCTGCAGAGAGTGCACGGAAGATGGGGGAGAAGAACAAGACTAGATTTAATGCCAAAGTGAGAGCAGCAGAACTAATAGCAGGTGATCGGGTCTTGGTACGAAATGTCAACATCAGAGGGAAGCACAAGCTTGCGGACAGATGGGAGAGAGAGATCTACATTGTAGAGAAGAGGATTGGGGATGGGCCAGTTTATGTTGTCGTACCAGAAAAGGGTGGCGGCCATCACCGCACCCTGCATCGGGACCTTCTCCTTCCCTGTGGCTTCTTACCCATCATTGGAGATGAGGAGGCTAAGTCAAAAAGACCCTCCAAAGTGATGAAGTTGAGATCCCGAGAGTGGTCAAGGACGGATCCTGATGAGGATGAGGATGATGTCTGCAGTAGCAGTGATGAAGAGGAGCTTATGTTGGTGTACGAGCCAGGAGCGACTGTGATGGAACCTCTCGTTGAAGCTGCGGATACAAGGGTTGAGTTAAGATCTAGCAGGCTTCGCCAAGACTCGAGTCAGCCCTGTTCTACTGATGACTGTCATGCTCATGTTGGCGGGATTCAAGGGGATTTTCCAGAATGTGTGATGGAGGTCCTTCATGATAACCCTGAATCTGCGGACGCAGGACAATGGCATGAACACAATACTGACATTGCAGTTGGAGAAGACGGAGCTGTAGAACCCGTTCATGTGCAGCTTCCGGAGAACAGTCGGTGTACATTGAACCACAGGCTGAGATCAGAAGATCGAATAGACAACGGCATCAGCCTGATAGGCTGCACTACGACAGCCTTGGGAGGCCCTTAGTCCTTGCCATTACTGCTTTTTGCAGGAGTCTGGATGGCCTCGTCCAGGGATCTGGTCGATGGCCGACGCATGAAGGGACTCAAGCGTTCTAAGGGGGGGAGTATGTAGCCCAGGCTATATTCCCCTTCTATTTAAAATGGGTTGCTGCCACCTTAAGAGAGTGATTGCGCTGGTTGCCTGCCACCTTAAGAGAGTGATTGCGCAATCGCTTCTTGGAAAGAGAGTTGCATCATCAGAGCGCGGCAGCAGGAGACCGGCAAGAGAGGCCACTGCTAACATGCTATGAAACGAACGCACACAGAGTCGGGAGATACAATGAATAAACGTGAAGACAGACAATAAAACCCAATTAACAGAACGCTCGGAGGTGAACGCGGAGGTGGAATATCGAGCGGAGACATGTGAAAACGGACGTGTAGTTGCAGAGTAAACAGAGACACGTGAGAGATTAGCACTGAAGCGTGAATGAAGAAAATAAACCGAACCACGCGAGTCGTGAGAGATCGATGCAGAAATCATAATAAAAGAAGAGAGATGAAGAGGACGTCCGCGGAAGGAATAAGAACATAAAAGAGTATTTGGTGAGTGCTCATGCAGATGATATTGAGCTAAGTCAAAGCAATATAAAATAACCAGTCAGGATATTGATGGATAATTCGTGATGTTGTGTTGATATACAGCATTAGAAGTGGACATCAGAAGAAGACCACTCACCCCTCCTGTGGGGAATTGAAAAGAGGAATCCTGGTGAGTTGGCACCAAGGACTGTCACAATTATGAGACATGATTGTGAAATGTATTGATGGATAATTTGCAATGTTGTGTGATACACAGTATTAGAAGTGGACATCGAAGAAGACCACTCACCTCTCCTGTGTGGGAATTGAAAAGAAGAATCCTGGTGAGTTGGCACCAAGGACTGTCACATTATGATGAGACATGATTGTGAATGACGTTATGTACTTTAAATGTACAGTAAGCATATGATGTGGGGTTCCATGTAAATGCATGATTGTTGATGTTGGCAGAGTGTTATTCCTGTGACTTTTTCTTATTATTCTGAGTTGTTGATTGTTCTGTACATTTCTGTGCAGACTGGTTATTTGTTACACAACCATTCTGAGAGAGCATGGAGACTGGACTGGAACCTCCATCTACAAGCAACGCCCGTTCAGTCATTAACCCCCACACTGCCCTGATCACTTGCCCTAGTGGCAGCGGTAGGAACTATACCCCCCTATTTGATTGAGTGCACTCAAAGCGAGACTAACTGGGTACCCGTTATTATTTAGTTTGTTATTTTTCTATAGGACCTCTTTGGGTCCCTGTTTAACATTTGATACTAA
>CM076965.1:13728776-13738569 GCA_039105355.1 Benthosema pterotum | reverse complement strand
ATATGGCTATATTCTCTGTATAAACGTAGTAGACATATAGTCGATACTACAACCAGATATTCTTTGTATAAAAATAGTAGACATATAGTCTATACTACAAGCAGACATGAATATTGTCTGTATAAACAGACATATAGTCTATACACCAGACATGTTTATATTCTCTGTATAAACATAGTAGACATATAGTCTATACTACAAGCAGACATGTTATATTGTCTGTATAAACGTGGTAGACATGCATATAGTATACTCCAACCAGACATGTTATATTCTCTGTATAAATACAACCAGACATGTTATATTGTCTGTATAAATACAACCAGACATGTTATATTCTCTGTATAAACGTAGTAGACATATAGTCTATACTACAACCAGACATGTTATATTGTGTGTATAAACGTAGCAGACATATAGTCTATATAACCAGACATGTTATATTGTGTGTATAAACGTAGTAGACATATAGTCTATATAACCAGACATGTTATATTGTGTGTATAAACGTAGTAGACATATAGTCTATATAACCAGACATGTTATATTGTGTGTATAAACGTAGTAGACATATAGTCTACAGTCTGACTTCCATCTGCTTGTTGTCGTCAACATCACCCTCTCTCCTCCTCACTTCGCTCTTTGATTGATGTTTGTGGCTTTTGTTGTTCAGTTCTCTTTCTTCTTATTATTCTCCTTGTCTAATTTCCTTCCATTGTTCTGTCCTCTGGCTCTTGTTCGGCTGTGTGTGTGTGTGTGTGTGTGTGTGTGTGTGTGTGTCGGTGTGTGTGTGTGTGTGTGTGTGTGTGTGTGTGTGTGTGTGTGGGTGTGTGTGGTGTGTGTGTGTGTGTGTGTGTGTGTGTGTGTGGCATTGTGTTGGGCCCTACAGCTGCCTATTAAAGAGCCTCTTCCTGTGATGAAGTTTTAATGTGCTCGTTCGCGGCAGATGGCCGCCCCGCGTACGCACACACACACACACGCACACGCGCACACGCACACGCACACGCACACGCACACGCACACGCACACACAACACACACACACACACACACACACACACACACACACACACACACACACACACACGTCGGAGCCAGAACGTAGGCGGCGCTAGCTGCGTTTTCACTTATTTATTCAGTGTTTTATTTTTTATCTTCCTAGAAATCTCTCAAGTGTGCGTGACGCATCGATCAACCTCAGGTCGCTTAATGGACGCATGTCGTCTCTGAGTCAATTCACTTCGATTGTATAGCATCCATGGCAGATCACAAGTCGTCTCAATACACTTTGCGTTGAGCAGCATTGTCCCGTCCTGATGCAGACAACTTTTATGTGACGGCTGCATGCTGCGAAACAACTCCCCCTTAACTGGGAGAAAACAGCTGACGGGTGTGGTGTGCTGCCATCTGCCCTTGACCGCATCGTTGTTGTAGGGCCGTGTTTTCAACCGGTGGTCCCTGAGAGGGTACCAGGTGGTCCCCAGGCTAAGTAAGGGCATGTTGGTACAACAGATGTAAGTCTTTGTGAGCATAAAAATGTTCACACTCTCAAGAGTTAAAATATTTATCATCTGAATTATCCCAAGTCTACACAGCTTGAGAATGCAGAAGATTAATGGTCATTTTGATCTGAGTGTTTGCTTGTTTTGTTTCCCCAAATCCATCCTGGCATTGTGGGCAAAAGCATAAACAAATCTTTAGTTTTGGATAGTGGGCCCTGGTATCAAAGTGGTTGAAAACCACTGTTGTAGGCCAGGACAAGAATGGGAGGGATGGAGGAAAGGCTGGTAGATACAAGCAATAGTTTACATAACGCCTGTAATTCATGAGCATCATGGCTTAACTTCTGTCTGTTTTACGTGATCACTACATCATACATTGTACAAGTACTCCACATGGGCCGCGGGTGTGTGGTGCATTCTGCATTGTTTAATAAAACCATTTTTAATCAAAGCTGTTTTGTTGCCTTTGGTGGCGGTGGCTCAGGGGTAGAGTTACCAAATGACAATTGCAAGGTTGCTGGTTTGAACCCAGGGAAGATTAAAAAAAATGTATATATTGTTTTGTCATTTAAAGATGTAGAAAATATGGGGATATGTTTTTTTTCTAATGGAATTGATTCATGTTTAGTTGTTGCTAATATATAGTTTTAAACAAGCCTTTGAATGCACACACCCGGGTTCCTGAGCAAGACACTTAACCGCAAATTGCTCCCGATGTGCATGCTGCTCAGTAGGCCTACGTTGCAAATACATTGCATGGTTTCCACTGTCAATGAAAAGCAGCAATGGTATGTGAATCGGTGAATGGGATCCGAAATCAATGTAAAGCGCCAATGTAAAGGCACTATATAAATGCACCACTTATCAACTACATGCCTTTGGGTCGGGAGGACTGTAGCACTGGGTGTGTTTGATTTACTGTATGCACGCTGACTGCAAAGTTGTGAGGTTTCTGAACTTACCCTGTTCGAGGAAAGTATAGCCAGAGTGTTTGGGGTTTGGGTAAAAATACTGTTTATTAAACAACACTGAATGCAGCTGATCAATGTAACAGCAATTGTCTAACACCTGTGTCACATGTCACAGCAAGTACTTTATATTTGAAATCGGAATGTTTTTTTTTTTTGTACCGGTTACAACGTAAATGTATAGCAGCTGCGTAAAACTGGCTTCAGTTAATCATGACAGTCAGGTTTCATTGGCAGTAGCAATATCAAAAGCAATAGAAACAGCACAGCAGTATAGTAGAACTATGATGAAACAATAACAATAACATCAGCAATCATGAAAGCTGCGAGTGTCTTAAGTAAAAAAGAAATGTCAGGAATGTTGTTATGGTTGTCAGCGGGTTCTTCTTGACAAGGTGTCATTAAGAACAGGGTTTATTTTATCGCCTCCATCGTGGGCTGAAGGCGAACACACGTCATCACCAAGCTGGCTGCTGGAGGCGCTCAGGCCTTTGTTGTTTGGCCTCCAGCTGGTTTCATGCTTTTTTGTTGTGGATGAAAGAGAGAGTGTGCACAGACACATCTGTTTGTTAAGGTCAAAGAATCAAGGGCACGGCGATTAGATCAGCTTTTTTTTATGGTTGGAAGCCCGAATGCTTGGCCTATCCATGGAATGAAGGCCTCTCAGAGCTGTATAGGAATACCTATATATAGCAGTGGTCCTTGTGAGGATTCCAGGTGGTCCCCAGCTATGATGGACAGTTGGTTAGCCAGATGTAACTCTTTGAGAGCGTAAACATGAAACCAAATGGACCCGCAAGGGTCCATTTGGTTTCATGTTTACGCTCTCAAGAGTTAAAATATTCACCATCAGCCCCATGTCTACACAACTAGAGAATGTCGAAGATTAATGGACATTTTTATCTGTGTGTTTGACTGTTTTGTTTCCCAAATCCAGCCTGGAATTGTGGACTAAAAGCAAAAGAAATCATTAGTTTTGGGGTCTGTGGGGCTAAAATGTCCAAATGCTCAAATGCTGAAGAAACAGTGGGCCCTGGTCTGAAAAATGTTGAAAACCACTGCTATATATATATACTGTAGGACAAGTGAATACAATAAGAACTTATAGAATATATAGTATAGGTCTACAATAGATAACGGATAGACGGACAGACGGAGTGCAAAACATACTCTCTCCCCATACCTTCAGCCTGGTGGAGACAACTGTTAGAGGCTAAAACTACAACATACCGGTAAAGAACAGCAACATTGCTGATCAATACAAATTGGGATTTTTGAGTTTATTGTGAATAATTTGACCTGTGCCATTATTCGTGCATTCATGCAACTCATATTTGTCCACAATACCCTCTGCTCTAATCTGGTCTATAGACTTGACATACACACTATTAACGGTATATATTTTGTTTCGCCTGGCTGTTTGTGACCGCCATACTGTAACCATGGTGTTGTTACTTATCAGTTATTGTATGAGATTTCAGTCACCAGAGAAGTAGATAACTGCTTTCGGAACGTGTGGTAGGGCCTAAGAGACAAGTATCCTCTAGGTCACACCAACCACTGCCTTCCAGGCCCTCAGAGTATCCAGTTTAATCTAGAATATTTCAACATTGTCTATATGCACAAGGACACAAACATGAACAAGCATAAAAACTCTTTCACTCTGTATTATGTTGAGAGGGAGACTCTGTCTAATGATTCATTATTTGGGTTATTATCCCAAATTTATTATCCTTAAAGGTTTATTCTGTTTGCTAAAATTCTCATCTAAACTAAAGTTAATTCTAAGTATGACACATGACAGCAAAGATTTTTGATAAATCACTGAGAGAATTTAATAAGGCATAGAACGCCTCTGAGTTAAATGAGAAAAAAAAATGTAATCACTGCTTTCTCACTACTCACTGCTTCTAAACAGCCTGGTCCAAATCCTGAGTGATACTAAGTATACAGTCTCAGCATATTTAACACAACTGAAACAGTAAAACACTATTAGGCAACATTAAAAGAAATCCCCATATTAAGCAAACAAAAAAATGAATAAATCGAAACATTGCAAAAATAGTCCAATCCACAAACAAACTAACAAGTAACGCATGCGTTCATTCAATCAAGCTTGTAGATCAGCCTTTTTAGATTTTGAAAATATAACATTAGGACTCTACCAGCATATGCTGCTACATTCACAGCATATTCACAGTATAATCTGGGGGAAAAAACTTTGCAGAAACTGTAACAGATCGTATAAAACTTCTTGCACTTCTGAGTATGTGTGTGTGAGCGTGTGTGCATGTGCCTGTGCATGTGCCTGTGTGTCAAGGGGGGATGTAACATTTTGCCAATTGGGGGGGGGGGGGGTGGGGGGGGGGGGGGGGGGGGGAAAGAAGAAAATGGTAAGGCGGCGGCTTCATGAAGCCGCCCCCCATACCATTTTCAGTAGTGTTTCAAATACTTTTAAATGCAAGCACTGAAATATCTTGGGTTGTTTTGCATGCCGTCATGTTTGGTGGGGCAGACTGGGCATTTAAGGGGCATTGCCCCCCCCCCAAGCCTATGCCTAGATCCGTCCCTGCTGTGTGTGTGAGAGAGTGTGTGCGTGCCTGTCTGGTGCTGTGGTGCTGTGCATGGTGATGAAAGTGTCTGGGGGCATCCTGTGCCCAGCATGGTGCCCTGGCGCTCTGATTAAATATGCTAATGTCTCCCGCCGGGCCTTTGATGTGGGAACCCCAGTAGCACAATGCCAGCCAAGGTTAGCCGGGGCCATGTAATCCTTTATGGAGGAGGGGGTCCCTGACAGTCACAATCAATCATGTCGGAGGCGTGTCACACAGGCCCAGGGACCCCCCGCTGACACGCTCGCTCCTAATTAGCTATAGCCAGGCTGGCCCTAGCCGCCGGGCCGCTGCAACGCTGGAGCAGTGTTGCCAACTTGACGCATTTGTCGCTAGTTTCTTTTAGCTTTTTCCAGACCCTCCTATGCCACAATTAATGAAAAGCTCCTGGCGAAAAATCTAGTGCTTTTTGGCTGTTGGTGAGTTGAGGCGAAATTGACTTTAACAGGCACCAGAGATAAAACACTCTCGTTATTTTTCACCATTTTTTTCTCCTATGACAGTGGTTTTCAACCTGTGGTCCCCAGCTAAATGAAAGCGCCCTGTGATCTTTATGGCACTAAAATAACCCCATAATGGACAGTTGGTTAACCACTGTTTGAGAGCGTAAAATGAATGAGTTAAAATATTCATTCATGTAATGAATTATATACAACAAATATACAAATATATATTCCTTCCAGGCACACATCTAGCACATTCTAGTGCATTTTGGAAGTGCCCTCAAGTGCGCATTTTGGATTTTGGCAGTTGGCAACACTGTGCTGGAGCTGACATTGCTGCTGCTTTTCTCCGCAAGGCATGCAATGACACAGACACTCACACTCACTGGGACACACACATGCACACACGGACATGCACACAACGTGTTACGCTTTTTGTTTTGTTTTTGTTTACTCATTTTCCTCAGGCTTTTCAAAAATTATTTATATAAAGGCGATTATGCCCGCAGACAATGCCAACTCGGGTTGTTGACAAATCCTGACAATGAACAAATGTTTTTGGCCAATCAAATAATTTGTGAGAAGAAAAAACTAAGCAAAAAATCATGGCGCCCCCCCCCGCCCCCCCCCCCCCCCCGTCACTGGTGACAGAGGCCAGACCACGCCTCCAAGACCGACTAGAGTGGAGAAAAATGGCAAAGTTTATAATCATGAACATTAAAACATTAATGATATATTATATGAAGGCACGTTGGAAAAGTGGCAAAGTGGTCCTTTAGAGCCAATCAGATTTTTTTTTTCTACATTGTGGTATTAATATTTTTTCCTACACTGATTTTAGAGGGTGGTTTTCCCCAAAACAGCTACACAACCCATATTACTGGTTACCAGTGATGGGATAACGGCGTTATCAATAACGACGTTACCTAATCAGATTACTTTTATTAGTAACGGAGTAACCTAACGAGTTTTTTTGCAATTTAGTAGTTAGTTATTTAGTTTAATTTCCAAAAAGTAACTCGTTACTATCGGTCGTCGCAATCAATCATTTTCTTGAAACTGCCCGGTGTTGTAGTCTATATCCTCCTTCTGTTATGGTAGAATAAGCCGACTGCACGTTGTGGCTTCATCCTTCTGCGAGTGCGATGTGATGTAGCGTAGTTACATTTATCTCTGCACATGCTGTCCGCGTACCGCGGCTAAGAAATAAAAGTAAACCTACTGTCTAGCTAGTGTCTAGTTATACTCTAGTATGAATCTTTTATTTTGAAAAAGAAGAGGATGAGGAAGTCCCTGGCTGCGCTTGCATAGTGACACAGCACACTACAGCGCGACTTGCTAAAAGTCTTGTAAACAATGACGCTGTACACTTTGGATTAACTTTGGATTAACACGCGCACTCTCGATTGGGAATCGCTCATAAACTCTGGCTGCGTTATTAGTGAGTAATGTTTAATTCATTGTTTGGCCGCCGTCCGTTTGTCTTATATAGACTACTGTGTATTCATTTCATAGGCTGGTTTACGATGGGAAGAGAAGCCTGCAGGTTGTTTGTCGCGCGCAGCGTGGAGAGGGCATCATCATCTGCTCTCTGTCTGGTTGTTACCGCGTACAGCATAATATTTGTCTGTAGGCCTACTGTAATCTGACATAGCCTACTTTGTAGCAACCTAGTTCATAGTGGGGTGGGTGTGACATGGTGTCACTGTTGTAGTAGGCTACAGTTGTTGTCGGTGGTGGTGGTGATGGTGGTTCATGTGTGCGACTCATAATACAATGCAACTAAATTGTGCATACATTAAAAACAAAGAGAAAAGGAGTATTTTAATTGTGTTCAGGAACGGAAAATAACGGAAAATAATCTATTACGTTACACTTTTTATAGAAAGTAACTTGTAACTTAACGAGATTAGTTTTAGGGGGCAGTAGTCCAATAACCTAACGTTGTTTAGTTTATATAAGTAACGATACCCAACACTGCTGGTTACACTGTGGTTCAAAATCAGTACAACCCCAACCCCAAAACCTGACCCCAACATGAGTGCATGTATATGTGCACACACGTGCGCATGCGCATAGGCACCATGTCTACCCGGGCTGTTTATTTGTTTTTCGCCCACATAATATTGAACCAGTTCTTTTCACTGAAAATAAAATGCTTCAGAAAAAATAACCTTGCATGGATGCACCAGGGGCGTACCCCAAGGTCTCATCTTCAGGGTTTCTGGTCCTCACTGACCAAGCCGTGAGTCCAAGTCCCGACAACGTCCAGCGCAACACCTTTGATCAGTGTTATTAGGGAATGGCCATCAGAGTTTGGAAGCTGCTGCTTCCTGCATTATGTGCACATTCAAAAAGGGGGTCGCATGGGCATTATTTGTTGACAATGACAAAGTTCTGGACCGTCTGAAACAACTGTGTGGAAGAGAAAAGGGCAATAATATAGCTCTATATAAATATTTGGAGTTGTGAGTTGCACCTGCTTAGAACTTTGCCATTAACTTCCGTGTGGCCACTTCGTGTGGCCACTTCGTGTGGCCACACGATCCAAGAACGTAGAATGCCAGTTCTAGGACCAAAGTGGTTTTGGGGCCAAAGGGATTAGGCGTTCCAGCGTAGTGTGAATACAGACTGGCTTCACAGTGTCACGCTGCATGTGGATTCCTCCAGATAATTAAAGTGACAGTGAGTTGATTAACACACATGATGTGATGGAGCTGAGACGCATGTTGTGTAGATTAGTGCTCTTCCCTTATTAAGTGACCATCTAAGCAGTATTGCACTGTGTGTGTGTGTGTGTGTGTGTGTGTGTGTGTGGTGTGTGTGTGTGTGTGTGTGTGTGTGTGTGTGTGTGTGTGTGTGTGTTGGTGTGTGTGTGTGTGTCTGTGCGCGTGTGTGTGTGTGTGTGTGTGTGTGTGTGTGTGTGTGTGGTGTGTGTGTGTGTGTGTGTGGTGTGTGCGTGTGCGTGTGCGTGTGTTAGGGTTGCCACATGTGTCTGTAAAAAAACCTGGACATTTTGACCATCCAAACGGTGGCGTATTATCGGTGGCGATTATCGGCCTTTTGGTCGGAAGCAACGCCCCTCTTTAAACATCTAACCCAGAAATATATCACACTTTTACGCTGAAATTTTACTGCTCTCATTATTTTATTACACTTCTACATATCAGTTTAATAATTAGGCTACTTAACCATTAATTTCCAACTCTTTCTGGAGCAGTCCAGTTTTCATTTTTCTCATCTCAGTTATCTTTAGATGAACAGATTTAGATTCAGGAGTTTTTCTACTAATTTTGGCAGTAGGGGGGTCTGGAAAAGAGGTAAATATACAGTAGCGACAAATGTGCCAAGTTGGCAACACTGCAGTAAGTACAGGCATGCACTACCAGTGCATGTTTTTAATAGGACTATCATTTAAAATTTAATAGGACTATCATACTGATCTGAGACTGTGAGTGAAGCAAGTCAGGTTAATTGCGGTCTCTAGTTTTGGCCATGTAAAAAAAAAGTGTTCAAGTGTTCCTGGACAGACCATGAAAATCCGGGACAATCAGGAAAATCCTGGACGTGTGGCAACACTAGTGTGTGTGTGTGTGTGTGTGTGTGTGTGTGGTGTGTGTGTGTGTGTGTGTGTGTGTGTGTGTGTGTGTGTGTGTGTGTGTGTGTGTGTGTGCGCGCGTGTGTGCGTGTGTCAACTTCATGATGCATTTCTGTCTTTTTTTGTGCGTTGTCAATCAGTCTTTGCTGTCAGAGAGAGAGAGAGAGAGAGAGGGGTTGTTTTGAAGTTTACTTGACATCATGTTAACAAATCTTGGTTAATCCCCAGATGGAAAATATGGGCAAGAGTCGAGAGATGAGTTGGTGGGTGTGTGTGTGTGTGTGTGTGTGTGTTGTGTTGTGTGTGTTGTTGTGTGTGTGTGTGTGGTGTGTGTGTGTGTGTGTGTGTGTGTGTGTTGTGTGCGCGCGTGTGTGTGCGCGCGCGCAAGAGCAATTGGATATGGATTAATGAATGTGTTTTGAATACATGTGTGAAGCTTGCTTGCTATGGTCCTCTCTCGCAAGAGGGAATAAAAACATAATAGACACTGACCATTCACAGACTGCATCGCCATCTTGCCATCAGAGTTTGGAAGCGCTCGCTGTTAGTAAAGCCACGTCCCACTGCGTCCTCCTGCAAAACATACATCAAAAACAACAAATATACGCAGGGCCGCTGCCTAGCAGAGTGACGAGCAAAAGGCAAGAACCATGCAATATGAGCCAATCAAA
>CM076965.1:13713776-13723776 GCA_039105355.1 Benthosema pterotum | reverse complement strand
GTTTTGTTTTCTCCGAAATCCAGCCTGGAATTGTGGACAAAACCAAAAGAAATCTTTAGTTTTGGGGTCTGTGCATGGGGCTAAAATGAATGTCCTCAAATGGTGGTCTGTGGCTTCTGAATAAATAGTGGGCCCTGGTATGAAAAAGGTTGAAAACCACTGGCGTAGACCCACAAGCGGTCAAAACGTTGTCATCCTGCCTATCCTGAATAAACTACATGGGAGCTATTAAACAGTTTCTTCTATTCTTCTTCCTTTTGCACAATTCACATATTTTTGTATTAGTTCAGCACCTGTATGTTTTTTTTTCTAGAGATGTGCGTATTCTCTCCTTGTTTCATCCATTCATAGCGTGAGAACCAGGGGCAGATGTAACATTTCCCAATTGGGGGGGAAATGTTACATCGCCCGTTGGGGGGGAAATGTTACACACCCATACCATTTTCGGTTACAGGACTTTTATTAGTCAAGTAAAGCATCAATAATAACATCAGTTGTTGTTGAAGTTGCAGCAGACATGCAGCATGCACAAAGCTAAAGGTCAGACTCAGAGAGTTTTCTGTTTTCAATGATGAAATGCTGTTGGTTTAGTGGTGACACAGCTGTAGTTAGTTAGTAGCAGTAGTAGTGTTTCACATCATTTTAAATATAAGCACTTTAATTTGATATATCTTGAATTGTTTTGCATGCCATCATGTTTGGTGGGGCAGCAGTGTTGTTTTCGTCACGTGACGACAACGGAAATTACGTCGTCACACCCCTTTTTGAGAGGTACGGGCGATGACATGACGAACGAAGTAAAAATAATGCAGGACAAGACTGACTGTGACAAGATAAAACGGTTATCTATGGTGGGGCAGTCTGGGCATTTAGGGGGCATTGCCCCCCCCATACCCATGCCTAGATCCCCCCTGGTGAGAACATGCAGCATAGAGTCCTTCTCCTCCTGGGTGTCCTCCATGTGACCAGAGCCTGCAGGCCAGAATAGCAGCAGAATACAGTCTGACTGTGCACTCATTATATTTTGGGTTTTTCTTCTTTCTGACGCAGCAGCAGCCATACAGTCTGAACTGAACCGCTTGGCTCAGCCCCATGCAGGGCCGGATGTAACATTTCACAATTGGGGGGGGGGGGGGGGGGGGGGCAGGCGGAAATGGTATGGAGTCGCACCCATACCATTTTCGGTCACAGCACTTAATATATAGAATATATATTAAGCAAGTAAACATGCGATAAAGTCGCACACATACCATTTTCGGTTACAGGACTTACCTATATTATATTAAGCAAGTGAACATGCGATGAAGTCGCACCCATACCATTTTCAGTCACAGGACTTACCTATATATTAGGCAAGTAAACATCAATGATAACATCAGTTGTTGTTGAAGTTGCAACAGACACACAGCATGCATAAAGCTAAACGTCTGACTCAAGAGGTTTTTCTGTTTTGAATGATGAAATGCTGTTGGTTTAGTGGTGACACAATATAGTTATTTATTGCGTGGCATAGTGTTTCAAATCATTTTAATTATACGCACTTTAATTTGAAATGTCTTTGAAATGTGGGTTGTTTTGCATGCCATCAAGTTTGGTGGGGGCAGTCAGGGCATTTAAGGGGGCATTGCCCTCCCCCATGCCCATGCCTAGATCCGCCCTGCTCTGCTCAACCCTAACTTCACTCAGGGGCGGATGTAACATTTCCCGATTGGGGGGCAGGAGAAAATGGTATGGGAATGGTATGGGAAGCTGCACCCATACCATTTTCCATTACAGGACTATTATTAGTCAAGTAAAGCATCAATAATAACATCAGTTGTCGTTGAAGTTGCAACAGACACGCAGCATGCATAAAGTTTCAAATCATTTTAAATATAGGCACTTTAATTTGAAGTATCTTGGGTTGTTTTACCATCATGGTTGGTGGGGCAGTCTGGGCATTTAGATCCTGCCTAGATCCGCCCCTAACTTCACTGCGCTGTCTGTCTGTCTGTCTGTCCGTCTGTCTGTCTTTCCCTTCCGGCGCCAGCCCAGGCCCCAGACAGACATAACACAAGTTTCCCCACGGCCGCGGCGATGACATCAGCGGGGCCTAAATGACATGTTTGTCAGGGATCTCCCTTGATGTGTGTCGCAGGCGTGCAGCGTCGCTCTGCTCCGCTCCGCGCGGTGCGGCGCAGTGCAGTCAGGGGCGGATTGGCACATATTTTCCCACCGGGACAATTTTGCCTTTGCCAGGCCACCCTGGGGGGCAGCTGGTTAACCAGACGTAACTCTTTGAGAGCGTAAAAATGAAACCAAATGGACCCTTGCGGGTCCATTTGGTTTCATTTTTACACCCTCAAGAGTTAAAATATTCATCATGTGAATTAGCCCAACTTAGTCTATACACAACTAGAGAATGTAGAGGATTAATGGTCATTTTGATCTGTATGTTCCAGGCGAGCATCTAGCGCATTCTAGTGCATTTTGGAAGTGCCACTATAGTGCATTTTGGATCTTGGCAGTTGGCAACACTGCCTCCAGCAGCGCGAGCGGGAATATGGCAATTCTCCTACTGGAAGGCTTTTATGAAGGATAGAAACACTAGTTTGCCTGGCCTGGGCCTAAAGTGCTTACATTTAAAGTGATTTGAAACACTACTACTGATAGGCTACTAACTAACTACAGCTGTGTCACCACTAAACCAACAGCATTTCATCACTCAAAACAGAGTGAGTCAGACCTTTAGCTTTATGCATGCTGCGTGTCTGTTGCAACTTCAACTACAACTGATGGTATTATTGATGCTTTACTTGCCTAATAAAAGTCCAGTAACCGAAAATGGTATGGGCGTGCCACGGGCGATGAAGCCGCACCCATGCCATTTTATCATGCCCCCCCCCCCAATTGGGAAATGCTACATCCGCCCCTGTGCATCTTCAATAAGGGCCAAAGCCTCGGCTTCAAAGGCCAAAAAAACAAACAACTAAACCTCAGACGGAAAAAACACACACTCGTGCACATGCATATACACACTGTACACACACAAGCTGGGGGGGGAGCAACGGCCGTTTTCCTTCGTCCCCGGTTGATGATGTCACAGGAGAGGGTTGCCGGCCCACATAGGATTGTCTGCAGATGGACCCCCTGCCCCCCCCCCCCCTTCCCTCTTTTTGTTTGTGTATATCAGGGGTGTCAAACCCAAATACAGAGTGGGCCAAAATATAAAAATTGGTACAAGTCGAGGGCCGGAGATACCGGTCTGTGTTTCAACACCGGTTTACGATGACGTCCCTGTCAACCAGCAAGATAATTGTAAAGGTGAAACTGCCTGCATTAAAAACTGTTTTAAGCCACAGAGTGGCGCGCTATGAGACGTGAACACCTGCTATTTTTTCAGGGATTTTTTTCTTCTTCTATGATCCTCACCAAGTGCTGCTTTCATAGTTAACTGAGAAAGTAAATGAGACTGAGTTGAGGAAGTAAAACAATTAGTTGCATTCATTTCTTATCATGGTGTGTGCAATATACCAGAGGGCCAGTTCTAGTACTAATTCAATATCATCCCACGGGCCAAAGATAATTCATTCACGGGCCTGATTTGGCCCCCGGGCCCTGAGTTTGACATAAGTGGTGTATATGTTCAATCGTACAAATAAAGAGTTTCACACATTTGGGAAATAAAACAGCTGCATCGTGTGATGTGTTGTGCTCTTGTAGATGCATGCAGCTCTATTTCTGCTTTTTGTCACGCAACCAAGTCTCAGGTTAACCTATTCAGGCTGGAAATCCATTTTTGGATTCTGTACAGTATATACAGTATTGCAAATGTCACATTTCTTGATGCTGCTATAAAGATGTTTGAAGTTTTTACAGAAAACTTATGTCAGGCCTAAATAACAGAGAGAGAGAAGGAGAAAATGTTCAAAGGGGTGTGTGTGGTGTGTGTGTGTGTGTGTGTGTGTGTGTGTGTGTGTGTGTGGTGTGTGTGTGTGTGTGTGTGTGTGTGTGTGTGTGTGTGTGTGTGTGTGTGTGTGGTTCAGAGAGGACAGCATTCCCATGTTTGGGAGAGAGAGAGAGGAAGATAAATAAACCTGGATATAGACTACAGAAGGCACAAAGACACACAGGGAGGAAATAGGAATGCTGAGATTCCACATGGAAAACCCAATAACACACACACACACCACACACACACACACACACACACACCACACACACACACACACACACACACAACACAACACACACACACACACACACACAGGGGCGGATTGGCCATCTGGAGTACAGGGAGTTTTCCCGGTGGCCTGCGCCACCTAGTGGCCTGCTGGACAAGATCCAAAATGCACTAGTGGCACTTCCAAAATGCACTAGAATGTGCTAGATGCTCGCCTGGAACATACAGATCAAAATGACCATTAATCTTCTACTTTCTCTAGTTGTGTAGACTAAGTTGGGCTAATTCACATGATGAATATTTTAACTCTTGAGGGTGTAAAAATGAAACCAAATGGACCCGCAAGGGTCCATTTGGTTTCATTTTTACGCTCTCAAAGAGTTACATCTGGTTAACCAGCTGCCCCCACCAGGGTGGCCCTGGCAAAGGCACAAAATTGTCCCGGTGGGAAAATATTTGCCAATCCGCCCCTGCACACACACACACCACACACACACACACACACACACACACACACACACACACACACACACACACACACACACACAACACACACACACACACACACACACACACACACACACACACGTAAATGTCGTGTGTGTGAGAGTGCACGTGCCAGCATGTGTGTGTGTGCGTACGCAGGGTTGGGAAGTATAACGGTTACAGGTGTGTAATTAAATAAAAATAATAATAATTAAAAAAAAAAAAAAACTGTAGTGTCATAGGTACATTTTAAAATGTAACTAATACTTGATGACAGTAACGGGCGCATACTTGACAGATCACATTCTTCCCGGACCTCATCAATTTCAGGGCTGCAAATACGTTAAAAACACAAAAACAATACAATAATCAGTTGAAGTAAAGCATGCATGAAAGCAAACTCCACATGCTCCAACATTAGATTTAACTGCTGTAGTGTCATAGTGCCCGTATCTGTTAGACTGGTTAGACTGGCACATTTGCAATAAGAAAATCACCCGATAATGACAAATAAGGGCCGACAACGACAAGACAATGTCTTGTCTTGAGCCCGGCCTGGAGACACTACAACAATGTCTGGAGAACTACAACACTAATCGTCATGATGACACACATCTAGCAGAACCATATAAAAGGAGGATCCGGAGAGGTCTAAAGCATGTTTGCCGCAACTTTCTGACACGTCAGACCAGAGACCCAGGCAAGTGTGTGTCCGTGAAGATGATCCAGTTTTCCGGCGGTAAATACTACGAGAGGCAAGCAGTAGCATGTTGTCCGTCCTGCAACCTCTCTGCCTTCACGGACAAAGACAACCTGCGTTTCAGCTGTCCCAACCCAAAATGCCTCCAGGAGAGCTGCAGGAAGTGTCGGCGTCAATGGAAGACGCACACGAGCAGGACGTGCGAGCAGCTGGATGCGGAGGAGACCAGGGCCAGGGTGCGATACGAGAAGCAGCTGGATGATGAGACCAGGGCCAGGGTGCGATTCGAGGAGCGCATGACGGAGGTGAGGGTGAGGAGGTGTCCGAAATGCGGGGCGGGTCTGATCAAGTCCGACGGATGCAACGAGGTGCAGTGCAGTTGCTGTTGGAGCAGGATGTGCTACGTGTGTCGAAAGCAGGCGGACAGCGGGCACTTCTGCAGGTGCAGTCACTCGGCGTTCTTTAAGTCCACAGTCTGTAGTGTCTGTACAAGGTGCATACAACATTCCGACACCACGGCGGACGACGATCGAGTCATCCAGGAGATCCAGAAGGAGGCCAAGGCGGAGCTGAACATCGTTCTGTGAAGCATACCGGTCCTACAGCCTATAGCGTAACCAACCTGGTGGCTCTGTGACGGAGTCTGTCCACCGGGGCTATCTCGGTCCTCTCTACCGCCGGGACCACCGTGTCCCACCAGGTCTTTGAGGGGGATTCCAGGTGGTCCCCAGCTGAATTATGTAGAGTTGCTAACCAGATGGACCCTTAGAGAGATCTTCATAATCTTGAAAAATGTCAAATGAAACCAAAAGGTTTCATTTTAGGCTCTCCAAAATTCACATGTTGATATCACTTCCTTTACAAGAAGTCTACACACTTAGTTAATGTAAAATAAAGCAATATGAGAGGGAAAGGATGGTAAAGTCCTGCTTACCATGGTGGCAAAATGTGGAAGTGCAGATCTATAATGGAAGTAAATGGATGGAACTGACCTCTAATCGAGGTCCGGGCCGGATCTAGAGGGGGGGCAGGGGTGGGCAGAGCCCACCCAAACGTGCATCTTGACCACCCAATGAAAGGTATATCAGTGGTTTTCAACCAGTGGTCTGGGGACCACCAGTGGTCCTTGAGAGAGTTCCAGGTGGTCCAGAGGCTAAATGTTGGAAAGTTGGTTAACCAGATGTAACTCTTTGAGAGTTAAAGAGTTAAAATATTCCTGTGAATTAGCCCAAGTCTACACAAATACCGAATAAATACTGGGCCCTGGTGCATGTCAAAAAAAAAAAATGCTTTATATGAAAAACTTTGGAGTTGCCCACCCTGCCTTTCTTCTAGCCCACCTAGTGGGCTGGCTAAATCCGGCCCTGAATCGAGGTCCAGGCCAGGCTAGGCAAGGCTAACACTTCCGATCACTCGTCCCGTTGAGTTGTAATTGTACTTCCGGCAGTCTTCCGGGTGCTTCAAATCGCCACTGAGCTACTTCTATTGAAACTTTGATCAACACTCAGTAGAGTGCAAACGTGCGCGCTGCGCACAAGTAGGCCATGGCCTACTTGTGCCTGAGCGGAGCGGGTTAATACTCATGACATTAGCTGTAAAGCTCTTTTACCTACGTCACCATCTCCTGCGCCATCTCCTAAATCGGACAGTCGGACTACCACGACGCACTGATCACCTTAATAGCGCCCATGCAAGCAATGAATAGTGAGGGGACGGGGGCTATCGCTCTATTCTGCTCTATATCCCTTCATTTGGACTACCGTACCTGTTGGAGTCATTCTAACCAAGAATAATGCAATTTGACATGAATTTCCCAAAGACTGTGTGGTTGTGTGTCTATGCTTGAGACCCACCCCACACATTAGTGGCGGTCCCCAGATCGGTCTTAGTCAGGATGGTGGTCCTCGGGTCAAGATAATCTGTTGAGAACCACCGCTGTACCGGAATGCAAAGAACGTACCGTATAGTTAACCAGAATCCAGATCAAAATAAAAATGCAAAGTAGAACTGCATTCTGTCGTATGCTAACTTGCACATTGCAGACAAGTATGGCTTTGACCCACAGACCACCATTTGTGCCAATTTTAGCCACACAGACCCCAAAACTAAAGATTTCTTTTGCTTTTGTCCACAATATGCTTTTGGGAAACAAAAAAGTGAAACATACAGATGAAAATGACCATTAATCTTCTACATTCTCTAGTTGTGTAGACTTGATGAACAATTTGATGAATAATTTAACTTTTGAGAGTGTAACATGGAAATCTGGTTAACCAACTTTTCATCTGGTTATCCAACCTAACTGGGGACCACCTGGAAACCATCTCAATGACCACTGGTTGAAAACCACTGCTCTAAACAAGCTCTTTGCTCTTTATTTTTATTGCTACTACCTAATACCATAATAACGTATTTGCCTTTTCTACCATTTAAAATATATAAATTAGCCAATCTACTTCAACACATAAACTGTAGATTGTCAATTTGATGAAAATAGAGCCATTAAAGTCCATAGACCTGTGTTGGATGTTTGTTAAAAGTGCTATTGAGGTATCTATGAAATACCTTGATCCAACTAGCCAGCTGAGAGACAGCTGGGGCTCCGTGTGGCTAATGTATTGGTCAGATCATTTAATCAGATTGGCACCTTGGAGGTCTAACCATGGCACTTACATGTAGCCCTAGAACAGTGGTTTTCAACCTTTTTGACTCCAGGGACCACCATTTATTCAGCATTTGAGCCACGGACCATTTGACTACATTTTCACACCAAAGACAAAATTAAAGAATTCTTTTTTTTCACAATTCCAGGCTGTATTTTGCCAACCAAACAGTGTAAACTTTTCAATTAAGTGGTGGTAATTCAGATGATGAATATTTTAACTCTTGAGGGTGTAAAAATGAAACCAAATGGACCCGCAAGGGTCCATTTGGTTTCATTTTTACATTCTCAAGAGTTACATCTGGTTTACCAACTTTTCATCATTTAGCCTGGGGACCACCTGGAACCCTCTCAAGGACCACTGGTGGTCCCTGGACCACCTGTTGAAAACCCTGCCCTATACATTCATCTTTGTTTTTTATTGTATATTGTGCTCATTAGGACCTGAGTGTAAAATTAGACCGTGAGGTCTTTTCTCTGTGCCTTTCTCTGTGACTGTACCTTGTAATGCTTTTACACTGTTTATTGGATCTAATAAATGTATCAATCAATCAAAAGATATATACAGTATACCTGTATATAAAGGCTAGATGGCTTCAGACAGAGTCTCTGACGTAGTCCACCAGCAGCCATCTTACTAGGGTACTTCAATACAGTATTCTCTATGGCAAACAAAAATACAGTAGCTATACCTCACTCAAAACTTGATGGATTTACAAACGGATGGCTTTATTATGAACGTTATCAACGTGGTTATGATTTAGGCTGCTTATTTGCATAATTTTATTTTTTTTGTCATTTAGTCAAGTTATATGCTCATAGACACAATGTTAAGATGGCCGCCACGTAATGAGGTCACTCTCCATTGGCCAGCAGTGCGGGCGAGCCATCTAGCTTTCTTACATATACTGTATATTATCTATGCTCTAGTCCAGTGGTTTTCAACCTTTTTCATACCAGGGCCCACTATTTATTCAGAATTTCAGCCACGGACCACCACTTGATGACATTTTAGCCCCACAGACCCCAAAACTAAAGATTTCTTTTGCTTTTGTCAACAATTCCAGGTTGGATTTCAGAGAAAACAAAACAGTCAAACATACAGATCAAAATGACCATTAATCTTCTACATTCTCTAGTTGTGTAGACTCGGGGCTAATTCACACGATGAATATTTTACAAAACACTTGTGTGTCAGGAAACATCGTCAGTCTGTCGTCCATCGCCACCTCCTGTTAAAACACACTGTAACCCTAAACCTAACACAGGTGAGATTCAATCAATCAATAAAGCAGGGGTTTTCAACCCTTTTCATCCCAGGGACCACCTTTTATTCAGCATTTGAGCCGCGGACCACATTTTTAGACCCACAGACCCCAAAACTAAAGATTTATTTCGCTTCTGTCCATGACCATTAATCTTCTAGTTGTGTGGATTTGGACTAATTCGTATGATGGATATTTTAACTCGTGAGAGTGTATTTTTTTTTTTTTTTTACGTTCTCAAGAGTTACATTTGGTTAATCAACATGGGGACCACCTGGAACCTTCTCAAGGACCACTGGTGGTCCCCGGACCACCTGTTGAAAACCCCTGCAATAAAGCAACCAACCCTAAATGTGTAAGCGCAGCACTTTGCTACTCCTTTGTGGTCACATGCACGCACACACGCATACACACACACACACGCACACCCGCACGGCATGCAACCCCCCCCCCCCCCCCCCCCCCACCTGAAAATTAGCTGACCGACATGTTTTGGACGTTTATTTCTTTTCTGTTTCTTTTTTTCCATCCCAAGCTTCAAGCTTGAAAGGCAGGAAGCTAAAAGAGGATATCAGTGACAAACAATGACCATAAAAATACCAAACAATCCCACAACAAACTCCACCTCCTACTCCCTGTCATCCTCTCTCTCTCTCTCTCTCTCTGATCTCTCCTTTCATCCTCTCTTCTTTAGTAAGAACTGGTCCAGGGCCGGATCTAGCTAG
>CM076965.1:13613776-13711276 GCA_039105355.1 Benthosema pterotum | reverse complement strand
ATATACAGTACATTGCATGTGGTGTCCATCTTTGACAGTGGAGATGGTCGTTGTTGAAATAAGCAGGGAGAAGTGAAAAGGGTATCACCGCTGTTAAGGCTGGATCACTGTTGTGGTTTTCATGATCCATCATGATGGATCATATCTGAACATATCTATTAATCAGAAGTTGACCTAATGAACAGGACACTATTCTCACCACAGGGTTCCACAGGTCACCACCAACAGGTGAACTTGACACCTCTGCTCTACTTCTTCCTGACATCATCCTAAATGTTTGTTTATAACTATCTGGAGCTAAGTATATTTACAGCCTACCTGTCACTCAGAAAATACTTCATTGATTGGCTAAGATGTTTATGTTCAATGTATGAATGAATGGACCATTGTAAAGCGCTTTGAGCACTTGGAAAAGCGCTATAAAAAGGCAATCCATTTTATATACCTGTAATTCTCACATGAAGATACTCTGTTGTAGCTAAGAGAGATCACTTTTTGGGAGACTGCGTAGTACATCAGTGCATGCATGGTGACAGCTTCATTTAGAGCAGGGGCCTTCTGCCCATGCAGGGCTTATACTTTCATCCGTATACTCAAAGATTTTTGTTCAATAAAAGAGTCCGTCTGAGTGACTGACAGAAAAACATGCCTGCCTTCTTTCCTCATCATGTCGACAGAAACAGGGAGAGGTGGGGCGCACGGTGGCACAGTGGTTAGTGCTGTCGCCTCACAGCTATGAGGTCCTGGGTTCGATTCCCGCTAGGGGCGCTGCTGTGGGTGCTGGCGGCGTGTCTCCTCCTCCACGTCATCAGTGCCCATACCTGAGGTGGGGTTGGCGAAAGGGCTTTTCTGTGTGGAGTTTGCATGTTCTCCCCGTGGCCCCTATAGGGTAGATACCCTCACAAAAACATGCTGTAGTACTGGACTCTAGACTGCCTCCCCTCGCCTGATGGAGGGGACTGGAGCTGGTTGGAATAACGTATTCCTTCCATGCGCTACGTGGGAAACTCCCCCCTGTCAGGTGAAAAGGGCATTGAAGGAAGCATGAGTCCAGTCTGCTGCCTCCTCAGGTTGGCGGAGGGTGTGTAGAGCCCAGGATCACATTAGGAATTGGCACTGGGTGAAAAAAAAGAAACAGGGAGTGGCTCCACTTGGTACAGATACCACAAGACTACACTGTGGTGATAACCCTATCACCCAAACTGGAGTATCTTTGAGCCTTAATGTGAACCCCCCCCCCCCCCCCACACACACACACACACACACACACACACACACACACACACACAACACACACACACACACACACACACACACACACACACACACACCACACACACACACACACACACACAACACACACACACACACACACACACACACACACACACACACACACACACACACACACACACGTGGGGTAGTGTGGGGGACCAATTAGCTGTGTGTCTGATCGTGCTGCCTGATAGGTTGCCTGTTTTGTGGGCTATTGTTTCCGTAGTAGACCATGTCTGTTTGTTTCCCCCCTCACAAAATCTGGCAACACAGGTGCGTGTGTGTGTGTGTGTGTGCATGCATCCCTGCATGTGCGTGTGTGTGTTGTGTGTGTGTGTGTGTGTGTGTGTGTGTGTGTGTGTGTGTGTGTGTGTGTGTGTGTGTTGTGTGTGTGTGTGTGTGTGCATGCATCCCTGCATGTGCGTTTGTTGGTTGGGTGGTGCTGATGTTTATGCATTAGCTCTCCAAACCTGTCAGTTCTTGTGAGGAGCTCCAGATGCGAAGGAATAAGGTATATAAATATGTTGGATCTGAGACATTCCTCCTTCCTGTTCTTTATTCTTGTTGTTGTTGTTGTTGTGATGGAGTGACAGACAACCAGACAGCGTTGTGGTCTCTGTCGAGAGTGTGTGTGTGTGTGTGTGTGTGTGTGTGTGTGTGTGTGTGTGTGTGTGTTGTGTGCGCGTGTGTCAACACCACAGAGGATGTTTGAGCTAAATCTGCATGCAGGTCTCTGTCGAAATGTGTGTTTGTGTTTTTAATCGTCTGGTCGGGGAAAGTTTTTTTTTTCTCTGCCTCAGAAATCTTGAAGCTACGTATATATATATATATATATATATATATATATATATATATATATATATTATATATATATATATATATATATATATATATATATATATTACACTATAGCCTATATACATACTGTATAGAGACACAGACAGTACCTAACCATTAAAAAAGGGAGATATCTGTTAAAAAAGAGCTGCTCAGTCCAGACAAACCAATTTCCAGGGACGTTTTTGGAGCCTTTCATGAAAATAGCCTCTCTTATTACGATGACGAGAGTCCTTTCATGTTCAAAAAGAAGTCCTTATCCGTCACCACAGCAAGTTTTTTCTCTCTTTTTTTCCTCCTCCTCCTCTTCTTCCCGCCCGCCTTGCTCTTATCTGTTTTATGTGCGTCGTCTGCAAAGGCTCCAGTTCCTATATATTATTCCTTTACTTTGTCAGCATATATATAAACAACCCAAGGCCTTCACAAATACGCGCCTCACTCGCTCGCTCGCCAGGGGCGGATCTAGGCATGGGCATGGGGAGGGGGGGGGCAATGCCCCCCTAAATACCCAGTCCCCCCCCCCCCCCAAACACGATGCCATGCAAAACAACCCTATTTCAAATTAAAGAAGTGCTTATATTTAAAATGATTTGAAACACTACTACTGCTATTAACTAACTACAGCTGTGTCACCACTAAACCAACAGCATTTCATCAAAACAGAAAACTCTCTGAGTCAGACCTTTAGCTTTATGCATGCTGCGTGTCTGTTGCAACTTCAGCAACAACTGATGTTATTATTGATGCTTTACTTGACTAATAAAAGTCCTGTAACCGAAAATGGTATGGGTGCGACTTCACCGCTACCATACCATTTTCTCTTGCCCCTCCAACATGTTCTCTTGCCCCCCCAAATGGGACATTTTACATCCGCCCCTGTCGCTCGATCGCTCCCTGCGCGCCTCCCAAAGTTCGATAAAGCATCTCTCTCTCTCTTTTCTCGTGCCGCCACTTGGCAAGGAGAAGCAGCGCAGGGCCGTTAGCCTGTCGTCATCTTTTGAGGCGGTTATCAGTAAAAAAAAAAAAATCCGGGAGGAGATTTTTTTTACGCTGAGCGCAGCAGCAGAAGCCGTACAAGCAAAAAGGGAGGGTTGGGGGGGGGTGATTACACATTTAAATGGATGCGTTTGCATCAATGGAAGCCCTTTGAAGAGCCTCTTAATGAGCTGATGGCCACGGAGTTAAAACATTTAAGAAGTGGTGGAAGTGCCATCTTGGAAAGAGAGCGCGATGAGGAGGGGTGGAAGGCTGGGGTGGGGGTGGGTTGGTGTAATGCATGACTTTGATGCTGGCAGAATGAGGAGGACCGCCCAACCGCCCACCCCCACCTCTATCTACATCATCTATAACAGGGGTTTTCAACCAGTGGTCCGGGGTCCACCAGTGGTCCTTGAGAGGGTTCCAGGTGGTCCCCATGAGTTTGTTAACCAGATGTAACTCTTTGAGAACGTAAAAATGAAACCAAATGGACCCTTGCGGGTCCATTTGGTTTCATTTTTACACTCTCAAGAGTTAAAATACTCATCATGTGAATTAGCCCCCAAGTCTACACAAGTAGAGAATGTAGAAGATTAATTGTCATTTTGATCTCTATGTTTTGTTATCCCAATACAGCCTGGTATTGTGGACAAAAGCAAAAATAAAGCTTTAGTTTTGTGGTCTGTGCGGCTAAAATGTAGAAAGCAAAGGGTGCACGCACATCCACAGATTTCAACGGGTGCTGGATCCAACGTAGTAACATGAAGTAGAGAGAGGAGATCCGCACACCGTTTTAAAAGCTCCAAACATTTTATTCACAACAGAGCGGTAAAAAAATACAATGTTTCGGCCTGAAGTGGCCTTCGTCAGGTATACTGTGCGGCTAAAATGTCATCAAATGGTGGTCCGTGGCTCAAATGCTGAATAAAGTGGGCCCTGGTATGAAAAAGGTTGAAACCCCCTGATCTATAACACCATTTGGAACCAAATGGACCTATATTTCACTGTTGGTACACCCTCGGCTCCCTTTCCATCAAAAGAAGAGCAGAGCGCACACATAGTGTGTGTGGTTTGTCTGATCGAAAGTCCTTATGTCCTCTGTGTTTGTGTTAATGATGGCCTAGCCCTAGGCCCTAATTAAATGTGTTTTCAGATTATAGGTCTATATACATTATCCACTGACACTCAAACATGCCAGTAATCATGTCACCTGCAACACAAACAAGGCAGGGCCAGAGTTAGGGCCCTGATACACCTAGCAATGTTTTGATCAACATCAACAAGCAACGTCAACTATCAACGTTGACTTTCCACCTTTCTATACAAAATGATCAACTCCTGGTTGTTCAGAAAAGTCACAGTGGACAAAAACAAGGATTTTGTAACTAACTTTTATTCCGCTAAATGAACATTTTGAGTTGGGTGGCAGTTGGGTGAAAATGATTCAATGCAAACTAAGGCTTCTTTTTTTCTGAGAGTGTACAAATGGAACCAAATGGACCCGCTAGGGTCCATTTGGTTCACATTTGTACACTCAGGAAAAAATGAAAATGGGTGGAATTCCCCTTTTAATGTTGCCTGTTGCCATGTGTCTCATCATGTTGCCCGTTGATGTTGACATTGCTAGTTGATATTGATCAAAATATTGCTAGTGTAGCAGGGCCTTTAGTGTCAATGTGTCCCTGAGCAAGACACTGAACCCCTAATTGCGCCCTAAAGAGGACATGCCACTTTCAAACTAGATGATGACATACAGTAGCCTACTGTATATGTACAGTAATTGTATGCTACAGGGCCCCTCACTTCACAACGTGTGATTTTTAAATACAAATACAATTATGCCACTGCCAGGGAAACGGTTGTCTCTCACCTGATGCCACTTTAGCAGTGGGGCAGGGGTAGAGTTACCGGATGGTAACCACAAGGTTGCCGGTTCGATCCCGGACTCCCGCAGTTAGTGTCGAAGTGTCCTTGAGCAAGACACTGAACCCCTAATTGCTCATGATGTGCTTGTAGGTACACTTGCAAGGTTGGCAGTGGAAACCATGCAAGGTACATACGACTATAGCACGTCAGGAGCAATTATACGACACTAACTCTGGGGGAGCCGGGATCGAAACGGCAACCTTGCTGTTATCATCCGGTGACTCTACCCCTGAGCCACTGCCACCCAAGTAGATCATGGCCTACTTGTGTGCAACACACACGTTTGCACTCTGCCGAGTTGCTGATCTAGTTAGTTTCAAAATTAGGTTTGATCCATGGTCCTGGTTGACCCCATCGGGACCCCTTGTTGGATGTTGTGGTAAGTGAGTGCGTGCGTGCGTGGAGCGTGCGTGTGTGAATGTGTGTGGTGTGTGTGTGTGTGTGTGTGTGTGTGTGTGTGTGTGTGTGTGTGTGTGTGTGTGTGTGTGTGTGTGTGTGTGTGTGCGCGTGTGTGTGTGACCATAAGACACAGAGAATGGAAATGGGAAAGGAAGGGGGTGGGGGTGAGCTGGGGGTTGTTTGGGCTTTGTCGGGTGGAGGAGAGAAAACAGGGAGAGAAACAGCAAAGGGAGGAAGACACATATGAGAGGAGGATGAGAGAGAGAGAGAGAGAGAGAGAGAGAGAGAGAGAGAGAGAGAGAGAGAGGAGAGAGAGAGAGAGAGAGAGAGAGAGAGAATGAGAGAGAGAGAGAGAGAGAGAGAGAGAGAGAGAGAGAGAGAGAGAGAGAGGGGGGGGCAGAGAGAGACAGAGAGAGAGAGAGACAGAGAGAGGGGGGGCAGAGAGAGAGAGAGAGAGAGAGAGAGAGAGAGAGAGAGAGAGAGAGAGAGACAGAGAGAGAGAGAGAGAGAGAGAGAGAGAGAGAGAGAGAGAGAGAGACAGAGAGAGAGAGAGAGAGAGAGAGAGAGAGAGAGAGAGAGAGAGAGAGAGAGAGAGAGAGGGAGACAGAGAGAGGGGGGGGGGAGAGAGAGAGAGGGGGGCAGAGAGAGACAGAGAGAGAGAGAGACAGAGAGACAGAGAGAGAGAGAGGGGGGGGCAGAGAGAGACAGAGAGAGACAGAGAGACAGAGAGAGAGACAGAGAGAGAGAGAGACAGAGAGGGGGACAGAGAGAGACAGAGAGAGACAGAGAGGGGGAGAGAGAGATAGAGAGAGGGGGAGAGAGAGGCGTGTTGTTCCTCCATTTGCACGGTGGCTCAGCAGGGGGAGTGGAGAGGAGCTTTGAACTTGGCCCCCCATTAGGGCCCTGATGACGGTTTGAGGAAAACGCATGAAAGAAGCCCCAGCGTTTTAGATGTTAATTTGTTTTTTGTTGTTGTGCGCGCGTGTGCGTGCGTGTGTGTGTGTGTGTGTGTGTGTGTGTGTGTGTGTGTATGTCTTGTTGTGTTTTTTGTTCCTTCGCAGGGATGCAGAATCTATCACATATTATAGTCACACCCAATTTAACACAGCAGGATAAAAACGCTTCCTTTCGCTGTGCTGTTCTTCGCCATTTTATTTTCTTCCATCTTTCCTCATGTTTTTTTTCCCGTTTCTCCGTTCCTCTCTTGCTGTTTTTCTTTCTTGTTCTTTTATTCTTTCCATCCACCAGTAAATGAAAGGGATCAGTCTGCCTGTGATGTAAAAAAGCTTGCCGTGCGTCGCTCCTTATTCTGTGATACGATACGCTATGCTGAGCTGATTTCAATTCAATACTTTATTATTCTGCGGTTGTACACAGAAGGAACGCAAGCAAATAGACTGGTGTAAGCATGACAGAGCCAGATGTTATATCTTGTTTTCATACATAGGGACATTCTCTACTGTAAAGCCTTTAGCCTCTTGTTTGCTTACATTATTGTCACATATAAAGGACAACTTTGTTTTTTGTTTTTTCACCCATTGTGTCCTGACCCTCGATTCGAGTTTCTGACACCAGATTATTCAGTAGTTCCTGACACCAGACTATAGCTGCAGCAACATTCTAGCTTTTGACGCTAGATTCTACAGTAGTTTCCGACACTAGATTCTAGTTATTGACACTAAATTATAGTTTCTGATGTTAGGATCTCCTTTTTGACACTAGAATCTACTTTCTGACGCTAGAATCGAGTTTTTGACACTAGATTCTATAGTTTCTGACACTAGATTCTAGTTTTTCTGAAAAATCTGTGCTCCTGTGTCAGTGACGCTAACATATTTCTAGCCAAGGACCACCAGAATTATCCATATTTGGCTGCAGACCGCCATCTGAAAACATGCTGTTCTCGGGGTTCCCCAGAAGCGAAAAATTGAGATAAAATGTTTGCTTCCAAAATAATGTATTCAGAGATTTGCAGCACATTTTCACAATTTTTCAAAAATAGCAGAACAACAAGCTCATGTCGCGCCACTCTGTGGCGCGACATGAGCTTGTTGATCTGCTATTTTTCAACAGATAAAACACCAAAACGCGTTCAGGACACTAAGGGTTAAACCAAGGTTCATGTTTTAGGTTGTTGTCAGAGAAAGTAAAAAGATGGGTGCTGATTGTTTTACATTCCTTGCTTTCTTTATCTTTAGGGGTTTTAGCTATGGGAAGGGGTATTTGAACATGGTCCTAATACATAGTTGTTACAAATTTTAAAAAGTAATTTCTTTTTTATTATCTACTATAGTCCTAATAAAACCCAGGAAATTATAACTGGCAGAATCTACTGAATGTGAAGGAGGCAGCACATCGCACTGCACTTTCTCTAGGATGTCCTAGATAGTATTGGCTATACCTGACGCAGATGCTCAATATGGCAGTTTGTCACATTCAGTAGATCATTTGTGACCAGATGTACAGTAAGTGTCCTGAGGTTTATTAGGAGTGTAGTAGATAATGAAAAAAGAATTTTTTTCTAGATAAACATGTATTTTAGACCATGTTCGAATGTCCACTCCCATAGCTAAAGGCCCTATCTAGTTAGGGAAAATTAGCAATATTTTTGGACAATCTGTGAAAAAATTTACTACCAATAGCTTTCTTCACCAATGTGTTCTGATAGGTGTCTAGAATCACCTCTCAATTAGTGCAAGTCCAAATCCCATGGGAAAATCCTGGAGAGCCAATCAAAGTTATGGAGCACAGACTGCTTTGGTGAAAAATATGAACAAAAATTAAAAGTCCAAAATGAAATTGTGGGGTGTCTAACTAGGGGTTTTCAGGTGTGCTGAATCCATTCCAAACATTAGTTTTGGGTAAAAATGTCTCCCTGGCCATATAACCTATATATGTTGGTTATTAAGCTGTAATTAAGCCGCTATTAAGCCATAATGTATTCTATGCAGCATAAGAATAGTGTAGAATAGATCATGATGGTATTGCTGAATTGCTTCTATTCTTAAAAATACCATAAGACAAGAGTGTACACCTACTGTGCCCAAGCTCAGTGGGATAGACTGTCTGCCTTTGGGAACGTAAGGAGCACCAAGGGCATGGTTGAAAAATAATGGGAAATGAAAAGTTAAAAATGAATTTATAAGGTGTTTAACTAGGGGGTTTTCTTGGGTGCTGAATTCATTCCAAACATTAGTTTTGAGTAAAGAACAAGTCATTTTCCAGAACATATGTTATTACATACTTTTAAAGTAAGAAATGTGCAGTAGCCTATTGATGAAATCTGGTCAGTTTGGGCAATAACCAAGTCTATAATATATTGTAACTGCTAACTGTATTACTAGTATAACTGCTGAGGCAGTCAACTGATGTAATCCTCTTCTTATCACATTAACATGTTGCTGCTACTCATTTTAGAAACCATTTTATTACTTTGCATCGACAAGGACAGTGTTTAATAGTCAATAATCACATCCAACAGCTGGGCCTCTTTAACCTATTCAATAACAGCTCCTTGCAAAACATCAGAATACTTTTTTTTTTTTTTTTTTTTTTTTTTTAAGTTTCAGCTTTAGAAACCATTACTCAATATTAACAGAAGCAGAATTTTCCTATTCAACAGATCTCAACAATTGCAAGGGTGCAATTTATCAGTGGATGTAAGCTTCATACATATATAATATGTTGCCATTGATTAAAATCAACAGAATTGACCAAACTACTGCACAGTCTGTGCAGTGCTGCAGTTTCTATATGTGGAGTTTCCATGTTCTCATCAAAAAGGAGGTGGGTCGCACGACAGGTTGCAGGAGTGTTGTAGTTTATTAATTTCTGCTTACATTTCTTTGTACTTTGCAATAGATGCACACGACAGTCAGTGTTGTAGTGGGACTTTTAGAAGTGGGGGGAATTCCACTCATTTTCCTTTTTTTTGGACCAAAAGGACCCTAGCGGGTCCATTTGGTTCCATTTGTACACTCTCAGAAAAAAGGAAATTCATTAACATGGTGAAACACCTCCATTTCTAGGAAACACAGAATGGGGGAACTTTTTTTTATCATGTCCACATGATAATATTAGATGTTTTAGATGTGAGAAGTGAGGGGACGCCGTCCCCCCGCGCCCCCCTCCACTACACCCCTGACGACAGTTTCGGCCGTGCCGGCCTTCTTCAGGTTCACACCTGAAGAAGGCCGGGAATTGGTAACGTGTTCCTTCCACGTTCCTTCCCTGGTGCTCCAACCAGGGAAACTCCCCCCTGTCAGGTGAAAAGAAGGCAGCTTGGACTCCTTATGCATTGAAGGAAGCATGAGGCCAGTCCGCTGCCTCCCCAGGATGGTGGAGGGTGTGTAGAGCCCAGGATCACGTTAGGAATTTGCACTGGGTGAAAAATGGGTTACAAAATCGTGTTTTTTGCTACACAGTTAATAATTCAAAGCATCATACAAATAGAGCACAATATAAAAACTGTCCACAAATGGTGCATTTGTATACAGTGCCTTTATGCAAAGCTATTTAGATTCAGCCAGTCATGGACCAATTGCTGGAGAAAACCATGCAAGGCACCAACCTGTACATCAGGAGAAATTAAGGGTTCAGTGTCTTGCTCAAGGACACTTCGAGCATGGGGGGAGCCTCATTCTACCACTGATCTACTGCCACCCTCCCCTCCACCCAAACAATGGACACTTTACCACTTAACGTATGAAGAATGTTACTTAGACAGCATGTTGTTTCCACATTAAGCTACATTTGATGCATACCTGGTGGTGTCCTACAGTAGTTACTTTATAGTATAAAGTTTTTACTCTACATAACATGCCCATTTACTTTTTGTTTTTTTATCAACGTGGAGAGGAGTGTGGCAGTGGCTCAGGGGTAGAATGACTCAATGGCAACCGCAAGGTTGCCAGTTTGAACCCAGGCTCCCCCCAGAGTCAGAGTCGAAGTGTTCTTGAAAGACACTGAACCCTTAATTTGGCTGATGTGCAGGTTGGTGCCTTGCAGGTTTCCCCCCCAGCATTGGTGCATGAATGGGTGAATGTAATGCACAATCTACGTAGATAGCCTTGCAGAAAGGCACTCTATACAAATGCACCATTTATGCACACTTTTTTTGTGTTGCGCTCTATTTGCATTATTGAATTATTGACTGTACAGTACTTTGGTCAATTCTTTGGTCAAACATGTCAATATAAGATAAGAAGAGAATTACATCTCAGCGGTTATACTTGTATTACAGTTAATTGTTTTATTGTAGACTTGGTTATTGCTTAAACTGACCAGGTTCCATCACTACTGCACATTTCCTACTTTAAAAATATGGAATAAAAATATGTTCTTATGGAAAATTACTTGTTTTCTACTCAAAACTAATGTTTGGAATGGATTCAGCACTCATGAAAACCCCTAGTTAAACACCTTATAAATTCATTTTTAACTTTTCATTTCCCATTATTTTTCAACCATGCCCTTGGTGCTCCTTACGTTCCCAAAGGCAGACAGTCTATCCCACTGAGCTTGGGCACAGTAGGTGTACACTCTTGTCTTATGGTATTTTTAAGAATAGAAGCAATTCAGCAATACCATCATGATCTATTCTACACTATTCTTATGCTGCATAGAATACATTATGGCTTAATAGCGGCTTAATTACAGCTTAATAACCAACATATATAGGTTTTATGGCCAGGGAGACATTTTTACCCAAAACTAATGTTTGGAATGGATTCAGCACACCTGAAAACCCCTAGTTAGACACCCCACAATTTCATTTTGGACTTTTAATTTTTGTTCATATTTTTCACCAAAGCAGTCTGTGCTCCATAACTTTGATTGGCTCTCCAGGATTTTCCCATGGGATTTGGACTTGCACTAATTGAGAGGTGATTCTAGACACCTATCAGAACACATTGGTGAAGAAAGCTATTGGTAGTAAATTTTTTCACAGATGGTCCAAATATATTGCTAATTTTCCCTAACTATATAAGAGCTTTGCTCAGAGAGTTTCAAGGGCAGGTGCTCAAATGTAACCAGGAGGGCACTCTAGTCGCCGGGCGGCGGAAAATTGAGTTTTGGGGGGTTAAAAACGCATAGAAAACAGCATTTCAGCATCTTTTTGCTCTTTTAAAAAGGGCATGTTGGTCCAGAGAGGGCCACTAGGGGGTGGTCAAACCCCCCTTGACGTCTATGTATGCATTGCGCCTATGCATTTTATACTTACGTACGTCAGAAAACAGCATATTAACTGACGTTAAAATACAGGAGTGTAGACCTGCCTTTTTTGTTACATTGTTATTTAAGTACCAGCAGTGGAACTACGTTTTAGTAGGCCTACCAATGGTTGGGAACCGCTGCCTTAGTGGGTATGAACGCACCAGACTGGACTGCAATCACAGATTGTTGCAATGCAGATATGGACATGAAGGAACGTTACACAAGGTTTTTATACATAAGCTTAGATAAGTTTGCTCTGCTAAAGGAGTCTAAACAAAGAACTCAACCTTGGATGGATGGAAAATATTTTGGATACCATTAATCTGAGAGATGAAACAGAATAGATGCTAGCAGCATCTTGTCAAAAGTAAAAATGGTCATTATGCAGAATATGTCTCATGTTCAGTTTTCAAAATCTTTTGAAAATAACAGATCTATTATCGATTACTATATGTTTTGTAATCATAATAATCCAAAACTACAAAGTAACTAATAACTAAACAGATTGGTATAAAGTCAGGGGTTGACACTTGGCCACTTGCCCGGGGCAAGTAAAAAAAATGGTGGGGCAAGTGAAGACTGCTACCTGGTTGCCCGATCGGGCAAGTGTGCAACTTAGTGCACTATAACACAACACAAGATAAAATTGTCTTGAAGGCAGTCATTGCACTCTGCCTCTGTGTCTTTCCCTGCTTTCTAGATATCCACAATTCCATATACACATCAAAATGACCTAATCTTCTATATTCTCTAGTTGTGTAGACCTGGGCTAATTAAGATAATGAATTTTAACTCTTGAGAGTGTAAAAATGAAACCAAATGGACCCGCAAGGGTCCATTTGGTTTCATTTTTACACTCTCAAGAGTTACATCTGCAAAATTTACAATATATTTTTGGGGGGCAAGTGACCATGAGCTGAGGGCAAGTATAACTTGACTTGCCTCCGAGACCTTAGTGTCAACCCCTGAAAGTTACTGTTTTTTGTGTGTTGTGGCCTACATTTTCTTATTCAGATTTGCTTGGAATAGTAATCTGTTCTCTTAAAAGGTAAAGCTATTAAGGTAAGAGAAAGGTTAAAGGACAAATCAACTTTATTATATAACTTGATGACATTTTTATAGGTGAAATTCTATTCAAACAAACACTCCATAAGTTCAGTTTCATAAAGGATGGAAATTATACTTAAAGAAAATAAAAATAAACACAGATCAGCTCAACATGAATCAGTGTAAAACTCTATAAATGGTCTATTTGAAAATAGCAGGTCTACAAGCTTACAGAAAATACAGTACATATTTCACATGAAACATCAAATCCATAGAATAATGCTTACATCATAACAAGACAAATGGTGCCATTTAATAATGCGTATGAATACAAGAATGCAAAATATTAAAATAAAGTATTAACCACTGTAAGCCCCATATACTTTGTCACAAGAGACTGAGCAAAAAAGAAGAGAAAAAAAGCTGATATACAAGTTCACAAAGCGAACTGAGAGAACATAATGAGAGACAAAACAAAAGTGTGGTCTATTTGGGGTCACACAACGCAGCAGTGTCTCCATTTAAATCAGGGGTGGGCAATTATTTTCCCAATGGGCCAAATGAGATACATAAAATATTGTGGAGGGCCAAGACTAAAGGCTGAACTAAAGTCTGCGTAATATTAATTTAATTTCAAGATAAAAGTAAGAGTAAGACCAACCGTTTTGACACCAGGGACCTCTATTTGTTCAGTATTTGAGCCACAGAGTACCACCATTGTATGACATTTTATCCCCACAGACCCAAAACTAAAGATTTCTTTTGCTTTTGTCCACAATTCCAGGCTGAATTTGGGAAACCAAACAGTCAAACATACAGATCAAAATGACTATTAATCTTCTACATTCTCTAGTTGTGTAGACTTGGGGCTAATTCACATGATGAATATTTTAACTCTTGAGAGTATAAAAATGAAACCAAATGGACCCGGAAGGTTCCATTTGGTTTCATTTTTACGCTCTCAAAGAGTTACATCTGGTTAACCAACTTTCCATATTTAACTGGAACTCTCTCAAGGACCACTGATAGTCCCCGGTCCACTAGTTTAAAACCCTTTCAGGGGCCGGTCAGAGTCAGCCAAAGGGCCGTATTTGGCCCCTGGTCTGCATAATGCCCAGGTATGCTGAAGAAGGACGGAGTACCTGCACTGTGGCCCAGGTACACTCCTACTCTGAAGGACACTGCTTATGATGTCAGTATCAAAACCTCTGACGGAAAGCATAACCTTGTGTGGTTCAAAATCACATCTGCAAGACCTCTTTCTCTAAATCACAGTAACAACATCTCTCTACTCAGAACCTGCTGCCTTCTAACAAATCTCTCTGGGTCATCAGGATGCGATTGATTGATTGATTGATTGACTTTTCTGTCCCCTTTAGACAGAGACAAAAGTGATTAGCTGTGTTTGGATCCAGTGGGATTGAACGTGAATATTGTAAGAATTCAGCTCTGATCTTGGGTTATGCTGGCGTTGACAGCGAGACGTCATCTCTGTCCACTGTATCTGAGACGTTTGACCATAGATATATATAAGAAAGCTAGATGGCTCGCCCGCGCTGCTGGCCAATGGGGAGAGACGTCGTTACGTGGCGGCCATCTTGTGAGAGGATAGCATAACATTGTGTCTATGAGCATATATTTTATAAATGACGATAACTCGCTTATTTTTCAACCGATTTTCGAACGGATTGGTTTGTTGTAAACGTCAGAGTTGTCCGCATAATATGAGCCGTTATGATATATGAGAAAAAATAAAATTTAGCAAAAATCATAGCCACGTTGATAACGTTTATAATAATGCAATCCGTTTGCAAATCCGTCAATTTTTGAGCGAGTTCTAGCTGTTTTTGTGTATAGTGTATTTAGTCCTCTCACAAGATGGCCGCTGTGAACGACATTAGAGGCTCCACCTCAAGCCATCTAGCTTTCTTATATATACAGTATCTATGCGTTTGACCCTTTCTCTGTAAGAATGTCCACTAGTTTGTCAGTTCTGGTCTTGGGTCCTGCTTGGCATTGACAGACACATCTACCCCATTCACTGTCTCTGAGACGTTCATTCGTTCCTCTGTAAAAATCTCCTTTAATTTGTCTCTCATCTTGGACATGGCCACAGTCACATCTTCAAAATATCTCAGAGGACGGACAGGACTGCTGACTGGGTGTGTAGATTGACTGATCGTTGAGAGGGAGGAGGTGTAACAGTGCAGAAAACGGATGTGATCCTCTGTGAGTGAGAGCTGCACCAGCTCAGCATGTCTCCTCTTCAGTTCAGTGACCTCCTGCTCCACACACGTCCTCAGTTCTTCAACACGACTCACTTCACGTTTCTGCTGTTCTCTGATCTGCTCCCTCACCTCAGATCGCCTTTTCTCCATGGAAGAGATGAGCTCTGTAAAGATGGTGTCACTGTCCTCCACTGCTCTGTCAGCACAGTGGTTGATGGACTCCACCTCCTGGTGAAGAACCTTCACGTCTTTCTCTCTCTCCTGGGTTCTCTGCTGGATGTTCTGCTGAGTTTTATCTAGCTCTGTCTGTCTCTCAGTCCATGCTGCTGTGACCGATATCACATTGTGACCCTTGTGTTCTTCCACGGAGCACAGAGAACAGATACACTGCTGATCGGTGCAACAGAAAAGGTCATACACCTTGTTGTGACGAGAGCAGAAGTTCTCCTGAAGCTCGCCGGAGGCTTTGACCAGCTTGTGTTTCTTAAAGGCAGGAGACTGATGGTGAGGCCTGAGGTGAGTGGTACAGTAAGAGACCAGACACTGAAGACAAGTCTTCACAGCTTTCAGTCTCCTCCCAGTGCAGACATCACAGACCACATCTCCAGGTCCAGCGTAGTAGTGATCAGGAGTAGCATCTTTGAGTGCTGTTGAGAGATTGATACATAATGTACTCATCAATATGATAAAAACAGTACCAGTACCAACATATGTGGTGTGGGATATGAGCCAACTGCCTGGCAACTATTGTTTTTGTTAGCAGATATCTGTATTAACATAATATTTCTCTGGTATAGTTTTAGCCCTCAAGATAGCCTGCCACATGGACTTATTACCTTTTATTTACTTATTTTTACTTTTTGTTTGTAATAACCAAAAAGACATTTCATGACACACAGCTCACACAAAGCTGTGTGTGAGGGAGAGAATGTGCAAGGAAGACCTTGACAAAGAAATTCAGTGAAGGTCACAGATAGAGCCACCTGCAACCCTAATCAACTATACTGTGATGACAATTTTCATTGAATCAAGATTGATCAACCAATTAGCAAATAGATACAGTCCACACTTCACAATACCTGGATGTGAGAATTTCAGTGAACTTAAAGGTTCTTACCTGTCTTCTTCTTAGGTTCTCCACCACCGCAGCCAACATGATGTTTTTATTCAGAACAGGTCTTGGCATGAAGAAGAATCTGCATTGTGGACAGCTGTATCTCCCTCCCTGAGCAAACCGGGTCCAGAATCCATTGATACACAACATGCAGTAGCTGTGACCACAGGGAAGAGTCACTGGACACTTCAGTAGATCCAGACAGATAGAACAACACAACGGTTCGTGGTCCACTCCAACTAGCCGCTGTGCCATTTTAGTACCACTCTGTCTGCCTAGCTCACCGACTCACTGCCACTGACTATCAGACTAGTTTAGTTTGGTTGTGCTAACACAGAATTCACATGACAGCAGAGGTTCTTCCTGTATGTGTGCGTGTGTGTGTGTCTGTCTGTCTGTGTGAGAAGGCCACAGACAGATACCACTGCAACCCTAATCAACAGCGAGTTGTGAGATACAAGAAAGAAAGAAAGAAAGAAAGAAAGAAAGAAAGAAAGAAAGAAAGAAAGAAAGAAAGAAAGAAAGAAAGAAAGAAAGAAAGAAAGAAAGAAAGAAAGAAAGAAAGAAAGAAAGAAAGAAAGAAAGAAAGAAAGAAAGAAAAGAAAGAAAGAAAGAAAGAAAGAAAGAAAGAAAGAAAGAAAAGAAAGAAAGAAAGAAAGAAAGAAAGAAAGAAAGAAAGAAAGAAAGAAGGAAAGAAAGAAAGAAAGAAATTTTGACATGAGTGTCAGAAGGTTGGATGTTCCTGATACTTGTGTGTGCCAAATCATACCTTGCCACTATGTTAAATTATAATACCACATAAAAATCCATTTGTTGATTGTCGCCCTATAACCAAGTTCGCCTTATATTCGGGACCATGATTTAGCAGTGTACCAGACCTTTTTTGTTGATATCTTTACATGACTGCTACAGTTTATGAACACACACGCCTCGATCGGCACAATTAAGGTGATCGTTTCTCGGTGTTTGATAGGCAATGGTGTAATTAATGATGATGTGAGTAAGAGGCCTTTATAGCTAATGCGTGAGCAGTGTTGGGACATGTGCACTACGTAACTTAATGTATTACATAATATTTTACCAAAATGCAGTAACTTGTAATGTAAAAATATTACGTAACAAAAACTTTATACATTACTTTCTGCATTACTTTCAATATTACTTTCTGTCAATATGTCTTGTTTTAAGTGTTCTTGTAAAATTATCTTGACAACTGCAGAAGTCAAATAATTACTTATTTTCTATGATTTGTCTGTTGGTGTTGCTTGTTGCTTGTTGTGTTGTGTTGGATTTGTCATCAAATTATTCACTCAGGAGTGACGTTTTTTCAAGTTGATTTCATATGGCTTTGGCACACGTAATATTTGATTAATAGTGACACTAAATATTTATTTATATATTTTGTAAAAAGTTTAAAGTAATATGTAATAGTAAAATTAATACATTACACTCAGACAGTAATATTGTAATATAATATATTGCTTTAAAATTAAGGTAATAATTAATAAGTAATATATTAACAAGGTAAAGTAATATTCCCAACACTGTGCATGAGTAGTAGCCCACTCAGCTCACACACGAGTAGGCCATGGCCTGTATACTGGTGCGAAACGCACCATGCATCATCACCACTGGCTAGGTGGAGTGTGCACTGGGCAGGGCTGCACGCAGGCAGGGTGACACTGAAATCCCTTTAATCACAGGGCAGAGATGAGATGGTCCCTGCAGGACCAGGGCGCCGGTCAGCCGGACGGCCGGCACGCATTAAGACATTGAGGGGGTCACTTCACCCTTTTGGTCCCGTTTGACCTTTGACCCTGCTGACCCCAGCATGTCTCCCAGGGGTCAGGGCTAGGGCCACATCAGAGGGTCGGCTGTGTGGCACCAAGCTGCTGGTCCACGGTCAGCCCCGCTGTCTGTCACCCCATGGAGGGGTCTGCTGTGTAAACACTGAACCTCTGTGATCTGGTGACACTTGAAACAGGGTCTCCCTGTTGGACTGCAAGACTAACCCCCACCCCTCCCCCGCACACACTCATACGTCAGTTTTACTATACTATACAAGGTTTTAGGATGGCATTGACAAATAAATGACAAATCTCCACCCATCACCACCCACCAGGCAAATCAGGTATACTTAAAGGTAGGGGAAGTGATTTCACTTTTGTCAGATATCACCCAAAAAATATTTTTTTTCTGTTAAAATGCTCTATTATAAGGTGTGGAAACCACATATGGAGTTTCCCCCTCCCCCACGTTAGCAGAGGAGCTAATAAAAGTTCCCCAGGTCACCACAATTCTCCTCCAATCAGGAGCGAGCAGCAGGTTCACATAGTGTAGCTACTGTTGGGGGCCCCTAGTGCACCAGGCTGGTACTACACCATGAATTTCAAATCACTTCCCCTACCTTTAAGGAACTGGTAGGGTGGAATCATAAAAATGACAGTTTAACAAACACTGTACACTTTTTGGGGAAAAAAAATCGTACTTTTCATTACATTAATTACATTACAACATTAATAACTGAAGATCATTTTTTAGGGTATAAAAAAATCATGGCACTCTATCTTTAAGCCACTCATGGTCATGTGTGTTTGTGTGCGTGTCTCACACACACACACGCAAACACGCATCCAGTGACACCGTGACACAGTGACCCCAGATTTATGTATTTATGCGCTCAAAGCCAGCTCATAGCCGGAGGAGGAGCGGGGAGGGGAGGGCTTGTTTCAGGAGGCATATGGGGACTGTGTGTGTGTGTGTGTGTGTGTGTGTGTGTGTGTGTGCGTGTGTGTGCGTGCGGGTTAGAGGTTATGTGACAGCAGAGATTGAAGGGCATGTGAAGGAGTGGGACAGCTGCACAGCGATGGATGGATGGACGGATGGACGGATGGATGGACGGACGGACGGACGGATGGACGGATGGACGGATGGATGGATGGACAATGCTGATTCACAGGTTGTAGGCAGGGCTGGATGTAACATTTCCCAATTGGCGGGGCAGGAGAAAAAAGCCGCCCCCATACTATTTTCAGTTACAGGACTTTTATTAGGCAATTAAGCATAATACCATCAGTTGAGTCTTCTGTTTTCAATGATGAAATCACAACTGTAGTTGGTAGCCGTAGTCGTGTTTCTTTTTCTTTTAAATAGACACTTTAATTTGAAATATCTTGGGTTGTTTTGCATGCCATCGTGTTTAGTGGGGCAGACTGGGCCCCACCCATGCCCATGCCTAGATCCACCCATGGTTCTAGACTGGAGTTCACAAGGCCAGCAGCTCTGCAGCATGGTGCTCAAGCCTCAAGGTGATGTGTTGACATATGGGTGCATGCATGGTTCTGGAGGTCCTGTAGAATCAGTTGTAATGTTGTCACATCGTACATCACAGTTTTATGTACAGGTACAAAGTGGGCGAAATGTTTTTGTGCGTTGTTCCCTTTGTTTAATTTTCCATGGAATTAAAAGAAAGGGAAATAAGACAAGGATAAGACAAAGTCAAGGTCAGGTTTGCACGTCCCAAATTGAGCTATTCAGTGTGTGCAAGTACTTGTACAACAAGTTCTAAAGCACAGTAAACAATAGGCAAGGACAGATACTGTAGTGAAGTCACAAGTTCCAGATAACAACTGACAAACAAAGTGCAAACTGCCACCAACCAGATGGGATCAATGTAGGACAATAATGAAGTAAAGTTTGAGCGCTTAGACCACAAAAAGGTACAAGTAAAGGGTTTTCTATACTGTGTGGTCGTTTGTCAAGCTTTTGCCACAAACGGTGCAACCATGAAAAGGTTTCTTCTAGCTTATTTACAAGATTTAATCTTGGATTTTTGCATGTGACGGTGATTCGGCTGAATCAGTCCACCGTTTCCTAAACAGACAAAACCATTTGTGGGCCATAGACCAATGATTCTTCATTAAGTTCATTTTTATTTTTTTATTTTAGCCCAGCCCAGGTCCAAAAGTTTTTTGGTTTTTTTATCATTTTATAATCTTTACAACAAACCAACAAAACCAAGAATTTCCTTGAATAAAATAAAATAAATAATAATAATCTAATGGTGTATTAAAGTTGATTATGACACACCCAGACACCCACATGTGCACATGTGCGTGCACATGTGCGTGCACAATGCACGGACATGTGCATTGTGCACGGTATATATACAGTGTGGACACTGGACATACCCACACTGTATATATAATACACACATATACAGTACATGCAAGTATCTTCAGTCACATACTCATGCCTGTTACTGTCTTGTCTTACTTTTCACATACCCGTCTCATCTTTGATTGCAATATCTCTCACTCACCCCCTCTCTGTCTGTCTCTCTCTCTCTGCGTCTCTCTCTCTCCCCCATCCACATGCATGTCCCTCACATGCAAGCGCACATGCAATTCATCGGGAAAAACTTCAAAAGTAATGAGTCAGGTTAATAGAAAAGTGTTCATGATAATTTCATGAGGGTCTTTATTGTGTTGGTGCTGGGGCTTCAACGGTTGCCTTTGAAGTTCAGATTACCGACGGATGCATTCTGAGAGAATCTACACACAGCATAATGTCTGGATTACCTTTGATCCTCATCCAACATTATGCAGGAAAACAACCGCCATATGACTTGTACCGTCTCACACAAGACCACCATGTACTGTAGATCTACAAGCATGTGACTTGTACTGTCACAACAAGACCACCATGTAGATCTACAAGCATATGACTTGTACTGTCACACACAAGACCACCATGTACTGTAGATCGATAAGCGCAACAAGCCAGCAGCACATACACCAAGGCCCACCCCCACTCAGGGGCGGATCTAGGCATAGGCATGGGGGGGGGGGGGGGGGGGGGCAATGCCCCCCTAAATGCCCAGTCTGCCCCACCAAACACAGTGACATGCAAAACAACGCAAGATATTTAAAATGCTTATATTTAAAATGATTTCAAACACTACTGCTGCTACTAACTAACTACAACTAAACCAACAGCATTTCATCATTGAAAACAGAAAACTCTCTGAGTCAGACCTTTAGCTTTATGCAACTTCAACAACAACTGATGTTATTATTGATGCTTTACTTGACTAATAAAAGTCCTGTAACCAAAAAAATGGTATGGTGTGGCGATGAAACCACCCCATTTTCTCCAGCCCCCCCAATTGGGAAATGTTACATTCGCACCTGCCCCCACTCGGTCCTGAATGGAGGAGGTCTCTTTTCATCCTGATTGGACGAAGCCCCAAACTGAAACTAGGGTTTTTATTTGTCCCCAGCGGCTCACTGGGGACAGGGAGAAACTCCCTGTTTCAACCTTTTTTCATGCCAATTGCCAGGGACCACTATTTATTCCGAATTTGAGCCACGGACCACTATTTGATGACATTTTAGCCGCACAGACCCCAAAACTAAAGATTTCTTTTGCTTTTGTCCACAATTCCAGGCTGGATTTGGGGAAACAAAACAGTCAAACATACAGATCAAAATGACCATTAATCTTCTGCATTCTCTAGTTATGTAGACTTGGGCTAATTAACATGATGAATATTTTAATTCTTTCTCAATTCTTTCTCAAGAGTTACATCTGGTTAATCAACTTAGCTGGGGACCACCTGGAACCCTCTCAGGGACCACTGGTGGTCCCGGACCACCTGTTGAAAACCCCTGCCTTATATGGTCACCCAGTAGGGAACATTAGCCAAAAAAAGGACAAAATACCACTATTTGAATTAAGTGAAATCATCATGCCTTTTATAGCACTTTAAATAACAAATTACACCCATTGCAACCTCGATGCCAGTGGGACAAAGAAGGCAGAACCTCAAAGTGGTAAAGTATTTCGGTATATTTTTGTCCCCTCAGCCACTGTGGCATTAAACAAACTGCTACTATGGATGGGTTCAGTGTACATCTGAGTGGGGACATCTGGTCTGTTGTATTCATTATCTTGGTCATATGTTGTTTTGTGCTTCAGGGTTATGCATTGTTTTTGCTTTTGGAACAAACCGAAGACAGAAAATCGGGACAATAAAGATTACTGCTATTGATATGGTCTGGCTCTAAGGCCACAACAAATATCTGAATCAACATTGTCACATCAGTTTTACAACTAAAACAAAGTGGGGGAGATGTGTTTGTGTTTCATGTTCTGGTGCATACAGGGGGGGGATACACTGGAAATAAATAAGTGTTACTATTGACCAGAGCAGGTATTTTATAGTGTTTGAGGAGAAACTGGCCAGGTGTCTCCCCTACCTCTGATTAACTCCACCCTCCAAACCACACCTGGGCGTCATGCGGCCCGGGGGCCAAATGCGGCCCTTTGGCTGACTCTGACCGGCCCGGGAAACGGTACTGTGGTTTTCAACCAGAGAGTGTTCCAGTTAAATATGGAAAGTTGGTTAACCAGATATAACTCTTTGATAGCGTAAAAACGAAACCAAATGGACCCTTGCGGATCCATATGGTTTCGTTTTTACGCTCTCATCATGTGAATTAGCCCAAGTCTGCACAGCTAGAGAATGTAAAAGATTAATGGTCATTTTGATCTGTATGTTGGACTGTTTTGTTTCCCAAATACAGCCTGGAATTGTGGAGAAAAGCAAAATATAGTATACTTTAGTTTTGGGGTCTGTGGGGCTAAAATGTCGTCAAATGGTGGTAATCTGTGGCTCAAATACTGAATAAATAGGTGTCACAATGGTAGGTCTTACGCTTACCTTTATCTTGAAATTAAATTAATATTAGGTAGACTTTAGTTGAGCCTTTAGTCTTGGCCCTCCACAATATTTTATGCATCTCATTTGGCCCCTTGGGAAAAATAATTGCCCACCCCTGCTCCAAACCAACACTGCAGACAGTTACAATTTACAATGTAGGCAATGTACTAGTCCAGAGCGACATTAACACTAGCATGCCTGAAAAAAATAATCTGCAGTTGTAATCCCAATGGTGCATTCCATAGTGGATCTGGTCAGGCAGTAATCACTCCGACAAAAGGCAAAAACGTTGACCAGGGCACTACTATTTTGGGCACATCGTTATTGTCAAGAAACTTAAAATAATAGCCCAAGTATTGCTTCTTCTAACAAGCTCACAGAACAATTATGTAAGAGCAATAATCAGGAATCTGGCCCAGCGGTTGAAGCAGGTAATCCTAGCCGTCGGGAGTTAAGGTTAGGTTTCTGCATAGGTAAACTGCAGATAGTAAACGATAGTAACCCACCCCAACCGATAGTAACAGTAGGAACTGGTTGGCCCATTGGTCACGGCCATCAGTCCATCGGTCGTGGTCACAAAATGATTCTGCTGTCTCTTGCAATTTTATGCGCATATGTATTTTTTTATGCGCATAATATGTGCTGTACATACACCTTATTATTGCTTTGATCTAAATGCCAAACATTATACACCAGAAACAAAGGTATAATCTAATGTATGCAATACATCTGTTGTGATTAGTCTAAGAGATATTTGTTACCCCCCCAACCTCGACACACACACACACACACACACACACACACACACACACACACACACACACACACACACACACACACACACACAACACACACACACACACACACACACACACACACACACACACACACACACACACACACACACACACACACACACACACACACACACCCACGTTATTTATTACCAAGACAGTAAACTTGCCACTGCTTCTCTTAGAAACTACTGCAGGAAGCAACTATTTTCCATCACTGCTCGATTGACAACAAATTATTCTTCTTTTACTATTCCATTTGTATGACCTGTTCACTCCATTGGCATCATCAGGTGCTAGAGTACATATTTGATATATTTTCAATTTGAAATATACAGTATAAAAAAGTAAACTACAACATTTGCTGTAGCCTAGCACATGCCCAACACCAGAGGGCAGAAAACCGGGTGTGCTGTAAGAAGAAAAACCATCATAACTCCCCAAAAATAACATTAAACAGGGGCGTGTAGACATTTTGAGGGGCAGGCAAAAAAGTAATGCTGTGTCAGATTCATAGATCTGGGGCATATATTATATTAGCAGTTATTGGATTGGTTGAACGTGTCACCATGTTGCTAGCACACACTCTATACTAAATAAAATGCACAAACTGTACAAAAGAAACTTTCAAAAGGGCACTTTTCAGTCCAGAGGGCATAAGGGCAGGTGCTGTGTGAAGAAAAGAGGGAGTATCCCTTTTTGAAACGTTATCATATTTTTTATGAGTGCAACTGAAGTGAACAACAAAGTGCCGAGGGGCTGCGTGTGCTCATAACGCGCTGCATCGATATATATATCCATGAATATAACAAAAGGGAACTGGCAACGGTTGTTTGGTAAGCGATACTAAACGCACATCCTATATCATATTTACCAAACGCAGTGAACACACGTAACAGTATCGTTTTCAAAAAGAAGCTGGTATCCTTTGCACACACACACAATCAAACACACGCACGCACAAACACACGCAGTAGCATTTAACTGACACGTGATCCGTTATTAAGAAAGTAAAAGCCAGCTCATGATGGCCTGGATGTTCTCTGATCCGTGCTGTTGGGTGTAGTCAGTGTAGTTGCCACAACTGCAGTGTATTCGAGAGAAACAAGCGATCAGGTCTATTATACGAAAACAAGTCCAAAAGTAAGTCACTACAGACCGCATGATATCTGACACGCAGGCACGCACATGCATGCATGCAGCAGAGCACGCACACACGGAATGAGTCAGGTCATGGAAAATTTTGGGAAATGCAAAAATGAAGGAATGAATTATGTAATTGCCACCGTTGTCACGGGCTTCATCGCCCCTCCTTGCTCAGCACGTGGACTGTATTCATCAAAAGCCCATATCACCCTGCACCCTCTCTGGTGCGTGCATGCACCGACTCGATGTGCAGAAAAAGGTGGGTCAGATGGCTACTGCACATAACTACAATTATTAACTACGACTACTTCCTAAACTGTCTAAGACAAGACAGAGACATACAGTAGATCTTCTCAATGATCTCAAGTAACCACCAGGGGTGAAAGTGAGCCGGGTCCCACCAGGTCTGAGACCCGGTAAAAGATTTCACGCCGGGTCCCGCCGGGTCTATTAAAATATTACGTTAAATAACCTGTCACCGCACGGAGAGAAGTCAGCACAGCCAGAGCCACAGAGACAGAGTATAGACAGAGTTACGCAAACTCCGTCTATAGCCTACAGTATAGATAGAATTATGCAAACTCCGTTCACTTCATGGGGTCAGTCCAATGGAGGCTCTTCTACATAGACTTCTATTTAGAATAGCAACAGCAAATAGGGACAAGTCCTGAAGCTGACATAGAAAGAAATGCTGTGGACTCGGGCAACAGCCCGGCTACTGGTGTTATTCTTTCTCAACCAATTTTAGATCGTTTTCACACAAATCACAACATAAACAATGTATTTCCAACTCCACGTTGTCCCTATTCAGGCTGCATGAACAGCACTCAAGCGCTCAGTTTCCTACCCCGCAATGTCGCAAAAGACCCCCGAGGGGGATAGCCTGCTCCTGGCTGGTTGATGATGATGAAGATGACGGAGACATTCTCGTAAACAACCAACCTCTCTTCAAAATGTCCAAGAAGAAAACGACATTAAGTCATTATTTTGGTGTTCTCTGGACCAAAGTGCTTCTAAATTGTAACCGCGTGTTTTTGTCAGTTTTGCGATGCAAAATGATGATGTTGTTAATTATCCCTCCACAGTCACTGCCAGACTGCCAGTGCGCAGTGTTGCCAACTGCAAAAATCCAAAATGCACTAGTGGCATTCCCGAAATGCGTTAGAAGTTGGAAGGAGGATGCGCCAGGTTGGCAACACTAACTCTGTGGTGCACAGACATCCGTATTATAGCGGATACGGAAACCCACGTTCGTTTCCCTATAGTAAGGCATCTGTGCAAACCGGATATAGTAGGCGGGCTTTCTACTCCTAGAGCCCTGGAAAACAGAGTGCCATCAGTAATATGCGGTAAACCCACACGTTTGTCAGGGAATGCACTGCTTAAAAGGTCAAAACAAGTAAACAACTAAAACAAAATGGCTTTGCAACAAAGTGTAACAAAGTTTTTCAAGAGGAAGGGGGAAAGAGCTGAAAATGTCACTGAACCAAAACTCAAAAAAACGATTGTGATATTAGACAGTGACACAGAGAGTGAAGGTGGGGAGGAGAACCCACTTACAGAGGAACCAGCAGCAAGCACAGGTAATCAGTGTTAGTAGCCTAGTGCTTTCACTGGGGGGGACGCCTCTTAAAGGGGAATTCCACCCATTTTATTTTTCTGAGAGTGTACAAATATTATATATATTATATATATATTATTCTCCCTTTTCTAATTGTGTGTGGTTGAAATAATGCTGTTTTGCAGTAGTTTGTAACAAAATAAAATCTTAAATGAAACCTATTTCTTATGTAGCGTAATGTACAAATACAAAACATTTAATCATGCTGAAATGGAGTATAGGTAACCTAATGCAGGTGTAAGGCAGTGTTTTATGCTGTGTTTTATATTATGTTCCAGGTTAGGTTAGGTTAGGTTACTGTGCCACAAAAAAGGCATTTTCCTATGCATTTTAGGGACACTGTGGAGTTTGAACCTCCAAAAAAATTTTCGGCCGCGCCGCTTTGCGGCACGGCCTGAACGCGTCTCACGATGCTGTTTCCTATAGACCCGGCAAAAGCTTCAAACCACTTTCACCCCTGGTAACCACCCAAAGAGTTTGAAAACATGACCGATGACAAAAAAATCCTCCTATTGGACGAAGTACAACAATGTGCAAACACAGCAGCAAGATTTGTGATCTGCTGTGACAGGAGAAGAATAGAACAAAACCACCCGAAAGCACAATCATTCTATTTATTCTTGCATCAAGTGAACTTGGTAGATAGACATTGACTTATTGAAGAATTTGCCTCTGAAATGCAGATTATTGTTGTATTTATTATATTTGTATTGCTGTATCATTGTATTGTGCTTTGACAATGTAAACGTATTCACATGCCAATAAAGCCCTTTGAATTGAATATACTGGTATGAACACCACAGTGGTTAACATTGTGTGAGCTCTCTCCCTCTCTCTCTCCCTCCCTCCCTCCCTCTCTCATGACATGCCATTCATCTGCTTGACCTACTACATGATTAAATCCCTCTCACCTGCGTAAGCATGCACATGTACTGTACAGATGATACTATGACCATCAACTACTGTACCAGATAAAACTGCATGACTTCAGGGGGGGGGGGGGTCTTTATCCCTAGTATTTACTATCCTTATAGCTTCACAGTAGGGAAAAAAGTGCTGTGTACACCATTGTATTTATTGCGACACAGTATTTATTCTGACAAATCTATTTGCCATTTGTCATGTTTGTCTATTTGGCAAACAATCCTCTCTAATCATAAGGTACAGGGTTCAAATCCTACACATCTTGGTTTTCATAGCTAATTTCTTAATACTACTTTGTTTTAAACAAACCTTTTCTTGTAATGGCTGCTTATTGCATTATACGATGGGGAAATGATTCATTATGAACTAGAACTGCACACTGCCAGGTGTCAACTTGTGCACTGCAAGTAAGGCCTTCACATGGCCTAACTTGTGCGCGAGCAGAGAGAGTGAGCAGAGCTCAAGTACCCTTAACGCCCCAGGAATCACAAACTTCACCTAAGCAATATGGGTATACCGGAGGTGTCCACACTTTTTTGACTTGAGAGCTACTTTCAAAACGACTGTCTCAACAAGATCTATACATCAAAAATGTGATTATTCCATTACTGAAAATTCATTTCAAGGCCCCTAGAAAGTTTGAGCTTTGAAATAGTGGTGATGGTGTTACTTACTGTTAGTGTTTAAGAATAATGCACTTATAATGAAAAATAGAGGGGGAGAATTAGAAGGTTTTCCTGTATATGCCATTACTGACGTTTGAAAACAGTATTTGGGGTTTGAGTTGACAGTTTGTGATGTTGAGTTTAGTTTCTTGCACCCAAAACTAAGAACCTTCACGTTTTTGTCCACAATTGGTAAAGAGAACTGGCAAAACGTTGGTCAAAATAACAATTATTCTCCATTTTCTAATTGTGTGGACTCTTGAAAATTATGTAATTCAGATGTTTGAATATAACTTAACTCTTGAGAGTGTAAGGGTCCATTTGGTTTCATTTTAACTCTCTCACGAGTTGCAGATCTATAAGGGTCAAAGTGCTGGGGGGACTGTCATGTGATCTACCTGCACAGTCTGTGTGATCTACTGGTAGATCACCATCTACCTTTTGGGCAGCCCTGGTGTATACAAATGCAGTATCATGAACATAGGCGATCTAGTGACTAGAATAGTAATAGTATTGCTTGCAATCTCACATGTATCACGATACTATATACACACACACACACACACACACACACACACACACACACACACACACACACAACACACACACACACATATATATATATATATATATCAATATACAGTATATCAGTTATACGTTTAAAAATAAAACACTCTCAGGCTCACAGATATCTTTAAATCAAATAAAATGTCATCTTAACAATGTGCCTGGGAAGGGAGTGTATTGCAACATGCAACAGGTGTTAAACAGACGTACGTTTGTCAACACTGATCACCAGATAATTCATGAAGTTTATTGCCATATTATTGATATAGTAGCCTTTCAATTGATATACTGTACCTACTACCCAGATGTCCCGTCAATATAAGCCAATAGATATGCTATGTAGGACTATATTGAACTAGCATCCACCTCCATCTAGCTGAGCACACTGTAACAGGGACACACTCTTCAGTGTTACTGGCTGATTCCAACAATAAGCCACATCAACTCTTACTCATAGTAAATAGTTTCGGAAATCCACTCACTTCCACAAAGGGAAGGAAGGCTCAACAGGCAGTTATATGCCTCATGAACTGGTTTAGCGGTTTATTCTTGATAATACCCGGTGAGGGAATCATCCACATTCACTTAATTTGTTTAAGGATCGAGTCTTTGATAGAGAATTAGATACATACAGCAGCAGCAACAACAGGGCCGGATTAACAAAGTGCAGTCTAAGAACCACACATGGCCCGCAGCTTACAACGCCCTGTGCGGGACTATTTCAAATGCTGTTTATTCTGTCAGAACCGTAATTATTCATATAGGTCACTGATTTCAATGCAACACAACACAGGAACCCCAGCAAGACCAAAACAAAATTGCAGATCCAGTCTGCACATGCATGTTCATTCACTGGGCGTGTGAATCGCATGTACATGCACTTCTGCATGAGGACTTTTGATTTGGTGTAGAGCCAGGGGCCTCCGAGGGATTCATTCGGCACTGAAAGCAGCAGTCATGTCTATCTTGAGAAAAATATATTACGACACTTTGATGTACAAAAGTTTGAGACGCTGAGGAAGGCTGTATGTGTGCCGTCCGTTTCTCTGCTGCCCTATATCGTTATTAACTATTTGATTTAGCGGAAAAGCTAGGCTCGCTCCCATTAGACTCAATAGTAACAAAATAATTTATGGAGCATCCTCTGTGGTGAATTTGTGCAAAGAAATGATATTCAAAGACAGGTTAAGGTGTCTACTTTAAGGAAATAAAATGAGTTGATGATGTGTTTCAGTGTTTTTAAATACATTTGACAAAACAGCCTGTGTTTTCACTTTCACTGTTTCCAGGGCTCATTCAGAGATAAATGTACCGGTATTTAAAGTTTTATGCGTAATCAATTATAGTAGTAAAGTGTATGAGATGGTTTCTGGGTTTTGTAGTGCAATCACCACTTAAAGGGGAATTCCACCCATTTTCAACATTTTTTTTCTGAGAGTGTACAAATGCAACCAAATGAACCCTAACGGGTTCATTTGGTTCCATTTGTACACTCTCAGAAAAAAAAAGTGTCTAAAGAAATCCATTAACATGGTGAAAATACATCTTGATGATGTCATCAAGATGTTTCACCTTGTTAGTGGTTTTCTTCAGACCTCCATTTCTTGGGAACACATCATGTCCACCCAGCACCTCTAGGGTATACTAATCAGGGCTTGACACTAACACTTGCCCGCTTGCCCGGGGCAAGTAAAAAAAATGGTGGGGCAAGTGAAGACTGCTACCTGGTTGCCCGATCGGGCAAGTGTGCAACTTAGTGCACTATAACACAACACAAGATAAATTTGTCTTGAAGGCAGTCATTGCACTTTGCCTCTGTGTCTTTCCCTGCTTTCTAGCTATCCACAATTCCAGGCTGGATTTGGGAAACAAAACAGGCAAATTAACACATCAAAATGACCATTAATCTTCTACAGTGTAGACCTGGGCTAATTAAGATGATGAATTTTAACTCTTGAGAGTGTAAAAATGAAACCAAATGGACCCGCAAGGGTCCATTTGGTTTCATTTTTACGTTCTCAAGAGTTACATCTGGTTAACCAACTTAACTGGGGACCACCTGGAACATGGGGGGCAAGTGACCATGACCTGAGGGCAAGTAGAACCTGACTTGCACTTGCCTGATGGGCAAGTGCCTCGGAGACCTTAGTGTCAACCCCTGCTAATGACATTAGAATGTTGAAAATGGGTGGAGTTCCCCTATAAAGGTCTTCATGAGGTGGTGTGCAGTGGATCAATGAGCTTGTTAACAAAACAAAGCCTAAAACGACTTTTGGAGTGATAAGCAGACAACAGAATAATTGATCATTGAACACTCCTGGTAAAAATCTGTTAAGGAGTTAAAACATCTTGAGTACGGATTCACTGCAGTTTCATCTTTAGATCTGAATACAGGAATCATTTCTGTTCTCAAGCAGACCCCCCCCCCCCAAACCCCCCTGCTCCTCCCAAAAGAAAAGAAAACACTCTTTCACTCCTTTCTCTGCTGGCCAACAGCAAGGCCTGAGAGAGAGAGAGAGAGAGAGAGAGAGAGAGAGAGAGAGAGAGAGAGAGAGAGAGAGAGAGAGAGAGAGAGAGAGAGAGAGAGAGAGAGAGAGAGAGAGAGTTAGAATGAAATAAATAGAGCGGGGATGTCTGGGTAACTTCAATAGCCTCTCTGTGTCCATCTAATATGGGGGGCTTGCATGCTGGGAGTTGGCCCTCTCCATTCAGACTAGACCCCTAAACTCATAAAGACCTCTTCTATGAACCCCCCAACCTGAAACCCACCCACCAAAGCCCCTTCGCTGCTTGCCGCGGAGCCCCGGCCATGGGAACTCGCAATATGCAATGTAATCCCACTTTGGCCCCTGGAGAAGCCTTTCCAAACAAGCCATGTGAGCTGTAATACCCATGCGGCTTCACAAGTGGCTCCTGGCTATGCCCCGCGCTCCGACCGACCCGCCGACTTACCAACCAACTAACGTTTGAGTTCTCGAGACATTGTCTTGTCTCGAGTCCAGGCTAAAGACAATTTTTTGGTCGTCAGTCTTGTTTTTGTCTCACCCTCAATTGTCTTCGTCTCGTCTCAGACTCTCTGCTCTGCGCTTCATTTGTCTTGCAGCCTTGTTGTGGTCTCACCCTCAATTTGTCTTGGCCTTGTCACAATCTCAGAGCAAATGTCTCGGGTCTCGATCGCCACCAAGAGCACTCGAGACGAGGCAGTGCAAAGGAAATGTTCTATATCCATTGTGTGGACCAAGGAGACCATTTATAAAGACAGCCAGGGCTTGACACTAACACTTGCCCGCTTGCCCGGGACAAGTAAAAAAAAATGGTGGGGCAAGTGAAGACTGCTACCTCGTTGTGCAACTTAGTGCACTATAACACAACACAAGATATATTTGTCTTGAAGGCAGTCATTGCACTCTGCCTCTGTCTTTCCCTGCTTTCTAGCTATCCTCCTATCTCTCTCCCAGGTTCATTTGGTTCCAAACTATCATTTTGCTGGGGTCAGGGACCACTGGGTTTGTGACCACTATGGGCTAATTAAGATGATGAATTTTAACACTTGAGAGTGTAAAAATGAAACCTGCAAGGGTCCATTTGGTTAAGTCAAGTAGAACCTGATTTGCACTTGCCCGATGGGCAAGTGCCTCAGAGACCCTAGTGTCAACCCCTGTGGTCTCACCCTCAATTTGTCTTGGCCTTGTCACAATCTCAGAGCAAATGTCTCGGGTCTCTATTGCCACCAAGAGCACTCGAGACGAGACAGTGCAAAGGAAATGTTCTATATCCATTGTGTGGACCAAGGAGACCATTTATAAAGACAGCTGTCTCATACAGTGGGCAACGCTGGATGATGCGCATATCAAAAGCAGTCCGCAAATCGACAGTAACAACTAAATCGACAGTAACAACTAAAGTCTGTTATGTTGTGCTATTACTACAGAACAATCAAAAATTGGCTTTTTAGCTTCAACCTCTAGGTCTTGGCCTCTGCCTCGGTCTCGACCCCCTAGGTCTTTGTCTGGAACCCTCTGGGACCCTCTACGAAGATCTCTTCTTGATCTCGTCTTGACCAAGTCTGTGATTGTCTCGGTCTCGACCCTCTTAGGTCATGGTCTCGTCTTGGTCCCGGTTTAGGTGGTCTTGACTGCAACACTACGACCGACCAACACCAACTTGGCTCTTGATTCTTTTCTCATTTTTTTCTCCCCCTCCCGTTCTGCCTTTCTTCCTTCCACGCGGGGTAGACGACAAAGGAAAAGGATCTCCTTCTAATTGCCTGGGAGGCAGGGAAGGCGGGCGGGGATGGATCAGAGCCAGAGTAGAGACATAGTCGCTACGCAAACTCAGTCCACTTCATGGGGCCTGTTCAATGGAGGCTGCTCTACCTAGACTTCCAATTGAGAATGCGGACCACAAATAGGGAGAGGAGCTGAACTGGAAGTATGCGGAAATGCATTGTATCAATCAGGCAATAGGCCACCTTTAATGATCTCAAAACTATTCATTTTAAAATGTCTTGTATTAATACTACAATATTAAATTACAGCTACTTTAGTTGTTACTGTACAATCCAAGTTGTCTTGTTGCACACAGGCCCTAAAATAGCTCTGATTTGCGCCCCCCCACTCACTGAAAACAATGTATTTCCAACTCCAGTTTGTCCCTATTCAGGCTGCATGAGCAGCAGCTTGAGCGCTCAGTTTCTGACCCCTCAATGTCGCAACATCTATGATAGATGGCTGGATGGATGGATGGATGGATGGATGGATGGATGGATGGATGGATGGATGGATGGATGGATGGATGGATGGATGGATGGATGTGTTGGAGGCCGTCTGGGCTTTGAAAACGGAGGCTCTGCGGAGCTTCAGCGGGGGACTGTCAGGCTGGCTTTTGCCCGCCCTTGGTGTTGTGGTGGCTGGGATAAAGGATCTGGCCTCTGTCCTCCTGCTCTCTCTCTCTCTCCGGAGCAAGGAGGATGGAGAGGAGACGTGGACAGTGGCAGTGTTGCCAACTGTCAAAATAAAAAATGCACTAGTGGCACTTCCAAAATGCACTAGAATGCGCTATACAGGCCTTGACACTAACACTTGCCCGCTTGCCCAGGGCAAGTAAAAAAAAATGGTGGGGCAAGTGAAGACTGCTACCTGGTTGCCCAATCGGGCAAGTGAGCAACATAGTGCACTGTAACACAACACAAGCTAAATTTGTCTTGAAGGCAGTCATTGCACTCTGCCTCTGTGTCTTTCCCTGCTTTCTAGCTATCCACAATTCCAGGCTGGATTTGGGAAACAAAACAGGCAAATTAACATACACATCAAAATGACCATTAATCTTCTACAGTGTAGACCTGGGCTAATTAAGATGATGAATTTTAACTCTTGAGAGTGTAAAAATGAAACCAAATGGACCCGCAAGGGTCCATTTGGTTTCATTTTTACACTCTCAAGAGTTACATCTGGTTAACCAACTTAACTGGAGACCCCCCTGGAACCTGGGGGGCAAGTGACCATGACCTGAGGGCAAGTAGAACGTGACTTGCACTTGCCCGATGGGCAAGTGCCTCGGAGACCTTAGTGTCAACCCCTGCTATAGAGCAGTGATTTTCAAACATTTTTATACCAGAGCCCACTATTTATGCATTTTAGCTACGGAGGAACACCATTTGATGTTGAGTTTAGTCTCTTGGACTAAATCAGGAGAAATAACTGGCAAAATGTTGGTCAAAATACCAATTATTCTACTATTTTCTATATGAGTAGATTCTTGGAAATTAGGTAGGCTAATTCAGATGTTTAAATATAATTTAACTCTTGAGAGCATAAAATGAAACTGTAAAAATCCATCTGGATTCATTTTACGATCTCAAGAGTTACAGATCCATAAGGGTCCATTTGGTTACCGATGGTCCTTTCTAGGAAGGAAGGAATACTATCATAGGAGGAAAAATGGTGAAAAACGAGGGTTTTATCTCCGGCGCCTGTAAACCAATTTCGCCCCAACTCACCAGCAAAAAAGCACAAGAATTTCCGCCAGGAGTTTTTCACTAATTTTTGGCGCTAGGGGCGGTCTGGAAAAGAGCTAAATATAGTGACAAATGCGCCAAGTTGGCAACACTGCTCCCAGGGGCCCGGGGCCAAGGCCCTTTACAATGGCCCTGCAGGGCCGATATAGGGATCGGAACGGAACGGGGGCCGGTGCAGTGTGTGTATGTGTGAGAACTCTCTGCTGGAAGCCCCTCTCTCTTCAACACACACATGGGAAAAGGACGTCTGGTCCTGAACGAACCGGCAGGCCTCCGGGAGCAGCCTGCCAAGAAGAAACCCTGAGAGTGTATCTGTCAGGGGCGGATCTAGGCATGGGTATGGGGGGGGGCAATGTCCCCCTAAATACCCAGTCTGCCCCCCCAAACACGATGCCATGCAAAACAACCCAAGATATTTCAAATTAAAGTGCTTGTATTTAAAATGATTTGAAACACTACTACTGACTACAGCTGTGTCACCACTAAACCAACAGCATTTCATCATTGAAAACAGAAAACTCTCTGAGTCAGAACTTTAGCTTTATGCATGCTGCGTGTCTGTTGCAACTTCAACAACAACTGATGTTGTTGTCCCCCAAATGGGAAATGTTACATCCGCCCCTGAACCCTGAGAGTGTATCTGTCTCTGCTGCGTCGTTGTGTGGAGAGAGACAGACACAGAGAGAGACGCAGGGCTGATCCATAGTGGCTTGGTGCTGGTCCAAACCTCCATCCTGCTCTCTCTCACACACACACCCTCCCCTTTGTATAAACAATCCAGCCACTGTTGATCAATGCAGCGGCTGACGATGAAGGGTTTCGGCGCACAATTAGGGTGGTCTCTGACCTTTGGATCAGTCGGCCACACACACACACACACACCATGATTTCATGCCCCTCTGTGCCCTCTGCGATCTTAAGTGAAAACTCGGCAAAGCGGTTTTATGCATGTGTCTGTACTGTGTGCAGTGTTGGGCAGTAACTAATTAGATATTACATATTACTGTAATACTATCACATTTTCCAGCAAAAGTAAAGTAAAGTAAAAATATTACTCTGGCAAAATATGTAATAAGTAATATGTAACTCTGCCAAAACACTCCTCATTACTTATTACTTTTGAGCTTGTTGTTCGCTGTGGAAATGGAACAGATTTACAAGCCATCAACAGATAAAGATGGGCAGTAGTTTGTAGATCCTAATCCACCACAGCATTCTGCACACATGACCTACACCAGGGGTAGGCAACCTTAGGCACGGGTGCCAACATTGGCACTTCATAGGGTTATCACTGGCACCCTGGCACAAGTGTGAGAGAGATGATTATTTTTCATTTAAATTAGGAGTTTTCAAACTTTTTGATACCAGGGCACACCATTTATTCAGCATTTTAATTGAGCCACGGACCACCATTTAGATTTATTTTGTTTTTGTCCACAATACCAGGCTGGATTTGGGAAACAAAACAGGCAAAACATGTAGACTTGGGCTAATTCAGATGATGAATATTTTAACTGTTGAGAGTGTAAAAATGAAACCAAATGGACCCGCAAGGGTCCATTTGGTTTCATTTTTACATTCTCAAAGAGTTACATCTGGTTAACCAACTTAGCTGGGGACCACCTGGAACCCTCTCAAGGACCACTGGTTGAAAACCCCTGATTTTAATATACTGTATATAAGACGCCGTTCAGTATTAAGTCCACTCACATCTGTCGTGTTTAAATTACATGTTGTCACAATTAAACATACAGTAAGGTCGATATGGCACTCCAACTATCAAGCAAATAAAGACACAGCACTTCACCTCCAAAACGTTGCCTACCCCTGACCTACACTACAAGTTATCACAGTTGTTGCAAGTTGTCACTAAACAGATTGTGTTGTACATCTATATTCCTTTATGGGTGGGAAAGGAATAGAGATGTACTTGGGAAAGTAATATGTAATGTAGTATTCTTTGATAATAAGTAAAGTAATATTTTTTCTATGAGTCATCAGTAAAGCTATTACTCTGTGCGTGTGCGCATGTGTGCGAGAGAGATGTATCCACCGCATTGCTATGCTAAACTATAAGGACAAACGAGGAGATAGTGGTTATATTCGGTCTGCTTCTGTCAAAAAGACAAATAAATCCACACTCCATTGGTGAGGAATTCACTCTTCTCATGATGAAACAAAGCCAGGCAGAAAGATCTTCAGTCGCCAATTATATAAAGCTTTAAGTAAAGAACTCCGGCTGCCCGGAAACAAGTAATTACCTTATCACTTGTACGACAAAGATACGTTTGAAGTAAACTTGAGATAAACAAGGTGTGGGGTATTTGCGGACACACAGGACGTTGTCGACTGTACAGTTGATTAGAAACACATCATGAAAGCAGACGATATGCTGTTTACTGTAGCGCTGTATAGATTACTGAACAGAGGGCTGTCAATCAATGAGTCAGAATTCTACAGCATACCTGAGCATTATGCGGCCCGGGGGCCAAATGCGGCCCTTTGGCTGACTCTGACCTGCCTGTACAGGACCACCAGTGGTCCTTGAGAGCAAATCATGGATGTAAAAGCATAGTGGAGGTAAAAATGGAAAAAGAAATCTACAAACATACATTTTTAGTTTTACATAGGACAGTTTCGAATTGCAGCCATCTTTAGGTGCCCTTTGAGAGCAGGTTTGAAGGAGCATGTCTGGACAATTATCGTAACAATTCATATTTAGAAGACAAGTACCCTCACAAAACATGCAGTAATCCTAGTCTCTAAACTACAAGAACTGGTTGGAATAACGTGTTCCTTCCAGGTGCTATGTCCAACCAGGGAAACTCCCCTGTCAGGTGTGAAGGACCAACTTGGGCACTCAGGATGAGTTCAAGTGTGTTTCTCCCCAGGCTGGAGGAGGGTGTGTAGAATTGTTTTTAATATTCAATATCATATTGCATATGTCCCTCAAGCTTATTAGAGTGGTTGCTGTAGGCAATAACACTATTGTAATCCTGGGAGTTTATTATTGGTCTAGAGTATCCCTAGAGTAACCCAATAGTTTGTTTTACGCCTTTCCCTCAGATACTGAAGGGAATGGTGTAACGTAGAGTAACTCAATAGTTTGTTTTACGCCTTTCCCTCAGATACTGAAGGGAATGGTGTAACGTAGAGTAACTCAATAGTTTGTTTTATGTCATCCTACGTCATCGAGGGCAACCACACTTTGCAATCGCAAATGGCATGACTCCAGTTTCTAATCTGGTTTGAGCCCCCATCACCACTCTAAAAACCAGTCTTGTCATTTCTTTTTGGACTTTGGAAACAGTTTTGCTGTAGAACCACACCGCCCTGAGAGCTGGTGGGGCGCAAGATTATATGCAGGGCTTGACACTAACACTTGCCCGGGGGCAAGTAAAACAAATGGTGGGGCAAGTGAAGACTGCTACCTGGTTGCCCGATCGGGCAAGACCTCTGTGTCTTTCCCTGCTTTCTAGCTATCCACAATTCCAGGCTGGATTTGGGAAACAAAACAGGCAAATTAACATTCACATCAAAATGACCTAATCTTCTACATTCTCTAGTTGTGTAGACCTGGGCTAATTCAGATGATGAATTTTAACTCTTGAGAGTGTAAAAATGAAACCAAATGGACCCGCAAGGGTCCATTTGGTTTCATTTTTACGTTCTCAAGAGTTACATCTGGTTAACCAACTTAACCGGGGACCACCTGGAACCCTCTCAGGGACCACTGGTGTTCCAAGTAGGAAGTAAGCGTAAATGCAAAATTTACAATATATTTTTGGGGGGCAAGTGACCATGACATGAGGGCAAGTAGAGCCTGACTTGCACTTGCCCGATGGGCAAGTGCCTCAGAGACCTTAGTGTCAACCCCTGATATGCATCTTATTATAGTTAGAATCATTATAATACTGATGCTATATAAAACCAGGCTTGTTTAAAAGCCACCCTTGTCGTAAACAATGTGGAAATGCACATTTGGAACTAAAGACTGAAGGAGAGGAGGAATTGTACAAAGCAGGGTGCATTAACGATGACATCATCATGAGGCCGAAGCGGGCTGTTCCTGAGAGCAATTTACATTTAAGCACCTAGATGATATGAAAGCCTGATTGTTCAAACGTGGGTATTTGTGCGGATAGAAAACACACAAGGGAGCACCACAAAGTAAAAAAAAAAAAAAAGAGTTGAATTTCATGTTATCTCCCCTTTAATTTGAAAATTCACTGAGAAACAAAAGCTCTTCGGTCAAGTTATAGAATGTCTATGCCTCCCTCTCTCTCCATCTCTTATCGTCTTTAATACAAATCAGTCAGTTACTGCCGCGCACAATTAAGTTTTAGTGTTATTTGAACTCTGGGCAGGGAACTTCAAACAGCTTTGGAAGCAGGCAGACACTATAGTCTCTCTCCCACTCTCTCTCTCTCTCTCTCTCTCTCTCTCTCTCTCTCTCTCTCTCTCTCTCTCCATAAAGAACAGGAACAGGGCCACGCTTGCTTGCAAGTGCACCTGATCAGAAGTTGGAGAGATGGGGGATTATGATATGCAAATGGGGCTTTGTTATCAGCGTTGACATTCGTTATAAAGCCCAACGCAGGAGAAGTAAAATGAAAACGTACCCCCACCCCAGGGGCGGATTGGCCATCTGGAGTACAGGGAGTTTTCCCGGTGGCCTGCGCCACCTAGTGGCCTGCTGGACAAGATCCAAAATGCACTAGTGGCACTTCCAAAATGCACCAGAATGTGGTAGATGCTCGCCTGGAACATACAGATCAAAATGACCATTAATCTTCTACATTCTCTAGTTGTGTAGACCAAGTTGGGCTAATTCACATGATGAATATTTTAACTCTTGAGGGTGTAAAAATGAAACCAAATGGACCCGCAAGGGTCCATTTGGTTTCATTTTTACGCTCTCAAAGAGTTACATCTGGTTAAGCAGCTGCCCCCCCAGGGTGGCCTGGCAAAGGCAAAATTGTCCCGGTGGGAAAATATGTGCCAATCCGCCCCTGCACCTACCTCCCTCCCTCCGTTCCACACACACCTCTTTTTAGTATTAACTTTCTTCTCAAACACGTTGGCCTAATAAAGCACTGTGTTTTTTTTTTTCTCCCTCTCTTTTCGGTTCAGATCAAAAGGTTACACACAACAAAGGAAGGTCTGTGTGCTAAAGAGAAAGAGCTACGCACATACTTCTGTGTACTTTTACACAGTCAGGGCTATTGATAGGTCAACCGCACAGAGGTTCACGCACGCGGCCGTGCGTGTGTGCATGTGTATGTGGCAGTGTGTGCATGCTTGGGTGTGTGTGTGTGTGTGTTCTTTTTACTATACTTTCAAGGACCAAATGTCCCCACACATATGATTTAAAGGTAGGGGAAGTGATTTGAAATTCATGGTGTAGTACCAGCCTGGTGCACTAGGGGCCCCCAAAAGTAGCTACACTATGTGAACCTGCTGCTCTCTCCTGATTGGAGGAGAATTGTGGTGACCTGGGGAACTTTTATTAGCTCCTCTGCTAACGTGGGGGAGGGGGAAACTCCATATGTGGTTTCCACACCTTATAATAGAGCATTTTAACAGAAAAAAAATATTTTTTGGGTGATATCTGACAAAAGTGAAATCACTTCCCCTACCTTTAACCTATTTTGACTGAAATTTCTTCTAAATCCTCCTGATTCATGAGTTGTCTATGCCAGTGGTCTTCGATATTTCATGTCACGGACCTCCAAAATCTGCATATGGTCGCTGACCCCTATCTGAATATGTGTAGTGTAGCACCCTGGGCAAACAGTGCGCTTTTCAGACTGTGTGAACGTTAGTTGCAGAATTTACTGTATTTACAGTCCCCAGAGAAACAACCCTGTTCAGTCCTCACTAGCGACTTGACTTGTTCACTCTTATTTTAAGAAAAAGATTAACGAACAAAGCAGTTATAGAAGTGTGCAAAGTGCACACGATTTCATCTTTTAAACGTTTACAATAGCTTTGCGAGCACAAAAGGGAGGAATAAAATGTTTCCACTAACCGGAAGTCCCGTCTTTTCAGTCGTTTTGGGGTACCAAAACCACTAAAATGTTTGTGGCAGATTTGCACCGCAGTCTCACAAACTTTTATAGGGATGAGCCGACACTATATCGTATCAGGCAAAGTATCGGATCGGCACTTCCAATCTCCAATACAGACTGAGGTTGTCTGTATTAGAGATTTTTGGACACTGACTGCAACTTTGATCCTATAGCTTAGAGCAGGGAGGTCACACTCAGATACACTCTGGACCAAAACAGAGAAATTGGTTTGGAGGGCCGGAGCCGCCGGACTTTGTTTCCCAGACAAACAGCAAAGTAATTTCTCTTACATGTAAAGATGGAACTGCAGGCATTAAAAACTGAAAATCCATTAAAGCTCAGTTTCCTGTTCTATGATCCTCACCAAGCACCGCTTTCATAGTAAAATGAAAAATTAAATTGTGTTGAGAAAGTAATAGTTGCATTCATTTTTTTCTGTGCAACATACCAGAGGGCCTGATTTGGCCCCCGGGCCTTGAATTTGACAGCCTGTCTCATAGCAGCGGTTCTTTAACGTTTTGAGCCGTGCCACACCTTTCACCTAAAAAAGTCAAGAACTTGTTTGATTAAAAAACAAGATCAGCACTTAGAGTGCAGACTTTTGCGTTGTGCACAAATAGGTCATGGCCTACATGTGCATGAGAGGAGCAGGCTAGCACTAATGACATTAGCTATAAGGTATTTCATCACATCCTAAACCGGTCAACTGAAATACCTAGGGGGAGCGATGGTGATGACAAATGGTGATGACAAATGGTGATGTAAGTGACCTTTATAGGCAATGTCATGAGTATTGGCTTGCTCTGCTCACGCACAAGTGGGCTACGGCCTACTTGTGCCTGCACATGTGCAACGTGCAAGTTTGCACTCTACCGAGTGCTAACCTAGTGTCTAATGGTTTGAGCCTTAATCACCTGATAAATCTGATTTAAGCAGTCCTTGTAATTTCTTGCTGGACAGTTTAGCTGCAGTACCAGAATGTCCTGAGTTGGTGGGGGCGCTAATATGCAGAATGCTAGATAAAACCAGACTCGTTTAACGTGGATCAACGTGGAATCGCAAATCTGGAACTAAAGAGGAGGAATTATACAAAGCAGGGTGCATTGATGACATCATTATACGGCCAAAATAAAACGAAAACTGTTCCTGAGAGCAATTTCAATTAAACCTCCTGTATGATATGAAAGCTTAGCCTGGGTACCAGACTGTTATGTTCAAGTTCAAATTCAATGCAACTCTGTCTGGCAAGGAGCATGGCTGAGGGAAGTAGGGGTGCTGGGGGGGCTTGAGCACCCCCTTTTTTCAGACACAGCCCCCCTTGGACAGGAGGAGGAAAATACTAGTGATTTTAATCAAAACAGATTCCTGTTAATAGGCCTTATACATATGCTCTATCGTTGTATCAGAGGCTGTCAGTTAGCTCATGCATGTGGAGAGGGAAGATAAAAGCCACTTTTCCGTGTGTAAATGCATGAAAATGTGCATGTACAATGTGCATTCACGCACATTTTGCGTGTGTGCGCATCTTGCAGCACCCCATAGTGAACGTCCAGCACCCCCTACTGTAAATATCTTCCCGCGGCCATGGCAAGGAGCATATCTCCCCAGGTGGGCGTGGCCTTTGAAGGTTGAAATACTGTTGAGGCTTCTGATTTATTTGGGGGAAAAAACAACAACAGTTTACCTTCATTAGAACATCGAATCGAATCAGAAACAACGGCACTACAAAACAGGTTACGTCAGGCAAATTCAAGTCAAGCAGCCTCTATCCAGAATCAGTTGCCGATAACATTCATACCTTGAATGTTGCAATGGCAAATGAGGCTGGTCCTGCCAGGCTAATGAAAGTCTGATTGTTCAAACTTGGTTATTTGTGGTAATAGAAAAAAAAATGAAGGTCATGTTTTTCCCCCCTTTAAATAAATTTAATAATTTAATTTAATTAAAATTCCCCCTTCAAAAAAAAAATCTTTTCATGTCACACCCCCTGCCTAAAGGGTGCTCAGGCACCACAAGGGGTCCACGCACCACAGTTTAGGAACCTCCGGCTCAGAGCAAGCCTTTATATACAGTCATTAAATACTACTAACCCGCTTACATAGAGTAGAGTACACACATGTACCATCCAGGGGCGGATCTAGGCATGGGCATGGGGGGCAATGCCCCGCCCTAGATACCCAGTCCCCCCCCCCCCAAACACGATGCCATGCAAAACGACCCAAGATATTTCAAATTAAAGTGCTTATATTTAAAATGATTTGAAACACTACTACTGCTACTAACTAACTGCAATTTTGGCACCACTAAACCAACAGCATTTCATCATTGCAAACAGAAAACTCTGAGTCAGACCTTTAGCTTTATGCATGCTGCGTGTTTGTTGCAACTTCAACAACAACTGATGTTATTATTGATGCTTTACTTGCCTACTAGAAGTCCTGTAGCAGAAAATGGTATGGGTGCGGCTTCATCACCCGTGTCGCTTTGTGCCACGGGCGATGAAGCCGCCCATACCCATACCATTTTCTCTTGCCCCTCCAACATGTTCTCTCCCCCCCCCCCCCCCCAATGGGATATGTCTATCCGCCCCTGGTACCATCACAGATTATTTCATATGTGTCCTTATGTGTGTGTGTGTGTGCGTGCGTGTGCACGCACACTATATACACACACTCAGCGCTGTCCTGATGAGGGTGGTGTCCTTCGTGTGGCGGTGTCTCTTTGAACCGTCGCAGAGGACCTTGTGATTTCCAAACGCTGCGAAAAAACGCTTTCATGTCTCTGCCTTGCAGTCACAGGACTAGAAGAGAGGGACACACACACACACACACACACACACACACACACACACACACACACACACACACACACACACACACACACACACACACACACACACACACACACACACACACACACACACACACACACACACACACACACACACACACACACACACACACCACACACACACACACACACACACACACCCCCCCCTCGACCTGCATGTGGTGAAAGTTCAAAGCGGTCTCTCTGCACTAGTTTTCCAGTTATTAGCTGTGTTCACCATCTGCACGGACCGGCGCTGAGGACAGAGACGGCATGAGGCGGCTGGACCCTTATTAGAGCAGGGGGTCTTCAACCTTTTCCAGGCAAACGACCAGGACCACCTCTTTTTTAGCTGAGATGAAGCAAGCAGGGACATTACATGTTTCAGAATAAAACCTTTTTTTGTGGATTTCATAGATGGTTCCGTTATAGTCTGGCAGCCAGCAGGGTTTTATTGTTCAAAGTGGGAAACTTGGCTAAATATCGTATACTATGTATTAGGGATGCACTGAAAGGGAATTTCTTGGCCGCAACCGAACACCGAACATAGGAAAGTTGGTTGACCATATGTAACTCTTTGAAAGCGTAAACATATTTACACTCAAGAGTTAAAATATTCATCATGTGAATTAGCCCAAGTCTACACAACTAGAGAATGTAGACGATTAATGGTCATCTGTATGTTTGACTGTTTTGTTTCCCCAAATCCAGCCTGGATTTGTGGACAAAAGCAAAATAAATCTTCAGTTTTGGGTTCTGTGGGGCTAAAATGTCATCAAAGCCGACAGGCTTTTATTGTTCAAAGTGGGAAAATTGGTTAAATATCGTATCATATGTATTAGCGATGCACGGAAAGGGAATTTCTTGTCCGCAAACCGAATGCCGAACATAGGAAACAGTAGGCCGAATAACCACAAACCCGCAAAATGACACTTTGCAAATCATTCTGACCAGAGCCTGCTTCAATGGGATTTCCCAGACATCACCTGGTATACAGCCACGCCGTTTCTGATTGGATGTTGTTCCAATGAAACTACCATAATTTTCGGACTATAAGCCGCTACTTTTTTCACATGCTTTTTGACCCCGCGGCTTATACAATGGTGCGGCCAATCTATGGATTTTTACAGGTGTTTTTTTTTAACAGGGGTTTTCAACAGGTGGTCCCTGAGAGGGTCCAGGTGGGCCCTCCAGACTAAATGATGGAAAGTTGGTTAACCAGATGTAACTCTTTGAGAGCGTAAAAATGAAACCAAATGGACCCTTGCGGGTCCATTTGGTTTCATGTTTACACTCTCAAGAGTTATGATATTCACCATCTAAATTAGCACCACTTAATTATTAAGTCATGGTCATTTTGATCTCTATGTTTTGCCTGTTTTGTTTGCGAAAATCCATGCTGGAATTGTGGAAAAAAAAAAAAAAGAAATCTTTAGTTTTGGGTTCTGTGGGGTGAAAATGTTGTCAAATGGTGGTCTGTAGCTCAAATGCTGAATAAATAGTGGGCCCTGGGATCAAAAAGGTTGAAAACCACTGCTCTAACATGAAGCTTGTTGTCTGGTGCAGCTTATAGTCAGGTGCGGATTATACATGGAAAAATCAGTATTTTGCCCCAAATTTAGCTGGTGCGGCCTATAGTACGGAAATTACGGTAGTCTATATCATACAAACCACAGACCATATGCCCCACCTACCTGTGGGAATAGGTGATTTGCAAAGTGATATTTCAGATGTGCAGAACGGAGCAAATTGGGGTGGAACCCAGGCAAGCAAAAACATGATTATGGCAAATAATATTTTTTTTTTTTGTATTATGGGTCCATTATTAAAACATTTATTCAGCACTTTTGGATTCATTCATTGCATCCAGTATTCAGTGACATTTTCTGCCAATTTTGGCAGAAACCAAAAATGCATTTTTATGCATTTTCTGCAATTTCTGCAGGCGAATATTCAGTGAATCTAGTGATTCACTGATAAATACTTTTTATTTTGTTTTTTGGTTAAACCATTGTGTATCTATGAGTGGATAAATAAAAGGGTGCCTTTATCTGGTCAGGGTTTGAGGAGCGTACCGGTGTGCTACTTGAGGTGCAAGGTGGAGGGAGCTGTGGAAATAGTTGGTGGTTTTGAATCTAGTGTTATGGTTAGGTAGTAAGTACCTCCTTCTAGTATTATTCTAAATCAGGGGTTTTCAACAGGTGGTCCGGGGACCACCAGTGGTCCCTGAGAGGGTTCCAGGTGGTCCCCAGCTAAGTTTTTCAACCAGATGTAACCTTGAGAACGTAAAAATGAAACCAAATGGACCCTGGCGGGTCCATTTGGTTTCATTTTTACACTCTCAAGAGTTAAAATATTCATCATCTGAATTAGTCCAAGTCTATACACAACTAGAAGATTAATGGTCATGGACAGAAAGCAAAGGAAATCTTTAGTTTGGAGGGGGGGGGGGGGGGGGGGGGGGGTCTGTGGGGCTAGAATATCCTCAAATGGTGGTCCTTGGCTCAAATGCTGAATAAATGGTGGGCCCTGGGATGAAAAAGGTTGAAAACCACTGTCGAAAACCCCTGTTCTAAATACTTGGCAGTATAAGATGCTTATAGTAGGAAACATTTTCCTGTGGTGTTGTTCGAACGCCCCGCTGTCTACCGTTCTGTGACACATACTGTACATTCATGGCTCCACACACCCTCTGACCGGCTGTTAGCATTGAGTAATTTATTTTACCGGTATTTATCTTACTTCACTCTTGTGTACATCCGTTCAGCATCCGGTACATGAGGGGAGGAGGGTGGAGGGTATTAGTTGGGTGCGGGTAGTTAAATGGGTGGAGGTAGTTAGTTGTGTGGAGTTTTTCTTTTTAGTGTAGCTCCAACAGTGGACATGCAGGGCAGGCTCATTCATCTTAAACGGCAAGCTGGACTTTGATGTGAAAGCCTGATGAAATGAATGAATACCACAGTCCACACCCCTTCTATTAATGATTAACTCACTTCTTTCTTTAAAATACTACTGCTCAGACTATGTAAGCGGATATGTAAGCTGTTCAGTCCCATCATCAACATAAAGAATATGTATATATATCCTGAAAGTATTTTGAAGAAACAAACAAAAAAACCTTATGTATCAGTGTCAGCTCAACATCAGTGGTGTCAGTGTTTTTAACAGGTGGTCCCCAGTTAATTGGTAAGTTGGTTAACCAGATGTAACTCTTTGAAAGCGTAACGTGAAACCATTTCATATTTACACTCAAGAGTTAAAATATTCATCATCTGAATTAGCCCAAGTCTACACAACTAAACAACTAGTCTCACAACTACAGAATGTAGAAGATTAATGGTCATTTGGATCTGTATACGGTTTTGTTTCCCAAATCCAGCCTGGAATTGTGGACAAAAGCAAAATAAATCTTTAGTTTTGGGATCTCTGTGGGGCTAAAATGTCCTGAAATGGTGGTCCGTGGCTCAAATGCTGAATAAATAGTGGGCCCTGTTATAAAAAAGGTTGAAAACCACTGTTCTATGTCAAGGACCCCAAAAATGTTATGGAATTGGACAACAATCCCCCATCTGAAAATATGTTGTTACAGTGACTCTGTAACAATATATTTAAATATTCGAGGACCATTATCACAACTTTTCAAAAATAGCAGATCTACAAGCACGTAGCGTGGCAGTGCCGCATTCTGATCGTGTAGATCTGCCATTTTTCCCAATAGCTAAAGCATAACAATGCTTAAAACAACAAAAGGGTTAAATGGATATTTAAATGTATCTTTGGGGTGTTCACACTTCACATGAGGAGTAGATGATAAAATGATCAGACAGTTTTTTTTAGATGTTCATTTTAGCTGCCCCGCCCCCTTCCTACCCTTTATAACTTAAAACTTCATTTTAACCATAATAGATTCATCAAAAACACCCAATCTTTTTTTTTCCTGGGAACTCATATCGTACTCCCAATATGTGAAAATGTTGTGGAATTTAATTTACCGTTTTCATTCATTTTTAAAATATTGTTTCATTCATTTGGCCACAATCCATGTGCCACAGGACGTTCTCAATTTTCCAACACAATATTTTAAAAATGAATGAAAGCAGTAAATTAAATTCCACAGCCCTCTCACGTATTGGGGGGACAATACGAGTTCTGAGAAAAAAGTTTGGGTGTTTTTGATTAATCTATAATGGTTAAGATGGAGTTTTAAGTTATAATGGCTTTGTATAGGAAGGACAGGCAGCTAAAAACATCAAATATCTAAATACTGAATCAAGTAATGTAAAAACTGTCTGGGGAGTGATGAGACTGAGTAGACGATATAATGACCAAAGTTTTTTGTTTGAAAGTGAAATATCCCTTTAAACGTCAGTTCTTCCACTTCTGCCTTCGTTCCCTATATTTATATAGTTGTCACAGTGCGTCTTTCATGCTCTTTTTGGTGTCCTGGTGTGTCCTTTGCAGCAGACAGTTGTTTTTGCTCAGATCTTCAAAAGGATTCATTCTTACTGAAGGATTTATCATGGATTCTCTTCCAGGGGCGGATGTAACATTTCCCAACTGGGGGGTAGGAGAAAATGGTATGGGTGCGGCTTAGGTTATGGTATGGGTGCGCACCCATAACATTATCAATAGCAACATCAGTTGTTGATGTTGCAACAGACACGCAGCATGCATAAAGCTAAAGGTCTGACTCAGAGTTTTCTGTTTTCAATGATGAAATGCTGTTGGTTTAGTGGTGACACAGCTGTAGTTAGTAAGTAGCAGTAGTAGTGTTTCAAATCATTTTAAATATCAGCACTTTAATTTGAAATATCTTGTATTTAATTGTTTTGCATGCCATCATGGTTGGTGGGGCAGACTGGGCATTTAGGGGGGCATCGCCCCCCCCATGCCCATGCCTAGATCCGCCCCTGTTCTCTCCATGTCTCCAGCATGGCGTGTTCTCTCTCTCTCTCCTCCCCCAGGGCAGACCAACACAACACAGACCAGCCTTTATGCACAGCCTCCAGTGCTCTGGAGAGACAACTGTTCCAAGCTTTGGTCTGCTCCGTGGCAAATGTTTAATTTTCTTTTAACACGCCATTATAATGTTCTTGTTTTGATCATAAGACCCAATTAGGCCTACTGAATGCCATGCGAGTCGCCAGGATTTCTTCAGAAAATACGTGTGATACTTATTTACTATGAAAACGATGGCATACTAGGAGTCCGACTGCTAGTGGTTCTAAATGTTTTACTTTGCAAAGACCCACTTTAACTCAGAGTGTACAGATAGACTCAAATGGACCGTTTCTTTTGTACACTATAGTTACAGAACTGTTGTGGTCGTTCGGGGCCATCTATTGTGAAACAAAGGCGTTTCACAATAAAACATGTCTGTTGTGGTGTCTGTTTGCAGCACACTCATAATATACAGTACCTATAATGAAACATTAAACTGCTTTAAAGGAGAATTCGACACCAAAACACATTGGGCATCAATCTACCTTGATCCATGTGATATCATATATCGTGTACTTGATTTTTGTCATAGATGCCCCTTGCTCTACATTTAGGGTGACCAGATGTCCCTCTTTGCGTGGGACAGTCCCTCATTTTTCAAGATTTTTGAAGCGTCCCACAAATTAAGACTCTGTCCCACATTGTGACTGACAGACATCAGTGTTCAAAATGCCCCTAATAATTTGTAGTGCCCTAATAGTTGGATTTCATCGTTTCTTGCTATGTTTTTTTTAAATAATTCCCACATGTGGTACCACTATATTTCCACACTCACTCTAGAGAGGCCACATCGCATACTGTCGTATCAAAAATAGCTGATCTACGATCTCAAAACGCGTCGCAGTGCGACGCGTTTTGAGATCGTAGATCAGCTATTTTTGATTTTAGATCAGCTTTTTTTGCTGTGTGAAATGGAATCTAGAACGGGACATTTTGTCCCGTTTTCCACACTCCACTTGTCCCACACATGGAACACTTCTGTCCCTCAAATGGACAGTTTGGATCTGGTCACCCTATCTACATTTCACCTTGAGGTCCTCCCACAGTTTGCATTGCTGCAGTTTGTCTTTATTCTAATGCAGGCATTTTAGTAGCTCCAAACTTAGTTTGGTAAGTAACTTTTTTTCCACACATCACATCAAACTACAAGATAATCAGGCCAGATTATTTCATCCAGCACACACTACTGTATATGACCTAAAAAAAAAAAAAAAAAAAAAAAAAAAAAAAACGGGCACCACCACCGCTTCTTGCGTGGAGATGCTCTGGAGGAGGTTTGACCTGAGTGAATAGAGAGGAGAGTGGGAGAAGGAGGGGAGGAGAGGAGGAAGCAGGGCTTGACACCAACACTTGCCCGGGGCAAGTAAAAAAAAAAATGGTCGAGCAAGTGAAGACTGCTACCTGGTTGCCCGATCGGGCAAGTGTGCAACTTAGTCCACTATAACACAACACAAGATAAATTTGTCTTGAAGACGGTCATTGCACTCTGCCTCTGTGTCTTTCCCTGCTTTCTAGCTATCCACAATTACAGGCTGGATTTGGGAAACAAAACAGGCAAATTAACATACACATCAAAATGACCTAATCTTCTACATTCTCTAGTTGTGTAGACCTGGGCTAGACTCTTGAGAGCGTAAAAATGAAACCAAATGGACCCGCAAGGGTCCATTTGGTTTCATTTTTACGTTCTCAAGAGTTACATCTGCAAAAATTTACAATATATTTTTGGGGGGCAAGTGACCATGAGCTGAGGGCAAGTAGAATCTGACTTGCACTTGCCCGATGGGCAAGTGTCTGAGACCTTAGTGTCAACCCTGAGGAAGAATGGATTACGTCTGGGATTACAAGTAAAGTCTGCCCCAGAGTAGCCTCGACACCCAGGCTTTCATTTTCATTCGCGTTGCGCGAAAACGGAAAGCCTGGACTAACGCGCGTTGGAAAGTGGCCTTGAGGGGCGTGTCAACCTTCCGGGGTGGGCGTCGCTCTAAATAATGTGACGTAGAACAGCAGTGGACGGGCGCGGGAGGGGCCGGAGATGACGACACGTTAGTGAGATCAAATCAGAGCGCAGCACTTCCGCCGTGTGGATCCCACGACACCCCCGCCCCCCAAGGCCAAAATCATTGAGGGCTAGACCAGGCTAGCCCCAGAGTGACAAACTCATGCATGAGCATTAGTATACTATTAAAATATGATGCGAAGGGGAAAAAAAACTAAGTTAGGAGCTACTAAAATACCTGCATTAGAATAAAGACAACCTGCAGCAATGCAAACTTTGGGAAGGGGACCTAAGGAGTGAAATGTAGAAAGGGGGCAGCTATAACAAAAATCAAGTACAGCATGTCACACGGATCAAGGTAGATCGATGCCCATTGTGTTTTGGTATGGAATTCTCCTTTAAATGACAGTTCTGGGTGATGAAGTCAGCACATTTGGGCAAGTATCTATGGCCGTTTTTAGCCCAAGGAATGTTTTTTGGGAAAAAACAATGCTTGGGATGGATTCAGAAGCGTGAAAATAGATTTTCTGGCAATTATGTTTGTTTCCTTTTTTCTGAACGCGTTCACAGCACACTCAAATGCTGAATAAATAGTGGGCCCTGGGATCAAAAAGGTTTTAAACCACTGGTTTAGAACAACTTCCAGGCTTTCCTCCTTATGTGGAAAACCTGCCAACACAAGGTTAGGTCCTCATCTTATCACCTGCTTCTGTTGGCCTTATACGCAAACTAATCTACAATCAATAATGACGGTGCAACTATAACCATCTAAAATATTTTTGGGGCAAAGGTAGGCCTACCTACTTGTCATTTACTTTTATGGATACAATTAGGCACTGTAAACAATCTTTCTCAATATGCTATACTTGTTTTAATAGCGTGTCTGTGTGTGTTGTGCAGGTGCACGCAAATGCACACTTTGCGTGGGCAAATGCAAGTGTGCATGCACGTGTCTTAAAGGGGAATTCCACTCATTTTCAATATTTTACTATGTCATTAATATACCTTAGAGATGTTGTGTGGACATGTGTGTACAAATGGAACAAAATGGACCCTAGTGGGTCCATTTGGTTCACATTTGTACTCAGAAATAAAAGAAAATGCGTGGAATTCCCCTTTAAGAGGCGTCCCCCCACTTCTAAAAGTCCCACTACAACACTGACTATAACTACAATTATATAAAAGTGTACCTGCAACTGAAAAGAACAACATTGTCGCCTATGCTGTAGTGTACAATGTTGTGGATAGGACACTAGATGGCAGTGTCAGACAGTGATATTATGCCTGCCTGCTCTCTGGTACACAAATGTAACTCGTGTCAAACCACTGGCAAATACCACAATAAACTGGAAGATTCATTTTGTTAGGCGGGTGCTGAAGTGTATAGTCGAGCTGATGTGATCTGAGGACCTATACGTGCTCAGAAAACACACACAGGTCCATTCCAAAAAATTAGAATATCAAGGAAAAGTTGGTTTATTTCCACAATTCCATTCAAAATCCCGAACTTTCATTAATTATAGATCCAGTGCACACATTGTAAATGATTTCAAGTATTTATTTGTTTATTTTTACACAATTTTGGCTTCCAGCTCATAAAACCCACAAAATCAGGATTTCAAAAAATTAGAATATTTTATGAGACAACTAAAATAAATGTGTTTTAAACAAGAAATGTTGACTATCTGAAAAGTATATTAATGTATGCAGTTAATACTTGGTCTGGGCTACTTTAGAGCAAATTATTTAATTAATGGGGCGTGGCATGGAGGTGATCAACCTGTGGCACTGTTGAGGTGTTATGGAAGCCCCGTTTTGCTTCAATAACAGCCATAAATGAAATTGTATTGTTCAGTCTTATGTCTCACACCTTCCTCTTGACAATGTAACCCAGATTCTCTGTTGGGTTAAAGTCAGGACAGTTGGCAGGTCAGTAATACCATGGTCAGTACAGCAGTTAGTAGTAGTTTTAGCTCTGTGGGCAGGTGCCAAATCGAGCTGGAAAGAAAAATTAGCTTCTCCATGAAGCTTGTCAACATACCGAAGCACAAGGTACTCTAAAAAGATGGCTGTGTTGAAGTGTTCAGCCGATAACATGGCCTAAATCATGTGTTTTGCCATGTCCAGTCTCCAAGCCATGTTATCGGCTGGTGTTTATCCACTGACAGTGAAAACTCACCAGTGGTTCCAACACAGCCATCTTTTAGAGTACCCTATGCTTCGGTATGTTGACAAGCTTCATGGAGAAGCTAATTCTCCTTTCCAGCTCGATTTGGCACCTGCCCACAGAGCTAAAACTACTACTAACTGCTGTACTGACCATGGTATTACTGCGCTTAACTGACCTGCCAACTGTCCTGACTTTAACCCAACAGAGAATCTGGGTTGTATTGTCAAGAGGAAGGTGTGAGATATAAGACTGAACAATACAAATTCATTTATGGCTGTTATTGAAGCAAAACGGGGCTTCCATAACACCTCAACAGTGCCACAGGTTGATCACCTCCATGCCACGCCCCATTAATTAAATAATTTGTTCTAAAGTAGTCCAGACCAAGTATTAACTGCATACATTAATATACTTTTCAGATAGTCAACATTTCTTGTTTAAAACACATTTTTTTAGTTGTCTCATAAAATATTCTAATTTTTTGAAATCCTGATTTGGTGGGTTTTATGAGCTGGAAGCCAAAATTGTGCAAAAATAAACAAATAAATACTTGAAATCATTTACAATGTGTGCACTGGATCTATAATTAATGAAAGTTTGGGATTTTGAATGGAATTGTGGAAATAAACCAACTTTTCCTTGATATTCTAATTTTTTGGAATGGACCTGTACACAATAATGAGGTATTGATCACAACGCTGAATACAAATGCATCATGATTTTACTCGAGCAGGACCCGTTCACTTACATCAGGGGTTTTCAACCATTTTCATACCAGGGCCCACTATTTGTTCTGCATTTTAGCCACAGACCACCATTGATTGACTCCTGCTGTTGAGTTTAGTCTCTCAGATCCAAAACTATATAAGGATTTAACAAACTATAAGAAGTTTGTTTTGACAAAGAGACAACTAGACAAAATGTTCAAAATAACATTTCTAACTACATTTCCTAATAGATTCTTGAAAATTAGGTAATTGAGGTGTTTAAATATAATTTAATTCTTGTGTAAAATGAAACCAAATGGATCAGGGGTTTTCAACCAGTGGTCCGGGGACCACCCGGTGATGGAAAGTTGGTTAACCAGATGTAACTCTTGAGTGTAAAAATGAAACCAATGGAATTTGGTTTCATTAAAATATTTATCATGTGAATTAGCACTATAAATTCATTAAGAAGTCTGCACTGCTTTGTTTGCAAAAATCCAGCCTGGAATTGTGAACAAAACCAAAATAATTCTTTACTTTTAGGTCTTTAGGGCTAAAATGTCATCAAATGGTGGTCTGTGGATCAAATGCTGAATAAATGGTGGTCCCTGGTGTCAAAAAGGTTCAAAACCACTGAAATGGATAATCAATCTCACCCCAAAGTTAGTAGTATTAGTAGAGTTCTCAACAGGCCTGAGAATTAAGGCCCTACCAGGGCCCTTATCAAACCCTATACACTCAAGACACTAACTGTAGATGGAGCTGACCTGTTGTCAGGGCTTGACACTTGCCCACTTGCCCGGGGCAAGTAAAAAAAAAATGGTGGGGCAAGTGAAGACTGCTACCTGGTTGCCCGGTCGGGCAAGTGTGTGACACTATAACACAACACAAGATAAATTTGTCTTGAAGGCGGTCATTGCGACCTTGGCTAATTAAGATGATGAATTTTAACTCTTGAGAGTGTAAAAATGAAACCAAATGGACCCGCAAGGGTCCATTTGGTTTCATTTTTACGTTCTCAAGAGTTACATCTGGTTAACCAACTTAGCTGAGGACCACCTGGAACCCTCTCAGGGACCATGTGTTGAAAACCCCTGGTTTAAAGCACCCAAGTAGGAAGTAAACTTAAAATGCAAAATTTACAATATATTTTTGGGGAGGCAAGTGACCATGACCTGAGGGCAAGTAGAACCTGACTTGCACTTGCCCAATGGGCAAGTGCCTCGGAGACCTTAGTGTCAACCCCTGCTGTTGTGACATCCCATGTTGATCTGAACCTCAAACGCTGTACACTCAAGACCTAGTCTGAGTCCATACTTTATAAGACCATTATACATTCGACAGGCAGCCTCTGTAGACATTTTTAAAGCACAGCTCAAGACGTACTTCTATGCACTTGCTTTTAACTGATTCTCTGTGATTTTATATTTTATGATTTTATATTTTATGCCTTATTTCAGGTCCTCACTGTACTGCTTCTTTGATGTATTTTAATGATCTCTTTAATTTATACCCACTATTTTTGGTCCTCCTCTCTATTGCAATGTAAAGCACTTTGAGCTGCATTTTATGTCATGAAAGGTGCTATACAAATAAAGATTATTATTATTATTATACTTTATAAGACCAGTCATCATCAAACCCTGTACATTCAAGACACTGCACTATAGGCATGGGCGGGTATTTCAAATCAAAGTGCCTATATTTAAAATCACAGTCAATACAAATATTCTGTGACTACTAAAAGCATGGAATATGGCTGTGTATATTACAGGACACTCCCATCAATCAATATCCCCAATTGTACCATTTATTACGCCTGTTACATTAGCATATATCAGTGGTAGGCAACGTTGGACACAGGTGGTGATCACTGGCACATTAGCACAAGTGTGAAAGAGAATTATTTCCATTTTTAAATTCATGTAAAAACTGTGTACAGTTAAATTAAGTCCACTCACATCTGTAAGTGGCACATGACCTCTGGTCTAGGGGTGGTTAAAGGACATGCGACAATGTTGGAAGTGAATCATGTTTATTCACCACACCTCAATATTAAAGATTACAATACATGAATATAAATACAGTTGTGTAACACAGGAATATACAATATATCTCACACACATTTACAAATTAAACTATATAAACTCCCTACTGGCCTACTCTCACTGGGTCCTAACCAAAAGAAAATGTTTACAAAAAGCAAGTCTCCATACTCCGCTATAATTTAGTTAACTCAAATACGGTAACTCAAATTATGCTGTAAAAGACCTTGCTGGGTTGGGACAGCTTTACAATGCAGGGTGCTCTAAACATTTAGAGTCCCTTTGTTGTATGTGTTGTACAAGTTTAGACATTGAGAATGGCTAGAACCAGAGAGGACAAGCTCTACACCAGTGGTTTTCAACCAGTGGTCCAACGGCCAACAGTGAGCCTTGAGGGGATTCCAGGTGTTCCCCAGGCTAAATGATGGAAAGTTGGTTAACCAGATTTAACTCTTTGAGAGTGTGAAAATGAAACCAAATGGACCCTTGTGGGTCCGTTTCATGTTTACACTTTCAAGAGTTAAAATATTAATAATCCGAATTAGCCAAAGTCTACTACACAACTAGAGAATGTGGAAGATTTATGGCCATTTTAGTTTGTATATTTGCCCATTTTGTTTCCGAAATCCAGCCTGGAACTGTGGACGAAAGCAAAAGAAATCTTTAGTTCAGACCGTCTGTGGGGCTAAAATGTCAAACGGTCTATGCTTCAAATGCTGAATAAATAGTGGGCCCTGGGATCAAAAATGTTGAAAACCACTGGTCTACACAGTATAGGTGGAATGAGACACAATGCCAACTAGTGCTTGACACAGCTGCACTTAAGTAGGTCTTCTCCAGGAGGGCCCAGTGCAGAGGATAGGAGTAGGACGCTGATGAGGTGGGTGGACGGCTGGCAGGTACATCTCCACCCCCATCCACAGACCACAGCACAGACCTGTGATTGAAACTGGAGTCAGTACCTCACGAATCTCACAGCAGTGTGGCTGGTTTCTAATCTCATCATATTTAACAGAAATAAATAACATAATTAACCCAATTATGTATCAGTAAGTTACATCCTGGGGAAACAGTGGCAATACTATTAAATGACTAATAATTATACATCATAAAGGAAAATATTTCTAAAGGAGAAAATAGAGGTTGCTGTGCATATGGACAATCAAATTCGGATGGACATATATCCTGAAGTGGTGCAATAATTAAACAATGTTGATATGGCATACCAACTATTGAGAAAATAAAGACACGGCACTTTGTCTTGAAAAGGTTGCCTACCCCTACCATATATTAATTGTATATGCCTGCTAAACTTGAGATTCACAGGCAAATCTAGTGCCCATAGTTGCCCCGTTAAAGGGTTATTCCACACATTTTCAACATTTCACTTTGACATTAATATACCTTAGAAATGCTGTGTGGAAATGATAAAAAAAAAAAAGCTCCCCATTCTGTTTCCTATAGAAATTGACGTCTGGAAAAAAAAAAAAAAAACATTAAAGGTAATAAGGCAACTTTTGCATTTTCCCCCTCTATATTGCTTCTACTATGATGCTGCAGCTGTTTGCCTGAGGACAGACACTTGCTTTGCCCTGCAGACAGTCCAGAACTTTGTTGTCAACCAATTATGAAAAACATTCGACAGGCTCAGGACAGGCGGAGGTAGTGTTTCAAGGGGAGGGTGGTTGGGGTGAAGCAGCATTTTAGCTAATCACAGCACAGCAGTCTCCAGCAGTTTCATAATGAGCCAATTAAGTGGAGGTGAGGTGGAGTTAGATTATGTTTTTAAACAAATCTGTTTAGTGTTTGTACATACTAAAGTTGCCTTCATTACCTTTAACATGATGAAACACAACTTGATGACATCATCATCAAGTTGTGCTTCACTATGTTATCGATTCTTCTTTTTCTGAGAGTGTACAAATGGAACCAAATGGCCTGTCTTGGTAAAAAAGCCAGCTCACCACGACAAGGTGCAGGCCGCGAGCCGGGACGCCCCACCCACAGCCCCACAACGGGGGAGGGGTGGGGTTGGTGCAACTAGGGATGTCCCGATCCTGTATCGGAAAAAGTATCCGATCTCTTTTTTATTGGTCATATCTGTATTGGCAAATACTGTATCGGTATCAGAAAAATCAGTATTGGTGCTTATTTGTCATCAGGTCATATGCACATTTTGTTGCACATGTTAGTTGTTAGTTGCATTTCCTGCATACATTTCTTATGATATATATAGGAAATGTATACATGATATATATAGCAATACAATTTCATTGTATATACTGCAATTGTATTTTGTGTACATCTGTGGTTGGCCCCCGGAAGACTAGCTAGCTGTCTTGGCAGCAGCTCAAATCAAAAATCCAATCAAATATACTGTAGGTATTGACAAATATACCATTCTAACCACAGATCAGGCATAGGGGTAAGTGGTTGACATTATGGCAGTTGTTGACATTTGTTGGGCAAGTGGAATTTACTTTAGAGTTGCCCAAGTGTAAATCTGAGTGTAGGTCTGTTATTCCAGGTTTGTGGACTTCAAATATCTTTTTTGTATATAATAATTTGTATTATATACGCGTTCTCCTCTGATATCGACATTTGTTATTGTTAAACACAGAAATTTTGGTATTGCCATCGGATTGGAAATGAAAAAACTGGATCGGGACATCCCTAGTGCAAACACATATTACAGTCAACATGAAGCATATTTGTATTTGTATTTATTTAGGACATACAAAAGGAGTAGTGAGAATTAGACAAAATCTGAAAAAGGAAACTCCTCAATATTACAATGTTCACAACAAGCATGACGTTACAATCACCACACAGCATGCCGTTACAATCACCACAAAGCATGCCGTTAGTCATTAGAGGCATGCAGTTACAATCATCACAAAGCATGCTGTTACAATTATCGCAAAGCACGCCGTTACAAAGCACGCCGTTACATTAATCAAAGCATGCCGTTAGAATCATCACGCCATCCTCGTCCCTACCCTCACCCACGGTCATGAAGTGTGGGTCATGACCGAAAGCAAAAGGTCACGAGTACAAGCGGCCGAGATGAGTTTCTTCCGACGGGTGACCGACGCCTCCCTTAGAGATGAGGTGAGAAGTTCGGTCACATGGGAGAGACTCGGAGTAGAGCCGCTGCTCCTTCGCCTGGAAAGAGCCAGCTTAGGTGGTTCGGGCATCTGGTTAGGATGCCTCTCGAGCGTCTCCCTAGGGAGGTCCTCGATGCACGTCCCACTGGGAGGAGACCCCGGGGCAGATCAAGGACCAGATGGAGAGATCACATCGACTCTCTGGTCTTGGACTGTTTCGGGATCCCCCAGGAGGAGGTCGCTGATGTTGCTTGGGACAGGGAAGTCTGGAGCACTCATGTGGAGCTGTGGCCCCCACGACCCGGCCTCGAATAAGCGGATGAAGACGGATGAATGAAGCACGCATCCCCAGTCAGGATTATGTCTATGTTCCCTCAGCTCTGTTCCCTCAATGCCTAAGAGATAAGTTTAGGTCTATGCGAACTAAGTCTAAGTCTAACTAAATCTAACTAAGTGTTTAGGGTTTAGGCCTATGTCTATATTGTTTAAGGCCTATATTGTTTAAGCCTAGTTTTACCGAACATACATTTGGGAGGAACTAAGTCTACTGTCAGTCTAAGCAAGTATGTTTAGGTAAACCCTAAACATACTTGCTTAGACTGACAGTAGACTTAGTTCCTGGTCTGTGTTGTTTATCTCCACCGTAAGGTGGTGACTATAAATCGTACCCCGTCCTTCCGCCCGTGTCTGTCCGCCCGTGTCTGTCCGCCCGTGTCGGTCCGCCCGTGTCGGTCCGCCCCGTGTCGGTCCGCCCCGTGTCGGTCCGCCCCGTGTCGGTCCGCCCCGTGTCGGTCCGCCCGTGTCGGTCCGCCCGTGTCGGTCCGCCCGCGTCGGTCCGTGCACGTCGCCCTGTGCATACGATGACGTCATGATGACGTCATAAATGAGCCCGGACGGTGGAGACCTGTGCCCCGCACAGCTCTAGTTGTGTTAGGTTGTGTTATGTTTTAGGCTGTCTAGCACAGCGAGGGAATAGAGCTTAGGGAACATAGGCACGACCCTAACTGGGGACGTATGCTTCACCCGTCCATCTTCATCCGCTTATCCAAGGTTGGGTCGCGGGGGCAACAGCTCCACCAGAGAGCTCCAGACTTCCCTGTCCCAAGCAACATCAGCGACCTCCTCCTGGGGGATCCCGAGACGATCCAAGACTAGAGAGTCGATGTAATCCCTCCATCTGGTCCTTGGTCTGCCCCGGGGTCTCCTCCCAGGGGAACATGCATCGAGGACCTCTCTAGGGAGGCGCTCGAGAGGCATCCGAACCAGGCGCCTGAACCACCTAAGCTGACTCCTTTCCAGGCGAAGGAGCAGCGTCTCTACTCCAAGTATCTCCCACATGACCAAACTTCTCACCTTATCTCCAAGAGAGGTGCCAGCCACCCATCGGAGAAAACTCATCTTGGCCACTCGTATTCGTGCCCTCATGCCTTCGGTCACGATCCACACTTCATGACTATAGGTCAGGGTAGGGACGAAGATGGCAAAATCACGAGGGCATGCCATTACAATCATCACAAAAAATGCTGCAACAGGTGACTTCTGGAGTGGGTGGGGGTTGTCAGGTGACATCTGGAGAGGGGGAGGAGTCTGCGGTGACTTCTAGAGGGGGAGCAGAAAGGGAAAGACAAAAAGTCCATTATTAACATCATAGCTTACGTAATATAGACAGCAGGGGGAGTGGAGGACACAGTTGTGTCCTGGGAGAGTGGAGGAGACAGGAGACTTGTGAGGGAGGGGAGGACACAGTTGCGTCCTCCCGGGGGAGTGAAGGAGACAGGAGACTTGTGGGGAAGGGGAGGACACAGTTGCGTCCTCCCGGGGGAGTGAAGGAGACAGAAGACTTGTGAGGGAGGGGAGGACACAGTTGCGTCCTCCCGGGGGAGTGAAGGAGACAGGAGACTTGTGGGGGAGGGGAGGACACAGTTGCGTCCTCCCGGGGGAGTGAAGGAGACAGGAGACTTGTGAGGGAGGGGAGGACACAGTTGCGTCCTCCCGGGGGAGTGAAGGAATAGTAGACTTTGTGGGGAAGAGGAGGACACAGTTGCGTCCTCCCGGGGGAGTGAAGGAGATAGGAGACTTGTGGGGAAGAGGAGGACACAGTTGCGTCCTCCTGGGGTAGTAAGGAGACAGGTGACTCGTGGGGGAGGGTCGAAAGAAAGACAAATAAAATGCATACTAGATCATAGGTTATGTAATTTAGATAGCATTTTATGTAGACGCATCACTATAGTGTATTGGTATATTAGCTGTTAGCTCATTATGTAGGTATACAATATATAATTATTGCCGATGCAGTTAGTGAGATTACTACATCTGTGCATCGCTCTGTGCTTCACACTTCATATATGGAGTATGTCAGTGTAATATTATTGACAAAGCACAACTTAGTCATGAGAGTTGAGCCAAAAGGCAAAGCTCTCTGTCTACAGAGCTATCTACATCCCTACCCTCACCTATATAGTCATGAAGTGTGGGTCATGACCAAAAGAATAAGATTGCGAATACAAGTGGCCAAATTAGTTTTCTCTGGCGGATGTCTGGCACCTCCCTTAGAGATAAGGTGAGAGGTTCAGTCATGTGGGAGAGACTCTGAGTAGAGCCACTGCTCCTTTGCCTGGAAAGGAACCAGCTTAGGTGGTTCAGGCGTCTGGTTAGGATGCCTCTCGAGCGTCTCCCTAGGGAGGTCCTCGATGCACGCCCCACTGCGAGGAGACCCCGGGGCAGACCAAGGACCAGATGGAGGGATTACATCGACTCTCTGGTCTTGGACTGTTTCGGGATCCCCCAGGAGGAGGTCGCTAATGTTGCTGGGGACAGGGAAGTCTGGAGCGCTCATGTGGAGCTGTTGCCCCCGCGACCCAACCTCGGATAAGCGGATGAATGATGGATGGATGAAGCACACATACCCAGTCAGGAACATGTCCATGTTCCCTCAGCTCTGTTCCCTCAATCCCTAAGAGTTAAATTTAGGTTTAGGTAGTTTCCCTGAGCTTAAGCATAGTTTTACCGAGCATACATTTGGGAGGAACTAAGAATGCTGCGTGTAGTACTCATCAGCAAGAGCGAACATGTTAACAACAACACACTGTATGAGGGAATTCCAATGGTGAGCCAGAAAGTAGCAGCCAGGAGAATGAGACTGGCAAGACACTGTCAAAGGCATCAAGAACTGCCGGCCGGCAAACTAGTGCTGTGGGAACCAACGCATGGGCACCGGTCACGAGGACGTCCCACACCAACATATGTGGATGTACTCAAGAAGGATGCGGGAGCAAAGAGCACCAGAGAGCTGGCTGGATGTATGGAGAACCGGGACGACTGGAAGCGACGATGGAGGGCTCGTCTGAGGACGACCTAGAGAGAAGTCGAAGTAAGTATTGTTTAGGTCTAGTTTTCCTGAGTTAGGTTTAGGTATACGGTAGTTTTAGGCTGTCTAACACAGCGAGAGAATAGAGCTAGAGGGAACATAGACATGACCCTAACTGAGCACGTATGCTTCACCCATCCATCTTCATCTGCTTATCCAAGGCCGGGTCACGGGGACAACAGCTCCACCAGAGAGCTCCAGACTTCCCTGTCCCAAGCAACATCAGCGACCTCCTCCTGGGGGATCCCGAGACGATCCAAGACTAGAGAGTCGATGTAATCTCTCCATCTGGTCCTTGGTCTGCCCCGGGGTCTCCTCCCAGTGGCACATGCATCAAGGACCTCCCTAGGGAGATGCTCGAGAGGCATCCTAACCAGACGCCTGAACCACCTAAGCTGGCTCCTTTCCAGGCGAAGGAGCAGCGCCTCCACTCCAAGTATCTCCCACATGACCAAACTTCTCACCTCGTCTCTAAGGAAGGCGCCAGACACCCGTCACAGAAAACTAATTTCGGCCACTTGTATTCATGCCCTTATGCTTTCGGTCATGACCCACACTTCATGACTATAGGTCAGGGTAGGGACGAAGATGGCAAAATCATGAAACATGTAGCATTACGAAACATGCTATAACAGGTGACTTCTGGAGGGGGAGGAGAAAGAGAAAATATCCATTACTACATCCTAGCTTATGTAATTTAGACAGCATTCTATGCAGACAAAACACTCTAGTTTCTAGCACATCATATAGATATTCCACTCCAAAATGGAGGTTAGCTTCTTAGCTCAAGTATGATTCTTGATGACTATACAAGGTGAAGGGAGGAGATGCGCGACTTGTGGGGGGAGAGGGAGACTTGTGGGGGAGGGGAGGACACAGTTGCGTCCTCCTGGGGAGTGAAGGAGACTTGTGGGGGAGGGAAGGACACAGTTGCGTCCCTGGGGAGGGGGAGGACACAGTTGCGTCCTCCTGGGGAGTGAAGGAGACAGGAGACTTGTGGGGGAGGGGAGGACACAGTTGCGTCCTCCTGGGGAGTGAAGGAGACTTGTGGGGGAGGGAAGGACACAGTTGCGTCCCTGGGGAGGGGGAGGACACAGTTGCGTCCTCCTGGGGAGTGAAGGAGACAGGAGACTTGTGGGGGAGGGGAGGACACAGTTGCGTCCTAGGGGAGGGGGAGGCCACAGTTGCGTCCTCGGCGAGTGGAGGAGAGAGGTGACTTGTGGGGGAGGGGAGAAAGAAAGACAAAAAGAAAATGTCCATTATTACATCATAGCTTATGTAATTTAGATAGCATTTTATGTAGACATACTGTTAACAGGTATACTAGCTCATCATATACTGTAGGAATTCCACTCCAAGGTGGATGTTAGCTTCTTAGCTTATGTATAATTCTGCTGTGTATATATACATATATATATTCATTGCGGATGCAGTGAGCGAGATTACTATGTCTGTGCATCCCTCTGTGCTTCACACTCCATATATGGAGCACATCAGTATAACATTATTGACAAAGTACAACTTAGTCATCAAGCAGATACCCTTAATCCATATAGTAGCAGTTAACTTACCATGATGCTTTGGACTGGGTTGGGTTGAGTACAGAAATCAAAAATGGTTCTTCAGGCAAGAAATTAAAAATCGTGAATTGTCTTGAAGAAATCAAAGTCATCAAATGGTCTTGAAGAAATGAGATTCATCAAATTGTCTTGAAGAAATTGAAGTCATCAAATGGTCTTGAAGAAATGAGATTCATCAAATTGTCTTGAAGAAATTGAAGTCATCAAATGGTCTTGAAGAAATGAGATTCATCAAATTGTCTTGAAGAAATGAAATTAGACAAATCGCGAATGAAATGTATGTTTCACACTCCCACAACACACACACACTCACACACTCACAACAGACACACAACAAGGTCCTAAAGGTAAGTACAACCTGGCCTCCCTATCCTCCCTATCCACGTAAGAGCATTACAAGAAAAAACAGCATTTGGACACACATGCACGCGCACCCGGCCACGCGCGTGCGATAGGCCTGTCACAATTTATGACTTCATCGCTTTAAGTATTTGTGATAATTGCAATACTTCTGGGATAATAGTCAATCGTTTCCCTGTTGGAGAATAGTGGAAGTATGACACGGACCTAACTAGATCTACTTTCACAATTCATGCATTATTATTTTTTTGAGCCATTGAGGCCCTATATAGGCCTCATTGGCTCAGCTGGGCCTCATGACAATGATGACATCAAGGCCTGGCAAGGGTACTTACTTTACCTTACTATTTTTTTAGTAAGTATAATGCACTTAAATCGCCAATGTTTACTTATTTGAGCATCGATTATTAATGTACTACGAAACAAGTCATAATTGTGACAGACCCATTGTACCTTAATGCACCCATGCCTGGAGGTGCATCTCTCCTGGGCGGGGCCTGGAGACCCTCCAGGGTCTCGGCCACACACCCAACCCTGACCGCCGTCTCCACCCACAGAATGTCTCCTGGGCGGGGGCCGGAGACCCTCCAGGGTCTCCGGCCGCACACACACCCAACCTCGACCGCCGTCTCGATCCAGAGAATCCAGGGAATATATTCCACACAAATAGGATCACCAGGCACCATTAACCTTTAAAAAAATAATAAAACACAAGTAAACAACTGACATTAGTAATGTTGAGTAAGGGTCCCCAGAATGTAGAAATTGCCGGAGGCACACTTGCATATGTTGACAATTTTTGTGATTGGCATAATATGTGACCATACTATAAACAATCTTTCTCTTCCTGTGTTGCAGGTTTGGAACAGAAACAAGTGGCCAGGTCCATGACGACCAGCACAAATGAAAATAGCTGACTTACAAGCTCACAACACATTGTGAGGCTTTGCATTGCATTAACCTGGGGTACCTTGATGTGAAGAAATGTGTGGAAAAAAAGGCTGGTTTAAGCTTTAGGAAGTAAAAAAAAACAAAACAAAACATTTGCTTATAACAAGCAGACATGGCAACACTGTGACATGAGGCCGTAAGTGTGTATTATGCAAACTGCTCAACATATGCAAGTTACCCATCCGACCATTTGTACATGCTGGGGACCCCTACTCAACATTTCTGACATCAGTTTCTACATGGTGGGGACCCCTAGTCAACATTTCTAACATCGGTTTCTAGATGCTGGGAACCCCTAGTCAACATTTCTAACATCAGTTTCTACATGCTGGGAACCCCTAGTCAACATTTTTGACATCAGTTTCTATGTGCTGGGGACCCCTAGTCAACATTCCTGACATCAGTTTCTACGTGGTGGGGACCCCTAGTCAACATTCCTGACATCAGTTTCTACGTGGTGGGGACCCCTAGTCAACATTTCTGACATCAGTTTCTACAGTACATGCTGGGGACCTCTAGTCAACATTTCTGACATCAGTTTCTACAGTACATGCTGGGGACCTCTAGTCAACATTTCTGACATCAGTTTCTATGTGCTGGGGGAACCCTACTCAGCATTTCTAACATAACACCTTTGTGTACTCAACATGTCTTCAGATTCAGATTCTGGCAAATGTTATAATTTATAGGAAAAATTAAAAGACCACTTCTCTTCACCACTTGTCAACGTAAATTCACATAATAGGTCGCCACTAATGTACATGATAAAATACCACTATTTTTTTCTACTCGGTCTGTGTCTCACAGGAGGGCTGTGGGCAGTTCAGAAACTTCTTCCAATGACATCAATGGTGGAATCCAAGCTAATAAACTATCTTCCGATAATATAAATATTTTTTCAAAAACATTAAAAACAAAATCTGCAGAATGATGTCATTGGAAGAAGTTTCTGAACTGCCACAGCCCTCCTGTGATATACAGACTGAGTATAAAAAAGGGTATTTTATCATGTACATTAGTGAGGACCTATTATATGAAGATACATTGATTAAGTGGTTAAGTGGTCCTTTAAGTACTCTACTTATTAATGATTCAAATATGGGTTTTCATAAGTGCATTATGCATGTTTATGCATTTTAATATCCCAAAGCAAAGTTTCATTTGAACAAAAATGAACAAAAACAAGGGTTTTATTTATCTCTGACGCCTGTCAACCAATTTCGCCGCAACTCACCAGTAAAAAGCAATAGAATTTCCGCCCGTTTTTCGATTTTTTCCACTATTTTTGGAGCTAGGGGTCTGGAAATAGCTAAATATAGCGACAAATGCGCCAAGATGCCAAACTGCTTGTACTGATTTGTCGTGGCGTGCGCACGTGCAACTCATCAATTATAGGCTAATAATGTATGCTTCGTCATACGACCAGTGTTGGGAATATTACTTTACCTTGTTAATATATTTCTTATTAATTATTACCATCATTTTAAAGCAATATATTATATTACAATATTACTGTCTGAGCAAGTGTAATATATTGATATTACCGTACTATTACATATTACTTTTTACAAAATATATAATTAAATATTTAGTATCTCTATTAATCAAATATTGTGTAGGCCAGTGGCATGCGTACAATAAAGCTTGGCTTTCTGGTCAAATCCATTTGAAATCAACTTGAAAAAACGTCACTCCTTAACACAGGAGTTAAATGTATTCATTGAATTCATGGAAGCCAGTAAATAAGTTGATGACAAATTATAGAAAATAAGTAATTATTTAACTTCTGCAGTTGTCAAGATAATTTCACAAGAACATTTTCAATGAGACAAATTGACAGAAAGTAATATTTAAAGTAATGCAGTAATGCAGAAAGAAAAGTAATATATATAAGCTTGTTTTTGTTTAGTAATATATTTATATTACAAGTTACTGCATTTTGGTAATATATTTAAGTTACGTATAGTGCACACGTCCCAACACTGCATACGACGGTGTCGCGCACGCAGACGTCTAAGCTCACAGATAGACGGTCACGGTCACGTCCATACGGCGCGATGTGATCTTGTATAGGCCTAGTATCCAGCTGTTCTCTGTACGCATTCTGCGCAATACTGTTCCACAACGACGTATAAACGTCTCCTAGGGGTTTTTCGACCTTTTTGACACCAGGGACCATCATTTAATCAGCATTTGAGCCACGGACCACCATTTGATTACATTTTCTAAAGACCCTAAAGACCTAAAACTAAAAAAAAAAAAAAAAAATCTTTTGGTTTTGTCCACAATTCCAGGCTGTATCTGGGAAACAAATAGTGTAGACTTAATTAAGTGGTGCTAATTCAGATGATGAATATTTTAACTATCGAGAGTGTGAAAATGAAACCAAATGAACGCGCAAGGGTCCATTTGGACCCTTGCGGGTCCAAATTGGACCCTTGCCACCCTCAAATTTGGACCCTTGCGGGTCCAAATGGGAGGTTTAATGAACTGAAACCAACGCTCCCCAAAAACATCATGTTTGGAGATCTGTTGGGAATTGATTAGGCTACATGAAACAGTCACCCGTGCAACAGTCACCCGTGCAACAGTCACCCGTGCATCCAGTCCCAATTATATGTGAACAAAAATAATTGGTCTATATGGTTAGAAGAATACCGTATGGCCTAGCAGTGGTTTTCAACTGGTCCAGGGACCACCAGTGGTCCTTGAGAGGGTTCCTGGTGGTCCCCAGTTAAATGATGGATAGTTGGTATTAACAATATTGTCCCTTATAGACCAAATGGACCAGTGGTATAATTTCATTCAATTCAAGAGTTGAATTATATTTAAACATCTGAATTATTTAATTTTCAAGAATGTACACATTTAGAAAATGTAGTAGAATTGTTATTTGGCCAACGTTTTGCCAGTTTATCTCCTAAATTGTGGACACAAACTTGAAAATCCTTCATTTTGGGTCTGACTGAGAGGCAACATCACGGTGGTCTATGGCTAAAATCATGTGGTATAAATAGTGGGCCCTGGTATGAAAAGTTTGAAAACCACTGCTGTATAGTATGGAAGATTAACTGAAAACATACCTTTAAAAAGTATACAGTGTTGCAATAAACATCCTCTACTCACCAAAATGTTGGTAGGGGAGAGGCAGAAAGACTGTACCTCTCCCCAGCCTAGCTAGGACTCCACACGGCAATCCAAACCGATGCCTATATAAATATAGGCCTATATTAATTGTAGATATGTAGATATATTACATCTACATTCTCACAAGTTATATTAGTATAAATTGCTGTTAAACAGGAGGTTTAACAGCCCATTAATTCACGCAGCTACAGGTAGGCCTAGGCCTGCCACGCCATGTCCACACGACGGAACACCAAACAGAGCTTCAGTGATCTCACGAGATTTAAACCGTCAAAACTGCCGCTCTGCTCTGCTCTGGGCAGGTTGGCTCCTCCTGGTGTGTGTGTGTGTGTGTGTGTGTGTGTGTGTGTGTGTGTGTGTGTGTGTGTGTGTGTGTGTGTGTGTGTGTGTGTGTGTGTGTGTGTGTGTGTGTGTGTGTGTGTGTGTGTGTGTGTGTGTGTGTGTGTCTCTCTCTTTGTCAGTGTTGGGAATATTACATTACCTTGTTAATATATTACTTATTAATTATTACCTTCATTTCAAAGCAATATATTATATTACAATATTACTGTCTGAGCAAGTGTATATTAATATTACTATTACATATTACTTAAAAAAAACGTTCTACAGAATATATAATTAAATATTTAGTGTCACTATTGATCAAATATTAGGCTACTTAACATAGGCCAGTGGCATACCTACAATAAAGCAAGCGCACTTGGCTTTCTTGCCAAATCCATGTGAAATCAACTTGAAAAAAGTCACTCCTGAATAAATAATTTGATGACAAATTATAGAAAATAAGTAATTATTTAACTTCTGCAGTTGTCAAGATAATTTCACAAGAACATTTTCAACGAAATAGATTGACAGAAAGTAATATTGAAAGTAATGCAGTAAAGCAGAAAGAAAAGTATAATATATTAGATTGTTTTTTTTATTTATATTACAAGTTACTGCATTTTGGTAATATATTATGTAATATATAAAGTTACGTAGTGCACATGTCCCAACACTGGTCTTTGTACAAAAGACTTATCAAGTATAGTGAGATTTAATTACAAATCAAATTAGAAATGATTCATATAGTACTGTGTAGGATACTAGCGGCCACTAGATGACGCCCTAGTATCGGAAACAGATTGGCCCACTAGCCTGCATAGTGGCAAATTCTGCAAGTATGGGTAACTGCAGGGTTACCCATTCCTCAAATTCTGTTTAATGAGTGATTTCATTTAATTCAAATAGCCTAGTGAAGTTTAGTGGGAGAATCGAGTCGACAAGATGTATGTTGGCCTGTGTTTTGGTGTCAAAGACCTCCAAATACATTACTGTATATGCATTTCCCTTATTATTATTATTATTTTTCCCTTATTTTTTTTAAACATTAATTAAAAAATGATTAAAAGTGATTTTGACTGGTTTGTCTAGCTTTAGCCTATACTGGGGTCTCCCCTGGTGGAACATGTCCCACCAGTAGGTGGCGATGTTTCCAAGCAAATGTTACCTAAATGTCAAATGAAAGGCTGGGTGTCGAGGCTACTAACTGTAGAGCTCAAACTACAGCGTTAATTTAATGAAGCATTTAGAACAGAATGTAAAGGTTCCTCGCCATGGAAAGAAAAAAAGTATGGTTACCAATTCATGTTTTGCTGCAATCTTAGCCAGCAGTCTTGGTGCAATATATATCATAACACAGGCCTATGCTTTATGGACAATTTAAAGTTAATTAGTCACGAGGAGAGATTTAAATTGGGCCTAGCCTAACATATTACTTTTTATTATTTTATTATTGTAGGCCTATAGCCCTGGTCTTGGATGGATGCTGTTTTATTACACGCAGAACAACTGGGCACACTACCTACATCTGTCATAGCCAGCATATAGCCTATAATAGCCTAAATTGAACCATGATATGAGAGACTTGGGACGCTCAGTGTTCATTCATTTATCCAAGTATAACTACCGAAACGGAACGAAATAATGAACTCAGGGTTTCCACAGATAGAAACACCCGTACTGTCTCCCCTGTCCTCCCCTCCCCTCCCCCCCCCCCCTCCCCCCCCCCCCCCCCCCCCCCTCCCCCCTCCCCTCCTCCCTCCTCTCCTCTCCTCTCCTCCCCTCCCTCCCCTCCCCTCCCCTCCCCTCCCCTCCCCTCTCCCCTCTCCTCTCCTCTCCTCTCCTCCCCTCCCCTCCCCTCCCCTCCTCCTCCCCTCCCCCCCCTCCCCTCTCCTCCCCCTCCCCTCCTCCTCTCCTCTCCTCTCCTCTCCTCTCCTCCCTCCCCTCCCCTCCCCTCCCTCCCCTCCCCTCTCCTCTCCTCTCTCTCCTCTCCTCTCCTCTCCTCTCCTCTCCTCTCCTCTCCTCTCCTCTCCTCTCCTCTCCTCTCCTCTCCTCTCCTCTCCTCTCCTCTCCTCTCCAGTACTGTCGTGGTGAAACATCCTCCTCCGCCTCCTCCTCATAGTATATTAATAGCAGCCAGCCTACTGCTCGCAGATTGACAACGGTCTGCTATAATAATAACAACCTTAAACTACATAATAACCATCGCGACCATGAGCTGCGAATGAAGAAGATGCGACATCACCACGGTAAGATATATACACAGACATACACATCCAGGCCCAAGCGTTATGTAGACTAGATTGGGTTTATTATAGATTATAGACAGCTGTTGTTGTTTGCCTCCATGGCTTTTGTTGGATATAGTCTGTCTGGGCTGGTGTACTGTATGTTTGACGTGTGTGTGCGCATGACGGAGACTGAAAAATAAGATAGTCCAGTTCACATCAGAGCTTTCTTTCTTTCAGTATTACAGGCGATGATATATTTTATGATATGATATCTGCTGCTAGGAAAAGGGATAGGCTAAAACCTTTGGGGGGGAAAAAAAACGGCCGATAAAAGCTAGGAGAGAGGGGGGCGTTTTCTATTACGCGGCTTATTATAACAGAGCGTGTATGGCTGGGGATTTATTAGAATAACAGCTGTCCCAAAATCGTATAAAGAATACAGTCAAGCAAGCACGTATATAGCATACAGTCCTCCTAATTATGTCTGACCATACAGTAGAGGCTACAGCTGATCGCTGTGTTGTTGGAACGCCAGCGTGACGTTACAGCAAGCCAGCAGCCTGTCTATTGCTCAATGGTGAAGCCCATCCTTTTTTAATTTGGCTGCAAAGCATGTAGAATCTCTTAGTGATGCTCATTGATTGAACAACACTGTTGTTTGACAAAATGACATGTAGGCTATTACAGTGGCGGACAGACAGACAGACAGACAGACAGACAGACAGACAGACAGACAGACAGACAGACAGACAGACAGACAGACAGACAGAGCAGTGCTGCCATGTGAGTAGGATTAAATGTGCTATGGCTGTGTGAGTGGATGCATCGGTGCATGATGCAGACAGTCTGGGTCGAGCTGCACATTATTCCACGTACTGTAGCCTTTCATGAACTGCAAAAAGCCTAGTAAATAGGCCTACAGTATGTATGCCCTCCTCTCCTCTCCCCACCTCTCTCCTCCTCTATCCCTCCTCTGCTCTGTTCTCCCATCCCCTGTCCTCTTATACTGTATCTCCTCCCTTCCCATCTCTCCCCATGTTTCCTCTCCCATATACTGTAGTAGGCTACTTAGAGCCAGGCTAAAGCCAGACCGAATCAGCTGTTGGCAGTAAGTTGCCTGTCAGCAGATCGGTCTGGGATAGCTCAATTGTACACCCATTTCCTGCTCCAGAGAACTGGGGTGGCCAATCAGGACATGGTATTCAAATATGTTTGCATATATGTTTGCATACTGGGTCCTGATTGGCCACCCCAATTTTTTGGGGTAGGAAACAGGTTTAAAATTGAGCTATTCCAGACCAATCTGCTGACATAGGCATTTTTGTTTTGCCAACAGCTGATTTGGTCTGGCTTCACCAGGCTAGCACTCTCTTCTCTCAATTTAAGGTTCAAGTTCAAGGTTCAAGGTTTTTTATTTGTCACTCCAGTGTACGTATATGTCAGGACATATACGGGCATGAAATAGCGTTTCGATTTTCCACAGTGCAATAAGACAATAGACAGTGCAATAAGACAATAGTCAAGACAATAGACAGTACAATAAGACAAAGTCGAGACAAAATATTGACGAGACAAACAATAGTGCAGCAGACCAGTAAAGTGCTCTAACTGTACACCTGTACACCTAACTTAAGAATGCATGATGCTCATAGTGTACTTGTAATGAAATTAACATTTTTAAACATATGACGGTAAATATGGACTTATAACCTGATGTTGGTTGACTGCCATGTATGCCACTGGGTTTCAACCAGTGGTCCATGGACCACCAGTCGTTGTACTTATCGAAATGATGTGGCTAACCAGATGTAACTCTTTCAATTCAAGAGTTGAAATATTCATAATCTGAATTAGCCTATAGCTGAAGTCTACATAACTAGAGCGTGTACAGTAGAACCTTGTGATCTATGTTTACCTTATGTTTTGTTTCTGAAATCCATTCTGGTATTGTGGACAAAAGCAAAAGCAATCTTTAGTTTTGTGGTCTGTGGGGCTAAAATGTCCCCAAACGGTATCCATGGCTGAAATACTGAATAAATAGTGGGCCCTGCTATCAAAGTGGTTGAAACCCACTGATGTACGCTATAGAAGAAACAATTTTAGTGCTTCAAATAAAATAGAATATACAGTATACTCTTCCACATCTCTCCTCTCCTCTCCTCTCCTCTCCTCTCCTCTCCTCTCCTCTCCTCTCCTCTCCTCTCCTCTCCTCTCCTCTCCTCTCCTCTCCTCTCCTCTCCTCTCCTCTCCTCTCCTCTCCTCTCCTCTCTGGATTTAGTGATAGTCCATGATTTCATCACAGCCGTAAATAACCTTTATTTATATCGTACAGCACCTGTCACAGTGTGTATTTCACCAGGCGCCACACAGCAATAATACTGTTAACCTTGACCAGAACTGTTACAGTCCTAGTATAAAGGATATCCCAATCCTATTTGTGATGACGTCAGTACCAGTCATCCATAACCCCATCGGCCCTGTTGACCTCACTTTCACATTTGTACAAATTACACAGTAGGATTGATCCAAAAAGTGTCCCTAGAACAAAATATATATTTGGGGAGTGGGGTCTGCGGCCAAATGCAATACCATTTGCGGTGTCCTTAATGACATGAAAATGTTTTGAGCGATCAACGACGTAATTATATAACCAATCTCTCTCTCTCTCTCTCTCTCTCTCTCTCTCTCTCTCTCTCTCTCCCTCTAATAACTATGGATGTTGCGTGAAGATGTTTGTAAACTGGTTTTATTCCCATTCCATCACAGAGAAAAGAGCTGCGCAGTCACCTTTGTTCCAGATATGAATCCCCCATTAATTTTCCTCAAAGAATTTTCTAAAATGATAAAGACGATTATGACGCAGACAAAGCCAACTCGGGTCTCAACAAATCATGACAACACAAACAATGTTTTGGGACAATCACATAATTTCAAGTAAAACAAAAAGTCTATCCTGCCATTTTTTCTTCTTGCTAATTAGCTATTATATGATAATATTGTGTGTGTGTTGTTGTGATTTGTTGAGACCCGAGATGGCTTTGTCCGTGGCGTAATCGTCTTTATATGGATCTTTTTCGAGAAAGTTTATGAGGAAAATGAATGGGGAATCCATTTCTGGAACATGGGTGATGTCACGAGAGGGGTGGGACTGCTCAGCTCTATATACAGTACGTGGTGACCAGTGTTGTAGTGGGACTGTTAGAAGTGGGGGGCGCCTCTTAAGGGGGAATTCCACCCATTCTCATTTTTTTTGCTGAGACTGTACAAATGTGAACCAAATGGACCCTAGCAGGTCCATTTGGTTCCATTTGTACACTCTCAAAAAAAAGGAAACTCATTAACATGGTGAAACACATCTTGATGTCATCAGGATACATGTATTTCACCATGCTAATGATTTTTTTCAGACCATTTATAGGAATTTATAGGAAACACAGAATGGGGGAACTCTTTTTTTTTTTTTACCATGTCCACACAACATCTCTAAGGTATATTAATGATAATGATGATATTGTGATGATATTAATTTTCAAAATATTGAAAATGAGTGGAATTCCCCTTTAAGACACGTGCATGCACACTTTGCATGCACCTGCGCCACACACACAGACACGCTATTAAAACAAGTATAGCATATTGAGAAACATTGTTTACAATGCCTGATTGTATCAATAAAAGATAGGGGGTGACAGACAGGAAGGGTTACAGCTGGTGGCAGTGTGGGACAGGACGGGACAGGGACAGTGAGGAACAGTTTGGGACAGTGTGAGACAGAGTGGATGGCTTCATCCTCTAAGACTGCACTAACTCATCACCATTATAGGGCCTAAGCAACGTGTCAATGGATGATTTCGATTTGTGTGAGTGCACCTGTGTGTGTGTGTGTGTGTGTGTGTGTGTGTGTGTGTGTGTGTGTGTGTGTGTGTGTGTGTGTGTGTGTGTGTGTGTGTGTGTGTGTGTGTGCGTGCGCGCGTGCGCAGTATAGTGCTTGTCACTGTCCTTGCAGTCTATCATCTCTGTCCGGGTGGAACACTCATTAACCCTCATTATGTCCAAAACTATTACTTCAATTTCGATTTCAAAGAAGGTAAAAAGTACCACATCGACAACCTCGGTGCGACATACCGTAACATTCCCACAGCCCTGTGCTTTTGATGCTTTATTCGTGTTATGCTGTATATCAGGGGTGCCCAAAAGGTAGATCGCGATCTACCGGTAGATCACACAGGTTGTGCAGATAGATCACATGACAGTCCCCTAAAATATATACTGGTAACTTGTCAACTCAAACCCCAAACACTTTGCTTCAATAGTAGCATATACAAGAAAACACTTACAATTCTCCCAACTATTTTTCATTTTAAGAGTGTAATTCTTAAACACTGTATAACAGTAAGTAACACCATCACCACTATTTCAAAGCTCCCACTTTATAGGGGCCTTGAAATGGATTTTCAGTAATGGGATTTTTGATGTTTTATATATTGTTGAGCTGATCATTTTAGAAAGTAGCTCTCAAGTAAAAAAAAAGTGTGGGTAGTACCCCTGCTGTATATGATCAAGCGGGGCATTGCTATAAGACTAAGATAAGATTATACTTTATTGTCCCCGAAGAGAAATTTGTCTTGGGCTAAAGTGCAGCATAGTTACATACCGGTAAGCGTCCTTTCAAGACACACACAGAGCTGTCTGCAGAAAATTATCAGTAGGGTGGCATCATGGTTCCAGGGGGGGCTTTTACAGTATTTACATGTCCCATGCATATGAAGCAAACACTCACATCGTCAATAAAACAACGCACAAATTGGAGAAAAGGGCTACATGTATGTGTTCCAATTATACAGCAACATACAGTATATTGTCATGAAACACGATCACATCGCACCCGCAACAACAACACAATGAACACGTTAACACAATGTGCATCTCCATGGGGAAGGAGGGAGGGATAGAGAGAGAGATGTACGTATATGATATACGTACATTAACCACCAACAAATAGTTGAACATAATGAGAAATAATGAGAAAAGGTTATGCATCAACCAACACAATAATATTTAGCCTGATGTCGGTCAGGAGGGAAAGGATGGGGTCACCACCAAGCATTCATTCAAACATGTAAACCATTAAGCATGCACAGTATTAGTTAAAAAGTGCTTGTGGCAGTCAAAGAGAATTTAAAATATTTAAATACAAAAACAAGACAATACAACCAAGTCAATTGATTGGTTGAAACGACAATACAGTATAGTTCAAGTATGGAGGGTTTCTGCCTAACAGGCAGCAATGATATGATGAAAACAACACACACACACATTTTAGTTCCTAGTATGACTGGTGTGGTGTGCCAACTTCCTCCCAAATGACGCTTCACTTTACTGTCTGTCTCTCTGTCTGTCTGTAGGTCAGTTAGCACCATGATCGATGGCTGTGCTGTGCGTGCCAGTGATAGGGGGAGATTGAATACCACTACATCTCAAGGTAAGACATCTCCACTCTCCTCTTAACCCCTTGTGTCCTGATCCTCGATTCGGGTTTCTGACACCAGATTATACAGTAGTTCCTGACACCAGATTATAGCTGCAGCAACATTCTAGCTTTTGACACTAGATTCTACAGTAGTTTCTGACACTAGAGTCTAGTTATTGACACTAAATTATAGTTTCTGATGCTAGGATCTACTTTTTGACACTAGAATCTACTTTCTGACCCTAGAATCGAGTTTTTGACACTAGATTCTATAGTTTGACAGTAGATTCTTTTTTTTTCCTGAAAAAAATCTGTGTTCCTGTGTCAGTGATGCTAACATATTTCAAGCCAAGAAATAGCCAAGACCACCAGAATTATCCATATTTGGCTGCAGACCCCCATCTGGAAACATGTTGTTCTAGGGATACCCTAGATGCAAAAAAAAAAGAGAGTTAAAATGTTTGCTTCCAAAATAACATATTCAGAGATTTGCAGCACATTTTCACATTTTTTCAAAAATAGCAGAACAACAAGCTCATGTCGCGCCACTCGGTGGCGCGACATGAGCTTGTTGATCTGCTATTTTTCAACAGATAAAACACCAAAACGCGTTCAGGACACAAAGTAAGACATCTCCACTCTCCTCTTAAGTCGTCTCCTCTTCTTTCCTCTCATCTCCAGCGGTCTCTTCTCTTCTCTTCATTCTCTTCTCCTCTCTTCTCCTGCTACAACTCCAAAATATGAGCCCCGTATTGATTAAGAGACACCCCTCTGAGATTGGGATCGACCTTGTGTAGTATTATGTGTGTCTCTGTGAGTGTGAGAGAGGGAATGAGATAGTGTGTGTGTGTGTATGCGTGCATGTTTATGTGCATGTGTGTGCGCGCACATATGTGTGTGTGTGTTTGTGCACTTGTGTGAGTGGGCGGTGATGGGATGAGAGATCTGGAATTGATCCACGGCCTTGAACTACCACTCCCTCCCTCCCTCCTTCCATCTCTCCACATCCTCCCCCTCCTCTCATCACTCCATCCCTCATTCCGTCGCCAACACTGTGGTGCAAATCTTATAGTACTCCAGTGCAATTCTGGATTTTACTTCCACTTCAGTAATTCTAGTTTAATCCATTTGTACCCCTCTTCAAAGTTATTATAATATTAATGGCATGGATGAATTAATGTTTGGTAGACATACTGACAGACAACACCGTCACACTCGACAAACCAGGGCCGGATTTAGCCAGCCCTACTGGGGTGGGCTGGAAGAATGGCAGGGCGGGCAACTCCACTCCACAACTCCAAGTTTTTCACATGAAGCAGTGGTTTTCAATCTTTTTGACACCAGGGCCCACTATTTATTCAGCATTTGTGCCACAGACCACCATTTGATGACAGTACGATAACAATACGATAACTGGCTATACGCTAGAAAGTACTGTATGCATGGGACATTGACAGATGCCATCAAAATGTGAATATCTACTGAATATTTCTGTTAAAATGAGTCTGAGCAGCGAGTTCAATCTCACATGTACAGTATTTACTCTATTTGGGAATGTTGTCTGACCCACCATCACACATCCTTCTGATTCTGGACTGGCTGAGTAAACAGGGACTATCACACTGAATTTCAAGAGAACAGATTTTAACACTCCCACATAAGGCCATCTCATAATATAACAGGAATTGGCAATAGTGAGACAAAATCTACTGAATGTGAGATAAAATGCAGAGTAATTCTATGGAGTAATACAGTCTATATACAATATACAGTATCTCAAATGTGAGTACACCCCTCTCATTTCTCCAAATATTTCATTATATCTCTTCACTGGAAAACAGTGACGTAATTAAATTTGACAATCTGCAGTAGTCCAGCTGTACAGCTTGGATAAAAGGCTAAATTTCATTTTCCCCTCAAAATAACTAAAACACAGCCATTAATGTCTAAACTGCAGGCCAAAAACGTTAGTACACCTCTAACTGAATGAACCATTTTGTCAGAAATTGAATAATCACTAAAACTGGAAGTTGACTATAATTCTGATAAATTGTATTTGTGTTGTTTCTACAGGATTTTTATGTGCTGAATACATTCCTGCCATATGCAGAGTGCTAGGAGTTATCGTTTTGGTAGGACCTACAACAGTACACCTACTGCCAAGGGAGCATGGCTACCAAGTGGTGACTCGTGGCACTAGGCATATCAAGGTTTCTTTTATTTGCCATTTCAACAAGTTGAATTGGAATTTGTCTTGCTCATATGGGGGATACCCAGGCTGTGCTGAGCAGAAATGGCAGAAATGGGTTCAGCACAAAAAACCAAAAAACAAAAAACAAAACAAAAAAAATCACAGAAATGATGCCTTATGTACAATTATCAGAATCAAAGCAGCTTTAGTTGTGATAATTACTCAATTTCGAATTAATGGCCACTTGTATCACTTGGCATACGGTAGAAATGGATTCAGCATGTCATCATGTAGAAACAACACAACGTGTGCAATTATTCATCATGCTTAGTTTTTCTTTCTTTATATATATATATATATATATATATATATATATATATATATATATATATATATATATATATATATATTATGCCAATTCCTCAATTGCTGTGTAAAGGGTTACTCAGATCACTCAGAAATGGATTCAGCATGTCAAAATCATATAGAAACAGCTTAGATAACTTCCCTTAGAAATGCCATGAGGGTCATTTTCTTAAGGTTGTTTTTGCCATTAAGACACCAGACTATTACTCCTCATTGTAGTTACATTGAGAGCTGTACATTTTATAAAAAGAAATATATACAAGCCAATGTCTCCCAAATGTCTGGAGATTCTGGGAAGGATAGGGCTCTGAGATGACTGGTGCTGGAGGGAACATGATTTGGTAACTGCTTTTTTCCTCAAGTGAAATTTCCTTAAAAGCAAATGCCTGGACTTAATTGATACCATGCAGGGTACAGTCAGACAACTAATGGGATCACCGAAAAAAAAGTCCTTGTTCCATTCAGGTCCCTAGTAATTTCCTGCAACTAGTCATAGTATTTCCATGTAGACCACAAATAGGCTATATAGACATAACTAATGAACAGACTCGGCAACGCAACTGTAGTGAGTACCAACAGTTAAGGAGTCAGCATCTATTAAAGGAAACAAGATGAGCAGGCAAAACACGTAATGTAAAGCATGGGCACTGCAGGGAGTTGAACCCCGTTCCGGTAAACCAGAAGTCCGACACCAGTGCCAAAAAGTTTTGTTTGCGTTTTCCAAACACAATAATCCGCACCGTCACCACACTTAAGCCCTGCTGCCGGGGTTAAGCAGTTGTGTCCCGCGGCCCTCGGACCGCCCGCCCCTTGGGACCACTCATTGACTTTGAAAATATTCCGCTGCGCAGGGGCCAGCTCCACCGCTGCCCACACACCCACCCTTAAGCCCTGCCGCCAGGGGTAAGCAGTGGTGTCCCACGGCCCTCGGACCGCCCGCCCCTTGGGACCACTCATTGACTTTGAAAATATTCACGCTACGTGGGGCCAGCTCCACCATCGCCCGTGCATCCACCCTTAAACCCCGCCGCTGGGGATAAGCAGTGGTGTCCCGCGGCCCTCAGACCGACTGTTCTTGGGACTAGTCAGTTCACTTTGACTATATTCCACCGTATGCGGGGCCAGCTCCGCACCACCACCACCGCTGGCACCCGTGCACCCACCCTTAAGCCCCGCCGCCGGGGATAAGCAGTGGGATCCCGCGGCCCTCAGACCGCTCGTTCTTGGGAGCACTCATGGACTTTGAAAATATTCCCATGCGTGCGGGGCCAGCGCCACCGCACCACTGGTGCCCGCGCACCCACCCTTAAGCCCCGCCGCCGGGGCTAAGCAGTGGCATCCCATAGACCGCCCATTCTTGGGACCACTCATTCTTATGCATGCGGGGTCAGCTCCATACACCACCACCGCTGCTGGTGCCTGTGCACCCCACCCTTAAGCCCCGCCGCCGGGGCTAAGCAGTGGTGTCCCTTGGACCGCCCGTTGTTGGGACTACTCATGGACTTTAATATTCCACCGCACCACCACTGGTGCCCGCACACCCACCCTTAAGCCCCGCCGCCGGGGCTAAGCAGTGGCGTCCAGCGGCCTTCGGACAGCCCGTTCTTGGGACTGCTCATGGATTTTGAAAAGTATTCTGCCGTGTGCGTGGCCTGCTCCACCGCACCACCACCCTTAAGCCCTGCCGCCAGGGATAAGCAGTGGCGTCCCACAAGTCATGGACTTTGGAAATATTTTTCTGTGCACATGCAGGGCCAGCTCCACGGCCGGCGCCCACGCACCCACCCTTAAGCCCCGCCGCCGGGGCTAAGCAGTGGTGTCCCACAGCCCCGCCCGTTCTTGGGACTACTCATGGACTGGCGGGAATCTGACTTCAAGGCGTTCAGTCAAAAAAAAAATATATATAAGGCAAAACATTAAATATGCTAATACAATGACATAATGACAAATACATACAGTAAAACATCAGTTAAAGGCAAGGGCATATACGTCTTGGGCTGTGCTTTCAAAATGTCTACAGAGGCTGCCTGTTGAAGGTATGGAGGGAGTTTGTTCCACACCATTGGCCCATAGAAGCAAAAAGCCGTTTCACCTTGTTTAGTTTGTTCCACGCCATCGGCCCATAGAAGCAAAAAACTGCTTCACCGTGTTTAGTTTGTTCCACTCTGTCAGCCCATAGAATCAAAGTCGTTTCACCGTGTTAAGTTTGTTTCACACAGTCAACCCCTCTAGGCAAAAAACCTGATTCAGTTTTTTTAGTTTCCATTTTTAGTTTCCAAAAAAAAGTTAGTTTTTTATACCATACTTGGTATCATATGGTGCTGAAAACTGCCATAAAATTTTATATTATAAATGTCTGAAAGTCTACATATTGATAAAAACGAGGCATTTTGAGTATGATTTCAGTTAGTTTTGTGGACACACAATGCAGTTTAGTTTCTGGTTTGTTTAGTTTCAGTTAACAGATATACATTTAATTTTAGTTACATTTTTAATTTTAGTTACTTTTTTATTAGTTTTACTTAACTATAAAAACCCTGGTAAGCAGGCAGATTGACAAATAAACCATGGAGGTGCATAGCTGTAGCAAGGTTGTTCGTGTGATTTCGTGAAGCTTTGTGACCTTGTTGTGACATTTATTTGCATTTAGCACAGCCAGTGTACTATACCGGTTTTTCAACCCTTTTCATATCAAGGGCCATTATTTTCCCACTGGTGGTTCCACCAGTTAGGAGCTAGAAGTGAGTGGTACGCCATGCTTCATTTATCATCCATTCATCTTCAGTCATGCTGCTCTATAGTAGGGATGTCAAACGCAAGTTCACAGCGGGCCAAAATAGGAAAATGGAAGTCGACGGTCAAGTCACCAGACTTTGTTTCAACACATGGGCACTGGTTTACCAGGACATCCCATGGAGGTAAACAGACAAGTAGTTTTCCTTCAAAAGTCATTGTCCCTTAAATATAAAGATAAAATGATGAAACTGCTTGCATGAAGAATTGAATGCATAAAATCTCAGTAAAATAAGTAAAACAATGAGTTGCATTCATTTGGAATGAATGCAAGGACTAGTTTCAATAATAATCAAATAATATACCAGAGGACTAGTTCTTTAGTAATTAAATATCATCCCGCAGGATGAAGATAATTCAGTCACAGGCCTGATTTGGCCCCTGCCTGGGCCTTGAGTTTGACATATATCCTCTATAGTAACACTCATAACATCCACATCTTACAACCAACACTCTGGGCAGTCAGGATGGGATGGTGGTTTTGTGGACATTTTGTTTGGCATGATTGTGATTTTTTTTAGCGTTTTATTATTTCTGAGGCAATTGTGATTTGGTGACATTTTAGCAGCACTTTTAGTGCCAGTTCTTTGGTGTATTGAGACTTTTTATTCACCAGATGGGACCTCACAGGAGACCATCAGGACAATCCTCAGGTGGAACATCTACACCATCAGCTCCATCCTAGAAAGAAAGAAAAAAAAAGATAAATTCCATATGTACACATATTGTCTGTCAAACATTTGTTTGATAAATCCACAGTAGACATATGAGCTAGGCCTACTTGCTGGACTTGGGAGGCACTTGTTTTGTTGCATTTACGAGTCAGTGCCTCGTGCATTATGTGTAAATTCTAAACAGGTGGTACACAGGGCTGTTCAGTGACTAAATTAGCACTTCCAAACTCCAGGACTTAGAAAACAACCAGCAGAGAATTTGACAGAAAGTAGCTCACAACATTTCTATGGTAGACTTTTAGCGAACAAATGATTTTTTTTAAATTCAACCTGGTTTAATACAAGCAAATCAGATGAAAATTGCTATGAGGAGTCAATGGACTGAATTGCAACTAGATTCAGCCCAATTATGAAAGGATCTAGAGTTGCGGCTACATTGCAGCCAATGATCAGGATCATGTTATTGTATGTTTTTTATCTAATGAAATGGAACCCTTTTAACATTTCAATGCTAAAATCCAGTTTAGCATGCTTCTAAATCTCTCAGAGCAAAAGTAATTTATCTGAAAATATTAAGTATTTCATCTCACTCATTCCATGGTTCAACCAAAATGTCATGTCAGCTCATGTCGCGCCACCGAGTGGCGCGACATGAGCTTGTTGTTCTGCTATTTCTGAAAAATTGTGAAAATGTGCTGCAAATCTCTGAATACATTATTTTGGAAGAAAACATTTTATCTCAATTTCTCGCTTCTGGGGAACCCCGAGAACAACATGTTTTCAGATGGGGGTCTGCAGCCAAATATGGATAATTCTGGTGGTCCTTGGCTAGAAATATGTTAGCATCACTGACACAGGAGAATCTAGTGTCAAAAACTCGATTCTAGCGTCAGAAAGTAGATTCTAGTGTCAAAAAGTAGATTCTAGTGTCAAAAAGTGGATCCTGGCATCAGAAACTATCATTTAGTGTCAATAACTAGAATCTAGTGTCGGAAACTACTGTAGAATCTAGCGTCAAAAGCTAGAATGTTGCTGCAGCTATAATCTGGTGTCAGGAACTACTGTATAATCTGGTGTCAGAAACTCCAATCGAAGGTCAGTTAATGCACAGTTTGGAGTGGTGGAGAACAGAGCTGCTGCTGTAGTGCTGCCAAACAGATCGGCCATCTTGCTATGGTGGAGGTGAAAGAGGAAGTGGAATGTGTGAGAGCTGTCAGTTTTATGCTAGAGGGAGGGAAGGATCTGCGGGTTGCCAGGTTGGCTGGGTTTCAATATTAAACTAAAGGCCCAGGGGTCCTTGACACCTTGGTAGAGTTCCTGGGGGTCCCCTGCAGCTTAAATTATAGTTTGTAACCAAATGGACCCTTATTTCTCTGTAACTGATGTCCATTTGATGATTTGATTTTAATGCTCACAGAGGTAAATGCCATTAAGTGGGGGAACATGGCCTATAATTCAGTTCAGCTCATGACGACTAAATTACATCTTCAGTTGTTTATTTCAGCAAAGCAGAGCCTGTCTGACTGTGACAGACAAACTGTGTGTGTTTGTGTGGGCTTGAGAGAGGGGGGCGTGGCCATGAATATCAAATATAATGTGAGGCCATTTTTTAGGATATTTCCATTGGAAAAACAAAAAAAACAAAACATAGTCTTATATTCAGGCCAATAGGGTACACACATGCACACATGTACGCGCACACACACACACACACACACACACACACACACACACACACACACACACACACACACACACACACACACACACACACACACACACACACACACACACACACACACACACACACACACACACACACACAAACACACACACACACAGTTCTTTCCAGGCTGAAATTAAATGTAGAATTCTCCCTCAGGGAGAATGCAGCCAGCCGTTCTGCTCACCTGTCAGTAAGACAGTGAAGCCACAAGTGTCTGAGCTAATGGGAATTTGACTAGTGATGCACGGTATCCGATGTTTTTCTGTTGCAGACGACCATACATTTTGGTCACTATGTTGGTGTGTTGGTCATCTGTAGTCTACCAAGCTGTAGTTTTTGCGTGTTTATTTCTTGTTTTGAATATCTATAGTTTCCCTGACACAAGAAATAATAACAAAACAAACAAATAAACAAACAAAAGCATATATCGGTATCGATATCGGCTGTTGGTTAAATTGTTATTTTAAACACTGTTATCAGCATCACCAGCCAAGAATTTCCATAACAGCTTGCATACCGAGTTTTGACACACCCTGGTCTGTGTGAGCGCAAACAGGATGTGTGTCGTTCAACAGTGCTTTATTTTTTATTTACAGAGCATCTACATTGGCACGCAGTGCCATCCAAGATGCCCAGAGGTGGGGGTGGAGCTGGGGTAGAGAGAGAGAGAGAGAGAGAGAGAGAGAGAGAGAGAGAGAGAGAGAGCCAGGCTGTCTTGTAGTGAAAGTCACCGAGGCGGTACGGAGGCTCTTAGGCGGTATCTCACCAAACAGGAAGTACAAAGAGGACGAGGAAGGAAGTGTCCATCCTGTTCAGATACTACGTATGTGACCTGCACAGTGACCACACCCTGTTTGCAGAAACGACCCTGAGTGCCATGCGATAAGCGGACCAGCAGTGTTTCAATAGTACTATAGTGTAGTGTACAGTAACAGTATAAGCAGACGCAGAGCTGCTCTCTTTTCTCATACTAAGGATGCATAATGGAGACCGCATTGGAATATGGTGCGTGTGCATAATGTGTGTGAGCATCCATATGAGATGAGCTTTGGGCTGGCTTCGTGTGACTCCTGACCATCGGTGTCGTCCATGTTTATGTGGTGCTTTATCATTTCTCATTTTTTAGGAGTGTCAGATGAAAGTAAAGTCACAATTTATGCCCCCCCTAAGACCTTTTTTAATACAGCTGAAATGGCCAAAACATTCATGTTCAAGTTCAAGTTTGAAATTTGAAAACATCATTGCATATATGAATTCTGATGTTTCTTACAATATCAAAAACAAAAGGTCCGCTCTATTAAAACCTCAAATCAACATCTTAGACTGCATTAGAGTGTACTAGTGTGGTGTGCAGATTGTATTATTTTGCCACTGTTACTCCTTTCTCCTACTCTGCGGGTTTGTGAAATCTTAAACCTTTCAAGACAAAAGTGAAGGTTTGTGAGACTAGATGAGGTATGACATATCACTTTTGCTTCATGTAAACCTGCTTCTTTCACCAACGCTGGATCTCTATAGTACTTCCACACATGCTGCAGCTGTCTGCCCACCTGCACCACAGTGCCTGCCGGTTCGAATCCAACATCAGGCCCTATAGGTCTATATTGCAGGGGCGGATGTAACATGTCCTGTTTGGGGGGGGGGGGGGGGGGCAAGATAACATGTTGGAGGGGCAAGAGAAAATGGTATGGGTGCGACTTCATTGCCCGTATCAATAATAACATCAGTTGTTGTTGAAGTTGCAACAGACACGCAGCATACATAAAGCATAAAGAAATGCTGTTGGTTTAGTGATGACAGAGCTGTAGTTAGTTAGTAGCAGTAGTAGTGTTTCAAATCATTTTAAACATAAGCACTTTAATTTGAAATATCTTGGGTTGTTTTGCTTGCCATCTTGTTTGGGGGTGCAGACTGGGCATTTAGGGGGACATTGCCCCCCCCCCCCCCCCCATGCCCATGCCTAGATCCGCCCCTGCTATATCCCTGCTTATTTCTAGAACCGGCCCTGTCTCTCTCTCCTCCTCTCTCCATCTCTCACGCCCTGTTTCTTTCTCCGTGTTATTCTGAGACAGTGTTTAAAGCTGGCCAGAAGCAGCTGCATGCCTGCCAGTGTCATCTCAAACCTCATATGTCCGTCAAGATCCGTCTCTAGGATTAAATTTGATTGTTCAGCAAGCTCGAAACACGTTGCTTGTGGATCTGGTACTTTGATGCTTTCGTGTGATGTTGTGGTGCGATCGATCAGGGTGCTAATTTACGTTGTACTATAAAAACACACACACACACAATGTAGATAAGAGGTTTCTGCCTGGCAGGAAGGCAGAGCAGAGCCATCGTCTCCTCGTCCTCTTCTAAAAGTCACATCACATCCCCTGGGGCGCTGCTGGATAATATGAAACAATAGCATTACAACGGTCACTTTGGCCAGATTGTGTTCACTTGGCACTGCTTGTGTGTGTAGGCTGTAGATCAGGGGTGTCAAACTCAGATACAGAGTGGGCCAAAATTTAAAACAAAGCCGCGGGCCAAGTTTGAACGAACTAACCTTTTAAAGGGGAATTCCACCCATTTTCAAAAATTTCCTGAGAGGGTACAAATGTGTATTGTACCCTCATGAAAAATGGGTCTGAATGAAAAATCATTAACAAGGTGAAAGACATCTTGGTGATGTCATCAGATGTATTTCACCATGTTAATAATTTTTTCAGACCTCCATTTTTAGGAAATACAGAATTGGGGGAACTTTTTTTTTATCATGTCCACACAACATCTCTAAGGTATATTAATGACATATTAAAATGTTGAAAATGGGTGGTCTTCCCCTTTAATTTGATAATGTCTCAAGGGCCAAATGAAATTACACGGCGGGCCAAATTTGGCCCGCAGGCCAGAGTTTAACACCCATGCTGTAGATGCATGTATGATACTGGTGTGCACTCTGCACTCGTTGTGTACACTTACAGGGTATAGGCGGATGCAATTAGCCTGATTATCAGACTCCAGTTCAGCTTCCTGAAGCTTCTTGAGTCTGAAATTGTCCGCTATCTGTGAGATTTCAAGGGGGGAAGGGGTTTGGTTCATACCAAACAAACCCGAGGTTGTTGTCAATCATGTTGCTAATGGGCTAGCCTGTTTGTCAACCCAAACACAGCCAACGAGTGCCACTAGGATGTGAACAAAAGCAGTAAAATATGTTGGAAGATGATGCACCCATGCTATCCCATATGAACATACTGTGTAGCGAATGTATTGGAAATCTCTCTCTCTCTCTCTCTCTCTCTCTCTCTCTCTCTCTCTCTCTCTCTCTCTCTCTCTCTCTCTCTCTCTCTCTCTCTCTCTCTCTCTCTCTCGCATTATCCTTCTCAGATCACATCAATGCTTGACTCTAATTGCTTTCAATTGGTCCATGGTCTCCACACACACACAAACACACACACACACACACACACACACACACACACACACACACACACACACACACACACACACACACACACACACACACACAGCTCTTCAGTGAAGATGTTGTTGACTATAACAACGCACTATAAGGAACGCACAGCAGCAGGTCAGAGAGACTCAACAAATGGACAGGAAAAAAATGTACCCTGTTGTCATGGTAACCAACCAATCATGATGATGTGATGTTTTTAATGCTCCTGGAGAATGACTGACTGAGAGAGAGAGAGAGAGAGAGAGAGAGAGAGAGAGAGAGAGAGAGAGAGAGAGAGAGAGAGAGAGAGAGAGAGAGAGAGAGAGAGAGAGAGAGAGAGAGAGAGAGAGAACTGGTTTGATCCAGTCAGGAAGTGTTTTGTGTTGCTTACATGGTCTCTAGGAGATGATAGATTATCTTGTTATGATTTATCTTCAGGTTCACGACAGAGATATCTTTCTTCTTTCTGCCTGCGTTGTGTGGCTGTAAACCTGTTTGCTGGCCAGTGTGTGTGTGCGCGCGCGCGTGCGTGCGTGCTCGGGTGCTCTTGCATTCACATGTGCGCGTGCAAGAGTATGATAATATGTTTCACTTGTGTGTGTGGGCATTCTCATGAAATATGATTTAGTTTGTCCACACATGTTTATTTTCCTTTTCAGGAAGCAGACATGCACTATGATGAGGAAGAGTAATAACTTAAAGGAGAATTCTGGCCCAAAAGTTTTTATTATCTTTATCTTTATTATCTTTATTTGCAGTTTGCAAAACAAAAAAAGTGGTCCAGGTGAAAATACTCCTTCATGGCTGTTTCCCCTACCCCAAAATAAGCTTATAATGGGGCCAATGGATGTTGTGCAAACTATATACATTGCTCCAAAATGCAATTTTTTGCTATATACAGTATTGTGTCTCCACCATGTCAGTAGTGTGTTAACACTCACACTTTCACTTTTGTTTCAGCAGTGGTTCAGCCATAAACCCCAGCTTTTGAGACAGCTGGATCACTGCTGAACCAAAGTGAAAGTGTTAACTCACTACTGACATGGTGGAGACACAATATATAGCAAAAAAATTGCATTTTGGAGCGATGTATATAGGTGAACTTGCCCATTGGCCCCATTATAAGCTTATTTTGAGGTAGGGGAAAGAGCCATAAAGGAGTGTTTTCACAAAATAACACGTGGACCAAAAAAATTAACTGCAAATGAAGATAAAAAAAAAAAAAAAAAAAAACTTTTGGGCCAGAATTCTCCTTTAACTCCAAGAGGTTTGGAGATGGATCCATACCATCCGTGTGTGTGTGTGTGTGTGTGTGTGTGTGTGTGTGTGTGTGTGTGTGTGTGTGTGTGCGTGTGCGTGTGTGTGCCGTGTGCGTGTGTGTGTGTGTGTGTGTGCGTGTGCGTGTGTGTGCGTGTGCGTGTGTGTGTGTGTGTGTGTGCGGTAATCTTTATGTTTATATAGCGCCTTTATCCTACACTACTACTGCTACTAACTACAACTGTGTCACCACTAAACCAACAGCATTTCATCATTGAAAACAGAAAACTCTCTGAGTCAGACCTTTAGCTTTATGCATGCTGCGTGTCTGTTGCAACTTCAACAACAACTGATGTTATTATGGATGCTTTACTTGACTAATAAAAGTCGTGTAACCGAAAATGGTATGGGTGCGGCTTCATCGCCCGTGTCGCTTCGCGCCACGGGCGATGAAGCCGCCCCCATACCATTTTCTCTTGCCCCTCCAACATGTTCTCTTGCCACCCCAAACGGGACATGTTACATCCGCCCCTGGTGTGCGTGTCAAGGAGCTGCTCTCTGATTAACATTACCAGTGAGGAGCCCCATGCAGCCAGGAGGCTGCAGTGGCGCCGTTGTGCATATACTCCATACAATGAGTTTGAGCGTGACATATCATATTCACACACTGCTCTGTGCCTGGATTAGAACCGTATGACTCTATTCTTACCTGCGGTTGTGGTTCAGTGCATGAGGTGGTATTGATCCGGTGAGGTCAGCTTCCGCTCAGGTCATAATGTTTTTACAGGATACTGCATCATGATGCCTCATATATCAGTGTCACAGCATGCTAATACTACTGCCTCTACCGTCTACATGCAGATGGCATGCCTAGGTGGTCATATAATGTAGACCAGGGGGTTTTCAACCACCATTTGACGACATCTTCACCCCACAGACCCAAAACTAAAGATTTATTTTGTTTTTGTCCACAATTCCAGGCTGGATTTTCACAAACAAAACAGGCAAATTAACATACAATAAATCAAAATGACCATTAATCTTCTTCTAATTGTGTAGACTTCTTAATCAAGTGGGCTAATTTAGATGATGAATATTTTAACTCTTCTGAGTGTAAATATAAAACCAAATGGAACTGCAAGGGTCCATTTGGTGTCATTTTTACGCTCTCAAGAGTTATCTGGCTAGCGAAATTTTCATCTGCTTAACCAATTTGGCTGGGGACCACCTGGAACCCTCTCAAGGACCATTGGCGGTCCCCGGACGACTAGTTGAAAACCACTGATTTAGGCTTTTCATTGTGTTTATTCAGGTCTCCAGTCCAGACTTTGTTTCACACATTCACATCATGCAGACAAGAACTCTCAGACACTCACACATGCATTCACACATGCAAGCACGCATTCACATACCAACAGTACTGCATGTACCCAGCATACGGCATGGTAACGTTATCAGGGGCGGATCTAGGCATGGGCATGGGGGGGGGGGGGGGCAGTGCCCCCCTAAATACCCATTCTGCCCCCCCAAACACGATGCCATGCAAAACAACCCAAGATATTTCAAATTAAAGTGCTTATATTTAAAATGATTTGGAACACTACTACTGCTACTAACTACAGTTGTGTCACCACTAAACCAACAGCATTTCATCATTGAAAACCTTTAGCTTTATGCATGCTGCGTGTCTGTTGCAACTTCAACAACAACTGATGTTATTATTGATGCTTTACTTGACTAATAAAAGTCCTGTAACCGAAAATGGTATGGGTGCGGCTTCATGCCGCACCCATACCGATGAAGCCGCCCCCATACCCATACCGATGAAGCCGCCCACATACCATTTTCTCTTGCCCCTCCAACACGTCTCCTTTGCCCCCCCCCCCCCCCCCCCCAAATGGGACATGTTATATCCGCCCCTGAACGTTATGATGTTCCTCCTGTGACTCTGGTGATGTTCAGGACTAGGCCAGATCACAGCCCATATGGGGATGACTTTTTACGTCGTTTCCAGTAAGTCACTTCACCAGTTGAAATAATAAAGTTTATTCTGGGCCAGATCTGACTAGTTATGATACGATCTAAATTAATCTGGTCTTCGCCTCGGAAACCCAGGCATAATCTGCCCTCAATCAGTCTCTCTGTGATTCTCTCTCTGTCTGTTTTAGTGCACAATTTATGTTGATTGAAATCAGCTGATAGTCTGGGACAGATTTGACCATAGTGTTGGTGAATGGATGGGAAATTATAAACATGTGCCACTTCAAGTGACGCATGTATGCTTCAAATCTCCAGTATATTTCTCCAAGTGACATTTGTTTTTAGATGACACAGACGCAGGACTACGCTGTGTGATTCCCGCTGCCAAGCCTTTCAAATACACCACTCCATCTGAATAAACACAAATATTGAGAGGAACGCATATTTGTTCCCAGCAATGGCTGCTCAATTCAACTTCACAGATGGCTCCTTAAATCGAATAGTGTTGCATTTTAGCCGACTTTCATGCCTTTGCATTATGCACCGGTACGATTGTGCACCATTCTCTGTTACTGTTCCATGGCATTGAATATATTTATATATGGGCTCCATTTTCGTTACCATCTAAACCCCTTATCCTAACCCTTTATCATTTTTTTTGCTACTTTGAAAAACGTTTTCGAATAGTTCAACGTGCCAATCTATTGACACATTGTGAGCTTGTAGACTGGCCTTTTAAACTATTGAAAAATGTTCTTTTCTAATAGTTTACAAAGGCAAAGAAGTTAAGGGATAAGGGGTTTAGCCGTGACGAAAATGGAGCCCATAGACTCCATAGAGCCAATGCTATCTTTTCATGTTGGCAATAATCCTCTTCAATGCATATTGCTCCTCCCTGTGTTTACATGCCCAGCCCATTCTTCATGTGCTGTTATTCCTGCCACTAGCCGTCCCCTTTGTACCAGTCTCCTCTCTTCTCTCATATGTAATTCTCTCCTCTCCTCTCCTCTCCTCTCCTCTCTTCTCTCTTCTCTTCTCTTCTCTTCTCTTCTCTTCTCTTCTCTTCTCTTCTCTTCTCTCTCTTCTCTTCTCTTCTCTTCTCTCTTCTCTTCTCTTCTCTTCTCTTCTCTCCTCTCCCAGTACGCCAGGGGCAGATGTAACATGTCCCATTTGGGGGGGCAAGAGAACATGTTCGAGGGGCAAGAGTAAATGGTATGGGGGCGGCTTCATCGCCTGTGTCGCTTTGCGTTACAGGACTTTTATTAGTCAAGTAAAGCGTCAATAATAACATCAGTTGTTGAAGTTTCAACAGACACGCAGCATGCATAAAGCTAAAGGTCTGACTCAGAGAGTTTTCTGTTTTCAATGATGAAATGCTGTTGGTTTAGAGGTGCCACAGCTGTAGTTAGTTAGTAGCAGTAGTAGTGTTTCAAATCATTTTAAATATAAGCACTTTAAGTTGAAATATCTTGGGTTGTTTTGCATGGCATCGTGTTTGGGGGGGCAGACTGGGTATTTAGGGGGGCATTGTCCCCCCCATGCCCATGCCTAGATCCGCCCCCGCAGTACGCTTGGCTTTAGCTGATTAGAGTGGCCCAGCTTGCTTTGATTAATTGGATGAAAGTGCTGTCCCGTGGCCAGCTCCTCTCCTCTCCTCCCCTCATCTCTCCTCTCCTCATCCCCCCTCCCATGTCCTCTCCTCAACCAGGCTGCATTCAACATCACCAGATTGGTATCAGTAACAGTTTTCTTCACTTACTGTAGTAGGTGGTTAACAGTTTTGTAGCACTAAGAAGACCTCCTGACTGTGTGTGTGTGAGGAGTGTGCATGGTGCATGTTGTGATGTGCATTTTGTTCTGGCCTTTAGACTGGCCATGCAGGCGCTGATGTGGATGTAGAGAGCAGGAAGGGGGAGGTTTGTCGCTTGCAAATCAGCATGGAAAATGCAGAGGGGAATAGCGGACCATGATTTAGGGCCAGCTGTCCCTGAACCTGTCAGGATGAAATTCAGCCACCTGGCATTAAATTCAGCCTATAAGCTCATCTCGTGACCAAAAAGTCTGTCCCACCTGACCTCAGTATCCCAGTCTATAGGTAAACCGATTTGGATGGTGTATAAATGCACCATTTATCAATTTACCGTTTATCTATATGTTTGTCTTCATATCATGGCGTCACAAGAGAGTAGTGAAAATAGCAGATCTACACCCCACGATGAGAGCTGTTGGGGGCTTGTAGATCAGGTATTTTCACTATTTGTAATACTATGTAATACTACTAATCAGATAGCCTATAGCAGTTTGGATAAGTCTTGATTACACACCCGAGTTATAGGCCAGTAATTTTAGCTCATGTTTTACCTAAAATTGGAATAAATTGTAACATGGGATTTTTCTTCACAGATCATTTCTTTGAGGTCTCCAGAACAACATATTAAAAGTCACGAAAAATCCCAGTTGCGCAAATATGTTTAATTTCATAAAGTAATAGAATACATAGGCTCCAATGGAGTGATAGCCCCGCCCCCTCCTATACAAACCCATTATAACTTAAAACTCCATTTTAACCATGATGGATTATTTAAAAACAACCCATCTTTTTTCTGGTGACTGATATTGTCCTCCTAATACATGAGAGGACCGTGGAATTTCATTCACAGGTTTCAGTTATTTTTAAAATATTGTTTTGGAAAATGTAGCTGCCTCCATATCTGGCTATGCCCACCCAAATGAATATTAAAAAAATAAATAAATGAAACCTGTAAATGAAATTCCACTGCCCTCTCACATATTAGGAGGACTATATCAGTCACCAGAAAAAGGTGAGGGCAGTGGAATTTCATTTACAGGTTTCATTTATTTATTTATTTTAATATTCATTTGGATGGGCATAGCCAGATATGGAGGCAGCTACATTTTCCAAAACAATATTTTAAAAATAACTGAAACTTGTGAATGAAATTCCACTGTCCTCTCACGTATTAGGAGGACAATATCAGTCACCAGAAAAAAGATGGGTTGTTTTTGAAAAATCCATCATGGTTAAAATGGAGTTTTAAGTTATAATGGGTTTGTATAGGAGGGGGCGGGGCTATCACTCCATTGGAGCCTATGTATTCTATTACTTTATGAAATTAAACATATTTGCGCAACTGGGATTTTTCGGGACTTTTAATATGTTGTTCTGGAGACCTCAAAGAAATGATCTGTGAAGAAAAATCCCATGTTACAATTTATTCCACTTGAAAATTCATTTTGCCTGGACTATTAGCTGTGTCCGCAGTATAATCGTCTTTATACAGCACCACACACACAAGTCTATTACTTAAATTAAATGAATGGAGAATCCATTTCTGCAACATGAGGGGGTGGGACTGCTCAGCTTTATAGCATGGGCAGCTCCCACATCGTCAGATAGCGCCTCCAGGCTTGAAGCAGGCGGGCCTGGTGGTCAAGTCTGGTACTGCATGCGGGTGGAATTCATGCACGAGCGCCCCGAGAGCACGCACGCTGGTTTGCTTTGTGCACGCGGACAGGGCAGTTTGTGTTTAAGTTGTTTTCTGGATGAACCAGCGGTCCTCACGTCATATACTACCTCTCAAAACATAACGGATGTATTATATGGCAGATAATAAGCTCACAGCAAACCCACAAGCTTGTTTTTTGATGCTGTTTAGTTTTTTTTCCTTTGCTCGTTCTCAACGGCGCTCGTTCATGAATCCTTTCCGTTCCCATAATCCCTTGCTTCGGGCGCGTTCATGGAGAAATACTTCCGCATATGACCCGATTTCACCACCAAATTTTGGTGGTCAAATGCGGAAATAGACACACTTCCGGCGGTCTTCCGGGTGCTTCAAAACGCCAATGAGCAACTTGAATTGAATTGAATAACAAGGGGTGCGGGGCTGTCGCCCCAGTCCGCAGCCACACAATCTTTGTGGGGGCTCCAGGGCCCGAGCCCCCATGAGAATTTAACCCATAAGGGGCTCTTGGGCTCGGGCTCCCCGAGGCTGCAGACCATCAGTAATTAGCAGATAGAGCTGGACAATGTATGCCACAATTGAATAGTTTTTTTTGCCCAGCCTTTTTTTCCCCCTGAAAATAGAAACGTCTTGGTTCCCTAGGCTACTCTCTCTCTCCCTCTCTCTTCTTTTCTCTTGCTGTCTTATATCAAAAGGAGACATTGTTTTTGCAGTCTGTCTTCAAGCATGAATTCTTCAAAGGCTGAAAGGTTGTCCGCAGCCACTAAAAGTGCCCCGTGGCTGTCATATTCCACATTTCACATGGCCTCAATCTCTATGTCGCTGTCTCTCTCTTTCTCTCTCATCAACATAGAGGGAACACATACATATAGGGACCAAGATGACTTTCATTAAATAATTCTGTCTCTGTGCCGCACGTCACGCGCACACGCACACATACGCATACACACGTGCACACACACACACACACACACACACACACACACACACACACACACACACACACACACACACACACACACACACACACACACACACACACACACACACACACACACACACACAAACATACATACATACAATCACCATTGCATCTTTATGAAGTTGTCATATCTGTGTGGTAGGGCATATGCGTGGTAGTAGCCCTAGTCAAAAATACGTTTGAGTCCAATGAAAAAGTCCTTTAACATTTTGGAACAAATCCTATTGGATATCCAATAGGAATACCCAATCAGGATTCCCATAAGAATCCTATAGGACTTTATAAGATCTTATAGGAATCCTATGAGAAAATCCTATAGGATTGTTTCCCACACAAGCACACCCAAAAGGCCACCATGGTGATAATACTACCATTTCATAAATGACACATGGAGCAGCAGTCTTGTTGTCATGGCCGGATTTAGCCAGCCCTACTAGGGTGGGCACGAAGAATGGCAGGGTGGGCAACTCCAAAGTTTTTCATATGTGGCAGTGGTTTTCAATCTTTTTGACACCGGGGCCCAATATTTATTTGGCATTTGAGCCACGGACCACCATTTGATGACATTTTATTCCCACAGACCCCAAAACTAAAGATTTCTTTTTGCATTTGTCCACAATATCAGACTGGATTTGAGAAACAAAACAGTAAAACATACAGATCAAAATGAGCATGAATTTGCCACATTCTCTAGTTAGACATGGGCTAATTCTGTTGAATATTTTAACTTGCGGGTCCATTTGGTTTCATTTTTACACTCTCAAAGAGTTACATCTGGTTAACCAACTTTCCACAACTCTCTCAAGGACCACTGGTCCTCGGACCACTAATGAAAACCACTGATACTACGGTACCTTTCTTTGGGTGGGCAGGATGCACATTTGGGTGGGCCCTGCCCACCCTGCCCCCCCCTCTAGATCTGGTCCTGCTTGTTGTACAAGGCCACAGTTCTTGTGATGGGTATAGGCTGCTTTCATCCTGTTGTTTAGACAGGTGCCAGGTGCATCCATGCTATCTGCTTCATCCTGGACCACAACAGCATAGACCTATTGTTCTCTCTGCACTGTATTTATGTGATTGTTTACTTTGGGTATTAACTAAAGTTCATGGTTAATCTACTCATTCTGACTTTGCATTAGTAAGTTTACTCTGGTATTAGGTTAAAGGATCACTTCACCACTTTTAAACCTAACTTCACAGGTGCAAAAGTGCTGGTGAATTGCACACAGCCATACTATGTGGCACAGACCGAGTAGAACATTTTTTTAACATGAACATTAGTGAGGACCAATTACATGAAGATTCATTGAACAGTGGTGAAGTGGCCTTTAAAGACACACCAACCTAGGTGTGATTTTTAAGTTTGGCCTTATTTTTAACCATCAAGTGACACAAGTGGTCCAATCATGCTATCACCTTAGAAATATAGCCAGAATAAAAAAAAATCCTGTCAGCACCAGACCTTGAAACAGTCATGTTTATTTGTTGCGACTAGACTATTGTAACGCTACTCTGGCTAACTACTCTGGCCTCTGTAAAACAATATTTCTCGGCTTCAACTCGTCCAAAACGCAGCCGCTAGACTTCTTACTAACACAAAACGCTGCAAACATATCAGACCTATTTTAGCCTCTCTTCACTGGCTCCCTATGTCTCTCTGATTTTAAAATTTCACTTTTAACGTTTAAGGCACTGAATGGTCAGGCACCAAAATATATTTCTGACATGCTGGCGCCCTACATACCTAACGGGGTGACAGGGCTTTCGCTATGAGAGCACCCAGGAACGCCCTACGGGCCAAGCTCAGACTCCTCAACTCTGTTGTCTACTTTAAATCGCTGCTAAAAACCTACCTCTACACTAAGGCCTTTCGGGTAAAGCGGTCTCCACCACCACTCCGATTTAGGACTTTATTAATAGGCCTATGTGCCTTATTTTCACTTTCACCTTTGTCTATGCATTTGCAGTTTTTACTCTTTGGATTCTGCATTTTGTTTTATTGATCTTAGCTATATATCTTATCCCTGGTACTGTTGTTTTATGTCATTGTTTTATTTTATTGTAAAGCACTTTGTGACTTTGTCTGAAAAAAATGTTATATAAATAAATTCATTATCATTATCATTACCAAGAGTCAAGAGGCTGACACCCTACCCCTACCGCTATGCCCCAAACCCTAACCTAACCACAACGAACAGGGAAGCCACGGTGATTTGTAAGCAACCGACCATGGGTGATTTGTAACTGACAACTCATGTCGGCAGCGATAGTGTTGTACACGGACTGGGTGCGATGGAGAGGAACAAACAGGCAGAATAACTCAATAACAGCAGGAGACCTTGTCTTCCACTGTGCTGCAAACGTAAGCATACAAAGCACTGCTTTGTATGATCACTGGGGCATTGCCATCACTACAGTACAGTACAGTATTGTGCCTGTGTGTTGCTGCGCATACACAAGCAGCCTGACACGTGTGTGTGTGTGCGTGCGTGTGTGCTCTGAAGTGGATACTGTATGTGGGTTTGTATGCAAATATGTATGTTAAGCTGAAATCACCTATAGCTATATGAACAATGTAGAACACGACTGTTTCCATGTGTTCTGTGAGCTGTAGAAAGCTCTGCACAGAGATAATGATGGAAGCATACAGCATAACCGTTCAGCCATACAGTACAGCCTCCGGGGCTGAATAGGATAGGATAGGATAGGATAGGATAGGATAGGATAGGATAGGATAGGATAGGATAGGATAGGATAGGATAGGATAGGATAGGATGGGATGA